>CM065357.1:19223029-19228029 GCA_033032245.1 Poecilia picta | reverse complement strand
GACACGCAAAATGAAGCAGTCACGTGACCCATGTGAGGCCTCGTTTGTTGTCAGTCACGTGGTTTTCAGCAAGACAACACAAGCCTCGAAGCCGGGCTTCATCGGACACGCCCCCTTTTTACTCGGTACAAGCCTCGAAGCCTGGATTCAGATGGACCATCACTAGTGTCAGGAATGGTGCTATAAATCATCGTGAGGCTGCAACTTTATTCGGTTACCGGAGACATGGCTGAGGACGGCGTACAGAGAGTTGGTTCTGCGGGTCCATCTGCAACGTTCAGCATCCAGCCGCCAGAGTCTTTCAACTTCACAAGTCCTTCCACATCATGGAGGGACTTGTTCGCTGTTTGAAGGAAGTGACACTTGGTGGACAGCAACTTGAGAGTATTTACTTGCAGGTTCCCAGGTATCATCCCAGATTTTTCCGCTAGAAAAGAACAACAATAAAATCAGGATGTGGACTTTTTGTACTGTAAGGTCACAAATCTCTCTTTCTAAGATGTACCTGATTTTAAAAGGAGGTAATGTAGCCAAAGTATGTTCTCTGCCTACATCCTACATCCAAATGCCAGCTAGTACTTACATCTTGTTTTGTCCCAAATATGCAATATTATCAGTTTCAGATTAAATTTCCAACTTATATGAATTATAAAAGGCACAGTGTTAAATAATAAGTGTTGTATCACCTTTAAAAAGTCCAAATAATCCCAAAATCAGAATTCCTTTGCTGGAAAATGGCCTAATTACGTTATTTGGAGTTCTCTCTCTATTTCTATCTTTCTGTGCACATGCTGACTTTGTGTAAATTTGTTTCACCCAACGATGTTGTGACTTATGTGGTATAAATAAGTACTACTGATTCATGTTGTGTGCCCGTTTTTGTCCTCATAAAAAATAAAGACAAATGTAAAGAAAGAAAATGATGCTGGTAGGTCAGTAATTGAAGCCACAAAGTTTATAGGTAAACAACTGTGCTTATTTTCTGCAGACCACTGTCTCCGTTATCACCCCTCCCCCCATCTACTCATCTTCACATGTGGCAATGTCTCTCAGTGTATCTTGGCATGTTTGACTAGGGTAGGGATGTACTGTCACAGGGTGGATAAGTTAAACTTTTAGACTTACCGGATCAGTTCTATGCCCAGGGATTGATTTTGTGTACTACATTTCCACCAACCTAAATAACAAGAAATGGAAAAAAAAAACTATTTTAAAAACAAAATAAGAAATGAAGTCAAAGCATGTACACTTGAAAACTGAAAACTAGTGTGGTGACTGTCATATTTTATAATCCTTCTAAACTTTACTCTTCTTTACATGGATTTACACATTTTCTCAAATTAGTTTAACGTTAATTTTAACCACTTTACAATGGCCACAGAAATGGAAACTAAGTCCAAAACAAGTTGTCTTTGCTTATAAACGGTCTGAATAGGTTTTCTGTTTCTGTGAGAATTTTGACATTTTAGGGCTGGACTCCTTAAGTCGCGAGTTCAGTTTTCTTCTGGGTTTGCTTCCCAGACCGAGGTCTTTCTGCATGGAGTTTGCATGTTCTCCCTGTGCCTTGTGGGTTCTTTCAGGGTTCTCCGGCTTCCTCCCACAGTCCAGAAACATGACTATCAGGTTAATAGGTTTCTCTAAATTCTCCCTAGGTGTGTGTGTGTGTGTGTTGTAGTGTGTGTGTGGTGTGTGTGTGTGTGTGTGTGTGTGGTGTGTGTGTGTGCATGGTTGTACCCCTGCAACCCTCCCGACCACACTAGGGTCAAGGGTGTAAGGATGTTTTTAGCAACTCTCCAATTTTACAAAGTGGCAACAAACAAGCATGACTATAAACACTATTCTGTGACTCTGCCATGGCTAATTAAACATATTAAGCACAGGTACAGTCTACAGGTACAATTAGCCTCCAAGAGGCTAATTTAGCTTAGCTTCCACCGTAGATTATCCGGCAAAAAATTCTTTACAAACGTGTCTTCAACCATTCGCATCACAGTCCGACTGCCTTTAAGTCCTAAAACTACCATCAGTAACTTTATAACGTAACGCTTAGGAGTTATTTTTGGGTTATAAAAACATTTTGACAGGTGCAGATTTTTACTCACCGGAGTGAAAGTGTGGCATAGGATGACGTCAGCTTATTCTTGTTCTTGGGTTTTTGTGGGATCCGTCCTTATTTTTATTATTTCAATCAAAAATATTAAACGTTTACAGAACAGTTTGCATGCAATGAACAAAAGAAAATACATCTTCATTTTTCTTAAATTTATTTGGTGTAAATCATTGATATCATACTCAAAAATAGTTGATAAATTAAAAAAAGGCTTTTAAATCAAGTTCCAACCACAACAAAAACCCTCCGGTTTTATATTTTACTGAGTTATTTTTAAATACCGAATTAAAATCCTTTGACCGAAACGTCTGACATGTATTTATTTGAAGTAAATATTCTTAATATTCTGTTCAAATTAGCACATAAATTGTAGATGAAGGTTTATTTAAAAAAAAAATAGAATAGACGCCATTCGTTCCCAGATCGTCAGTATCGGACGCTTAGGGAGCCGTACAGCAGTCAATGAGAGAACCCAACTCATCACATATTGACGCTTGGGCAGGTTTCCTCTGCGTCAATATGTGACGAGTTGGGAGTGAGAATGTGTTGAGATCTTCGCCACCTCCATCACTTATGGTTGTCGTACCTAGACAAGAGTTTTTTCTCTTTTTGGCCATCGATTGCAAATATTGTTTAGATCTTTCCCGTAAATGGTGGAGGACAATCACCACAGGTTTATCATCAAACCACTTTGTGACAACAGCCAAGATGCTCCCTTCTGTTCACAGTGGTCCATCTTCTGGTAACTGGTGTGGCTTTGGTATTATTTGGTCCATTATAATGGTTCCATTTGCAGGAAGACCCATTTGAGAAGTTTGCAGAACTTTTTCCTCATCATTTTCCTGTAACTGCACTTCTGATTTTTTTAGACCATTAGACTTATATGCGTGATTTTCTACTCCTATCATCCATCCATCCATTTTCCTACACCCTTGTCCCTTAATGGGGTCGGGAGGTGCTGGTGCCTATCTCCAGCTGGCGTTCCGGGCGAGAGGCGGGGTTCGCCCTGGACAGGTCGCCAGTCTGTCGCAGGGCAACACAGAGACACACACAGGACAAACAACCATGCACACACACACTCACACCTAGGGGCAATTTAGACAGACCAATTAACCTGACAGTCATGTTTTTGGACTGTGGGAGGAAATCGGAGTACCCGGAGAAAACCCACCATGCACAGGAGAGAACACTCCTATCATATTATTTTTTTTTAAATAAGTAAAAAATAAATGAAGTCTTAATTTCTTGGCAATAGTGTTTGGGGACACCCATGCAGTTTGCAGCCATTTTTGTTTTTCATTTCTGTAGCGGCTAAAATCCTATATTTTAGGCTACTGGTGGTTGTTGTTGTAAGGCGTTGGTTTTACGTGCGCTCAAATCAGATTCATACGGAAGCGCATTGCTGTCAGGCAGGAAAAAAAAATCGAGCGCTATCTCGTTATAACAAGATACGTATGTCGTTAAAACGAGATACGTATTGAATTGAATTGAATTGAATTGAATTGAATTGAATTGAATTCAACGTTATTGTCATTGCACCGTCACAAGTACAAGCAACGAAATGTAGTTTGCATCTATCCAGAAGTGCTATACAGGGTATAAATATGTATTTACAGGTGTACAAAGGTTGTTTTAAAAATAAAATTTTCAGTATAAAAATATAATATAAATAAAAAAATATGGGAGCTATGTACACATATACAGATTATACAGAAATGTTAGGAATGAATTGTATGTATATTGGAAGATTTACAATACAAGATAGATAATGGCACGATTTCCAGATTATATACAGATTATGTATGAGTGTGAGGACAGTCCGTATGTTATTGTTGTATTGGGGGATGGGGGGGTACAGTTCTTATTATTGTGTCAGGAGGCGTTCAGGAGCCTGACAGCTGTGGGAAAGAAGCTGTTCCGATGCCTGGTGGTTCTGGTCCGTATGGCTTCTGTAACGCCTCCCAGAGGGCAGGAGGAGAAGAGCGTGTGCGCGGGGTGAGTAAAGTCCTTGGTGATTTTCCAAGCCCTTTTCAGACACCTCTTCCTGTAGATGTCCTTGATGGCAGGGAGCGGTGCCCCAGGGATGTGCTGGGCAGTTTTCACCACCCTCTGCAGCGCCTTCCGGTCGGAGACAGAGCAGTTCCCATACCAGACTGTAATGCAGTTGGTGAGGATGTTCGCGATGACCTCTGAGGACAGGTGGTTCTTCCTCAGGGTCCTCATGAAGAAGAGGCGCTGGTGCGCCTTCTTGATGAGTTTGGAGCAGCTGGTCGTCCAGGTCAGATCCTCGGAGATGTGGACCCCCAGGAACTTAAAGCTGTCCACACGCTCCACCTCTGTCCCCTTGATGTGGATGGGTGCACAGTAAAAATGCCAGTGTTGAATTAACACCCAAAAGTGTCTATATGTGTCCAAGTCAGCAGGTGTTAAAGTGACACTTTTGAAAGTGTTAAGAGATTGACACCCATTTTTTAAATTAAATTAACTTTGGTCTATAATACTGAAATGGGTTTTAAGAAAAGTTAAACTTTCCATTTCTGTGTATTGTTTTGAATATTTTCCACTGGATTTGATTGATGTTGACACTTTGTGGGTCAATTATTTACTTTTTTTAACACCACATTGTGTTTTGTGATCAACACTACACTGGTGTTACTTTTAATATGTTTTAACACTAACACAATTGTAAATGTTAATGTGACACTCTGTATTGTTGAATTTAACACCAGCTGACTTGGACACAAATAGACACTTTTGGGTGTTAATTCAACACTGACATTTTTACTGTGTGGGTGTAGGTCAGCCTTCCTCCTGAAGTCCACGTCGAGCTCCTTGGTCTTCATTATTTTTCACGTCATCTTTTTGCAATTATGTACAATCAAGTTAAATT
>CM065357.1:18743841-19222929 GCA_033032245.1 Poecilia picta | reverse complement strand
TCCTCTGTTCCCCATTGCCTGAGACATTCCCTGAGCATATCGTCCGTTGAGGCTTTGTCCTTGATGTATTTATGGATCTTGGATGTTTCATCCTGGACAGTGGCTCTCACACTCACTAGTCCTCTGCCTCCTTCCTTACGGCTTGTGTACAGTCTCAGGGTGCTGGATTTGGGGTGGAACCCTCCATGCATGGTTAGTAACTTCCGAGTCTTAACATCCGTGGCCTTTATCTCTTCCATTGGCCAGCTAATTATTCCGGCAGGGTATCTGATTACTGGTAAGGCATAGCTGTTTATTGCACGGATCTTGTTCTTGCCATTGAGCTGGCTTCTCAGGACTTGCCTTATTCGTTGGAGGTATTTGGCTGTGGCTCCTTTCCTTGTGACCTCATCGAGGTTGCCATTTGTTTGTGGTATTCCCAGGTACTTGTAACTGTGCTCTATGTCTGCTATTGTTCCTTCTGGGAGTGAGACCCCTTCTGTGCGGACGACCTTCCCTCTCTTTGTAACCATCCGACCACACTTTTCTAGTCCGAATGACATCCCAATGTCACTCAGCCGTTGTAATTGGCGTCGGGGTTGTCTGGTGTTCATTACGGCCACGATTCTCTCTCTCAGGTCAGTTGCTGCCTCGTTCAGCTCTGATGATTCGTTCATTACTGGGGCTACATACCCAGTCTCTGGGTGGGTAGTTAACTCCCCTCTGACCTGGGGTCCTGGCTCCTCCCCTTTGCCATAGCATTTGTGTTGTACCTCGTCAATCTCAAGTTGTGAGAGCAATTGCCGGATGTTGGAACACTGAGCCACTAGTTGCTTAGCAGTTAGTGTTGACTGGGGATGTCGAAGTAACCATTCCTCCCACAGTCTTTGCATGTAGCCCCTCTGACTAGGGTTACTTGAGTAGTAGCATTCCAACAGATCCATGTTTTCACCTCTCGCCCATTTCCGTCTTGTTCCAGTAGCCCATTTTTCATCTAGGTGCTCTGGTTGCCCAGCACCTGATGCTGGGGAACCAGAGCTGATATATATATATAAATACAGTATATATGTGCTTTAACATTATAGTTGTGTCTGTGGCTGCACTATATTTTTTATGTTTATTGAGATATTAATTCATATCACAATATCTATTGTGAATTGTGACGGTAACTGTTAGGTATTTTCTTAAACCTACTTTAAAAAAGAGAACCACAGACAACATATATGAGTGTTTAACCAAACTTCTGCGGAAGGAGAAGACACAGTGAACTGGTTCTCCAAGCCGCTCACCATGTTCTGCCCATCTTCAGTTTGTTTGTCTCTTTTAAGTGCAGGGACGAGAAGGTGTGAAAAGGAAAGGAGGGGTGAAACCTACATCCTATCTAAACTGTAGGATGTGAATTCAGACAGAAAGAGGGGAGACACAGATACTCAATAAACACAGACATGTTTTACAGCTCAGGACTATCCCAGGAAGATCTAAGTCACCATCTGTAAACACATGCTTGATCAAGGAAGATTTAATTGTCTCCACAGTTTCAATAAATTTGAAACTGTGACTAGAAAAACTTGTAAAATTACAAATGTAAGAATGATGACAAACATAATTGTTCTAGCAGTAACAATATGTATAACAATATTTTTTGGTATAAAATTTACAATAGAAATGAAAAACATCACATCCTAATTGTATATTTGCAAACATTAAAATCTTTCTCAGGTTTCATTTTTAGATGGTAAAACAAAACAATAGCATTTCCTCCCTTTGCAGCACTGCAAAAGGGAGATTCCAGTTAACATTTGCAGATTACATTGTTCTGCTCCTGGTCTGACTCTTTAACCCTCCTGCAGTCTTAAGAGATGGGTCACTGGGTCATTTTCCACATGTTTATTACTCTGTACATGGTCTGGTGGGGTCACGCTGTTCCTGTGTGCGCCTATACATGTTATTTTGTTTGTGACAGTACAACCTTTTCTTTAACAGAAGAAGTCCGATAGGTTGATCCATTCCACCATAGATGATGGTGGATGAAGTTCTTGACACTTTGACCTCTGGAAGGTAAGTCAGCTGGGTGGTTTTTCTGCTCCAGTGAAACCAAAGTTCAGGGATGGTGAGTTCTTGTGTCTCAGTCACTGTGTTTGCAGTTAATGGCTTCTACTTCTGAGCTGGGCTGCATCTCCAGTGCAGAGCGATCAGAGAATCTTTCCACATTTTGAGTTGACCCTTCAATGGCTTGAGAAGGTTGTTTCCCCGGCATGATCCAATTCGAGCTCCAATAAGCTTCATTTGTGGCAGACATTTGCCTTCATGGAGAAACTCTTGTTTTAGATGCCACAAAATGATGTTCTCTCTCATTTTCTTCAATCAGCAACTTTTTGAAGCACTCCTTCCATCTTCCTATCACACATTTTGTGCACCAGTCAGTACAGTTTCATCCTGATCCCTAATCCCCATTACCTGTTGGACATTCCTTCCCATCTTTATCTCTCTGACCGTATGCCCTTTTGTTTGGTCCTAGCTAATTTTGTCTTCACATCGCTCCGTATCTCCCTGCACGCCTGGTGACTCTCTTCAGTCCTCAGTTTGGACCTCTTCCTCTTCACTTCCTCCTCTTTGTCCTCTGTTCTACCTTTATCCTTCTCACTTCAGACTCATTCTACACATTACTAAAGATCTACCACAACCTTGCAATCATTGAATTCTTTCAGATTACATTGTCTACACAAGATGAATTTCGCCTGTGTGCTCCTATCTCCACTCACTGTGTTCCTTTCTCTTTTGGAAGAAAGTATTCGCTACAGCCATTCCTATCCTCTTTTCAAAGGTTACCACCATCTGTCCTTCTGTGTTCCTGTTCTGGATGCCACGTCTGCCTGTCACTTATGACATCATAAAAGAGCGCCAGGCTCAGGTAGTCCAGGTGACGTTAATTGCTATGTGGATGCCCATGCTGGGAGTTGGGTGTTTCCGAACAAACTAATCACGACGATACAGTTTGACTCAGCGCACAGTTTCAACAACACAACATGGTGTCGTGTTGTTGAAACTGACAACAACACGACATTTGCCCAATGATGGGCAAATTAAGCCTCATGAAGCAATGAAGCTTTCCAGCCATTTACTTTACAAAAAGGTTCAGTACTTGATGCTTCATTCATTGCTCACTAGTGACATCTGCTGGTGAAACTGTAACAGTCTTGTCATTCAGTTGGATCTTACTTCCAAAAATTACTAAATGCAATATTGTCACAAAGTTTTCATCAAACTCATGTTTAGTAACAGGAGAATCAATGAAACCATATTTAATTGTCATATGCTTTAATTATTACAATTATTTGAAGCCAATCTAATCCTGGTATATGTTGAACATCAGTGGTTGTGTTGGGTTTCTTTTATGTCAGACTGATTTGACAATAAAAACATTTGATGTTTTGGTGTCTTGGGAGTGCAGTGCCTGTTGGGGCTTCACTTTTTATTGGATTTATAATTGGCTCTGATCTCTTATATTTGGCTACATGTTGAATTTTAGTTCTGCAACACCATTAAATCTGTTTCTGATGTGAAAGACTGATATATCTTTGCTAATCAGACTACACATAATAATGGAACTTTGCAGAAGGTGAGAAATTGGGAGGTTAATTATTATCTAAGAATAATTTTATTGTGAGGACAATCTCAAAATATTCCCAGATGTCAGAGATTTTCCTCTTTCTGGCTCCATTTCAGACAATCAGTCAATTTTATTTGTGTAGCACATTTCAGCAACAATGGAGTTCAAAGAGATTTACATCATAAAATAACAAAAGTATAGTTATATATAAAAAACAATCTACAATTGAGAAAACCCGTAACAAACATTACATTTTGGTGAGTGTCATCATCAATAAACATCAAATATGTTGGTCAATGTTTATTTTATTTGGCCAATGAAGACTAATTATTATCCTCTGACTCGACCAAATGGACAATAAAAGCACCGCTCATCGCGCTTTTATTTTGAAAACCGACACGCAAAATGAAGCAGTCACGTGACCCATGTGAGGCCTCGTTTGTTGTCAGTCACGTGGTTTTCAGCAAGACAACACAAGCCTCGAAGCCGGGCTTCATCGGACACGCCCCCTTTTTACTCGGTACAAGCCTCGAAGCCTGGATTCAGATGGACCATCACTAGTGTCAGGAATGGTGCTATAAATCATCGTGAGGCTGCAACTTTATTCGGTTACCGGAGACATGGCTGAGGACGGCGTACAGAGAGTTGGTTCTGCGGGTCCATCTGCAACGTTCAGCATCCAGCCGCCAGAGTCTTTCAACTTCACAAGTCCTTCCACATCATGGAGGGACTTGTTCGCTGTTTGAAGGAAGTGACACTTGGTGGACAGCAACTTGAGAGTATTTACTTGCAGGTTCCCAGGTATCATCCCAGATTTTTCCGCTAGAAAAGAACAACAATAAAATCAGGATGTGGACTTTTTGTACTGTAAGGTTCACAAATCTCTCTTTCTAAGATGTACCTGATTTTAAAAGGAGGTAATGTAGCCAAAGTATGTTCTCTGCCTACATCCTACATCCAAATGCCAGCTAGTACTTACATCTTGTTTTGTCCCAAATATGCAATATTATCAGTTTCAGATTAAATTTCCAACTTATATGAATTATAAAAGGCACAGTGTTAAATAATAAGTGTTGTATCACCTTTAAAAAGTCCAAATAATCCCAAAATCAGAATTCCTTTGCTGGAAAATGGCCTAATTACGTTATTTGGAGTTCTCTCTCTATTTCTATCTTTCTGTGCACATGCTGACTTTGTGTAAATTTGTTTCACCCAACGATGTTGTGACTTATGTGGTATAAATAAGTACTACTGATTCATGTTGTGTGCCCGTTTTTGTCCTCATAAAAAATAAAGACAAATGTAAAGAAAGAAAATGATGCTGGTAGGTCAGTAATTGAAGCCACAAAGTTTATAGGTAAACAACTGTGCTTATTTTCTGCAGACCACTGTCTCCGTTATCACCCCTCCCCCCATCTACTCATCTTCACATGTGGCAATGTCTCTCAGTGTATCTTGGCATGTTTGACTAGGGTAGGGATGTACTGTCACAGGGTGGATAAGTTAAACTTTTAGACTTACCGGATCAGTTCTATGCCCAGGGATTGATTTTGTGTACTACATTTCCACCAACCTAAATAACAAGAAATGGAAAAAAAAAACTATTTTAAAAACAAAATAAGAAATGAAGTCAAAGCATGTACACTTGAAAACTGAAAACTAGTGTGGTGACTGTCATATTTTATAATCCTTCTAAACTTTACTCTTCTTTACATGGATTTACACATTTTCTCAAATTAGTTTAACGTTAATTTTAACCACTTTACAATGGCCACAGAAATGGAAACTAAGTCCAAAACAAGTTGTCCTTGCTTATAAACGGTCTGAATAGGTTTTCTGTTTCTGTGAGAATTTTGACATTTTAGGGCTGGACTCCTTAAGTCGCGAGTTCAGTTTTCTTCTGGGTTTGCTTCCCAGACCGAGGTCTTTCTGCATGGAGTTTGCATGTTCTCCCTGTGCCTTGTGGGTTCTTTCAGGGTTCTCCGGCTTCCTCCCACAGTCCAGAAACATGACTATCAGGTTAATAGGTTTCTCTAAATTCTCCCTAGGTGTGTGTGTGTGTGTGTGTATGTGTGTGTGTGTGTGTGTGTGTGTGTGTGTGTGTGTGTGTGTGTGTGTGTGTGTGTGTGTGTGCATGGTTGTACCCCTGCAACCCTCCCGACCACACTAGGGTCAAGGGTGTAAGGATGTTTTTAGCAACTCTCCAATTTTACAAAGTGGCAACAAACAAGCATGACTATAAACACTATTCTGTGACTCTGCCATGGCTAATTAAACATATTAAGCACAGGTACAGTCTACAGGTACAATTAGCCTCCAAGAGGCTAATTTAGCTTAGCTTCCACCGTAGATTATCCGGCAAAAAATTCTTTACAAACGTGTCTTCAACCATTCGCATCACAGTCCGACTGCCTTTAAGTCCTAAAACTACCATCAGTAACTTTATAACGTAACGCTTAGGAGTTATTTTTGGGTTATAAAAACATTTTGACAGGTGCAGATTTTTACTCACCGGAGTGAAAGTGTGGCATAGGATGACGTCAGCTTATTCTTGTTCTTGGGTTTTTGTGGGATCCGTCCTTATTTTTATTATTTCAATCAAAAATATTAAACGTTTACAGAACAGTTTGCATGCAATGAACAAAAGAAAATACATCTTCATTTTTCTTAAATTTATTTGGTGTAAATCATTGATATCATACTCAAAAATAGTTGATAAATTAAAAAAAAGGCTTTTAAATCAAGTTCCAACCACAACAAAAACCCTCCGGTTTTATATTTTACTGAGTTATTTTTAAATACCGAATTAAAATCCTTTGACCGAAACGTCTGACATGTATTTATTTGAAGTAAATATTCTTAATATTCTGTTCAAATTAGCACATAAATTGTAGATGAAGGTTTATTTAAAAAAAAATAGAATAGACGCCATTCGTTCCCAGATCGTCAGTATCGGACGCTTAGGGAGCCGTACAGCAGTCAATGAGAGAACCCAACTCATCACATATTGACGCTTGGGCAGGTTTCCTCTGCGTCAATATGTGACGAGTTGGGAGTGAGAATGTGTTGAGATCTTCGCCACCTCCATCACTTATGGTTGTCGTACCTAGACAAGAGTTTTTTCTCTTTTTGGCCATCGATTGCAAATATTGTTTAGATCTTTCCCGTAAATGGTGGAGACAATCACCACAGGTTTATCATCAAACCACTTTGTGACAACCAGCCAAGATGCTCCCTTCTGTTCACAGTGGTCCATCTTCTGGTAACTGGTGTGGCTTTGGTATTATTTGGTCCATTATAATGGTTCCATTTGCAGGAAGACCCATTTGAGAAGTTTGCAGAACTTTTTCCTCATCATTTTCCTGTAACTGCACTTCTGATTTTTTTAGACCATTAGACTTATATGCGTGATTTTCTACTCCTATCATCCATCCATCCATTTTCCTACACCCTTGTCCCTTAATGGGGTCGGGAGGTGCTGGTGCCTATCTCCAGCTGGCGTTCCGGGCGAGAGGCGGGGTTCGCCCTGGACAGGTCGCCAGTCTGTCGCAGGGCAACACAGAGACACACACAGGACAAACAACCATGCACACACACACTCACACCTAGGGGCAATTTAGACAGACCAATTAACCTGACAGTCATGTTTTTGGACTGTGGGAGGAAATCGGAGTACCCGGAGAAAACCCACCATGCACAGGGAGAACACTCCTATCATATTATTTTTTTTTTAAATAAGTAAAAAATAAATGAAGTCTTAATTTCTTGGCAATAGTGTTTGGGGACACCCATGCAGTTTGCAGCCATTTTTGTTTTTCATTTCTGTAGCGGCTAAAATCCTATATTTTAGGCTACTGGTGGTTGTTGTTGTAAGGCGTTGGTTTTACGTGCGCTCAAATCAGATTCATACGGAAGCGCATTGCTGTCAGGCAGGAAAAAAAAATCGAGCGCTATCTCGTTATAACAAGATACGTATGTCGTTAAAACGAGATACGTATTGAATTGAATTGAATTGAATTGAATTGAATTGAATTGAATTGAATTGAATTGAATTCAACGTTATTGTCATTGCACCGTCACAAGTACAAGCAACGAAATGTAGTTTGCATCTATCCAGAAGTGCTATACAGGGTATAAATATGTATTTACAGGTGTACAAAGGTTGTTTTAAAAATAAAATTTTCAGTATAAAAATATAATATAAATAAAAAAATATGGGAGCTATGTACACATATACAGATTATACAGAAATGTTAGGAATGAATTGTATGTATATTGGAAGATTTACAATACAAGATAGATAATGGCACGATTTCCAGATTATATACAGATTATGTATGAGTGTGAGGACAGTCCGTATGTTATTGTTGTATTGGGGGATGGGGGGGTACAGTTCTTATTATTGTGTCAGGAGGCGTTCAGGAGCCTGACAGCTGTGGGAAAGAAGCTGTTCCGATGCCTGGTGGTTCTGGTCCGTATGGCTTCTGTAACGCCTCCCAGAGGGCAGGAGGGAGAAGAGCGTGTGCGCGGGGTGAGTAAAGTCCTTGGTGATTTTCCAAGCCCTTTTCAGACACCTCTTCCTGTAGATGTCCTTGATGGCAGGGAGCGGTGCCCCAGGGATGTGCTGGGCAGTTTTCACCACCCTCTGCAGCGCCTTCCGGTCGGAGACAGAGCAGTTCCCATACCAGACTGTAATGCAGTTGGTGAGGATGTTCGCGATGACCTCTGAGGACAGGTGGTTCTTCCTCAGGGTCCTCATGAAGAAGAGGCGCTGGTGCGCCTTCTTGATGAGTTTGGAGCAGCTGGTCGTCCAGGTCAGATCCTCGGAGATGTGGACCCCCAGGAACTTAAAGCTGTCCACACGCTCCACCTCTGTCCCCTTGATGTGGATGGGTGCACAGTAAAAATGCCAGTGTTGAATTAACACCCAAAAGTGTCTATATGTGTCCAAGTCAGCAGGTGTTAAAGTGACACTTTTGAAAGTGTTAAGAGATTGACACCCATTTTTTAAATTAAATTAACTTTGGTCTATAATACTGAAATGGGTTTTAAGAAAAGTTAAACTTTCCATTTCTGTGTATTGTTTTGAATATTTTCCACTGGATTTGATTGATGTTGACACTTTGTGGGTCAATTATTTACTTTTTTTAACACCACATTGTGTTTTGTGATCAACACTACACTGGTGTTACTTTTAATATGTTTTAACACTAACACAATTGTAAATGTTAATGTGACACTCTGTATTGTTGAATTTAACACCAGCTGACTTGGACACAAATAGACACTTTTGGGTGTTAATTCAACACTGACATTTTTACTGTGTGGGTGTAGGTCAGCCTTCCTCCTGAAGTCCACGTCGAGCTCCTTGGTCTTCATTATTTTTCACGTCATCTTTTTGCAATTATGTACAATCAAGTTAAATTCGGTGAATAACTGAATTGTGAAACTTCAGTAATGAGAGATTTAAAAACCTTTTTGCATCTGGAATGCATTAAAAATTAACTATACAATATTTGCTATTATTTTAACCTTCTGTTTTCTTTCATTTTTATATTTATATAAATAATAATAATGAAATTCAAAGCTTTATGATTTATTTTGGAGAGAGGAAGTCTTTTATTTTGAAGAATGCTTAACAGGATCTAGTTTTGTCTTTTTTTTGTCTGTTTGTTGATTTCGGTTGCTTGGTTACGAACAGCTGTTGCCGTTGTTCAGCAAGTGTACCGTTAAAAAACAAAATCTGAACAGAAAATGTTCTGCAAATCCATCTGAGCCTCGGTTATAATCGCTCTTTAGCCATTTCCCGAATCAGAAGCTACAATCTGAAGTCAACTGCAGCTTCGACCCAAACAGTCAGGAACGGCCCACAGCTAGAGGACCGAACTGACGTTTCCTTCTGTGCATCCCGTTTTATTTAGGATCCTGCTCATGTTATTAAAGGTTTTAACCACAGTGCAAAGCAGCATCCGTATCCGTGTGGACCAAACATGAAGGGAAACCTGACCAATTCATGTTAGCCACTGTAATAGGCTAACATAACACCGCCACTTCCTGGACATAGAATTATCACGTTATAACGACATACGTATCTCGTTCCGTATATTCAGGATGCCGATCTTCCGTTTGACATAAAATAAAGTCATTTATTTTCAGTACAATGTCCATTGTCTTACTGTTTCCCTTAAGAGCAACATAAATTCATCATACATCTAAATCAAGGACAGTAGGAAATTGTTTGCCTCTACCTATTAACAACACCGGAACCGAATCATGGATGACCTTAAATAACCCATCCCCCCATCAGACACTCAAAACTCAAAATTAAATACGTCCCCTGGTGGCGATAGACCCCAGAAAGGATAAATGGCTCCTACAATTTCAAAGTGTGGAGTGAAAAATCTTTAAAAGATGATTTTTCAAAATAAGTCTGCTGAGAATCAAAAGCTTCAACAAAAAATGCTTTTAATAACATCTGCAGATGGAGAGACACTTGACAATGCCAGAGTAGTCTCTGATAAAAGTAAAGTTACATCCCAGATTTATAGTCTTCCACACACGTAAATGTGAAAAGGGAAATTTTATGTTGCTAGACATCCACATCAATCAATTTCAAAAACCACAATGAAGAAGGTGATATACAAAGAAAGGTCAAAAGGGTGAAGGTGTGAACCACTAGAGTCAGAGACGTATCTCTAATTTGTTCATTTTCCAAGAGCAAGTTTCAAAATTCCCCTTCAGTCAGTCGAAAGTTTTTCTAGCTGACATTCTAGGTGTTAAAAAACTAATCTTTAAGCTTAATACATGTATGTCTAAATAACTTCCTTCAACACTAAAGCGAGACGCTAAAGCGAAGTGACCTCTTGTCATAGATCTGAGCTGCTCTGAGCTGCTGCAGCTGCACCTGCAGGCATTTCCTGTTGAAAACGATCTCCAAGGACACACGTTTCTTAAGCTGCTTTTTTGTATAACAAATATATATTAAACTTCAAATAAAAGTATTTAACCCTTTGATTTTGTTGTTTATTTAATATGCTGCTAAAAGTAATTCTATTTGGATATAAGTATATATGGTTACTAAATTTATTTTTCAAATTTGACTTTTTCTTGGGTTAATGCGATTCATTAATCACTAATCTGTACATTTTTCAATTTTTTTGAATTCAGTCATAATTTAGACTGAAATTGTCTTGATGTCCACTACAATGGTCATGCTGTGAAATTTAAATTTAAGAAAGTATTTTAAAAATAATAATAAAATGGTAAGGTGTTCATTTTGGCCTAAATAAAATCCTCTCATGAGGATATGAATGTTTCCAGTTTTTAAGGTTTAAATTGACCCATTATGTTTACTATAAAATATGTACAAAGAGAATTCTTTCCAGAAAACACACGCTGTAGTTTTAATTCAATGTGTGCTAAAATGGAAACATGTTACCATATAAACCTCTGAATCCAAGCACTGAACACCCACTGCTGCTGAAGTGATGCTTTTACAATGCAGTTTATTTTTGTTTTCAGGCCAGAAAACCAAAACTTTCCCTTTTGGTGCTGGCAGAGCCAGAGAATAGTTTGGTTTCCTCAATGAAACAGAGACAGAAGTCCGAGTTGGAGAACAAAGCAGAGAGGCCACATCCCTAAAACAGAGGTAGCACTACTCTGCTCTCTTCCTCCTTTTTCTCCTCTTTCTCCTCTTTCTCCTTGTTCTCCTCTTTCTTCTCTTTCTCCTTGTTCTCCTCTTTCTTCTTTCTCTTCTGTTTCATCTTTTCCTCCTTGTCCTTCCAGCTTACAGTTTTCTCCCTTGGTCCCGTTGTAGCACTGGCACTTGAAGTGCTGACGGAAGGCCTTCAGCTCTGCTTCTCCTGGGGATCCCGTGACCATCAGCTTTCCTTTCTGACTTATGATCCTGTGAGTGGAGGGGCTCAGGTGCAGAAACACGGCGCTGTCCGGTTCTTGGCGAAGACAGCGACCGTTAAAATTGCACAATTTCTGGCTGCACTCCTTTGCTGCTGTCGTCACATTGAGGAGGTACCGTCCCATGGCTTCCCGAATGTAGTTATTTAAGGCTTTACAGGTGCTCTGCAGCACAGAGGTTAGATATTAGCTTAAAATACATAACAGCAGATGCAACATGAGAGGAGAAGGGAAAGTAATGCTCTTACAACACTTGCGTAGGAGCTGGTCCCCCAGAAGATCACTCCTGCAGCTCCCAATGCAACGCTCTCGCCAACGGTGTTGACCAAATCTTTCTGCAAAAGACATAAATGAATACTTTAGTTGTATGAGATGTATTATAGAGAATCTGAGCTCTAGTTACATATAGAGCTGTGGGTTCTATATGTAACTACAGCCCACAGTTAAATATATTATGTTTAATGTCATATGAAAATAATAGCTATTTTATGATCAGAAATATGAAAGATAACATGAGTAATTATCTTGTTTTAGATGAATGCATTGGAAAAAACTAATTTGGTGAATGGTTACATTGCGTTACTACCAAATTAACATAATCACATGTAAAATGTCTGGACAATAGGAGCAGATTAGAACAGAAGCTACATTATTTGACGTGCAAACACCTGGCCAGTAAACTTGATTCAGCAGGTGGAAACTAAATGTAATTTAAGAACTATTTAACTCTTCAATGGGATCTCAGCTAAACTATATATATATATATAATATATATATATATATATATATATATATATATATATATATATATATATATATATATATATATATATATACTGTATATATATATACTGTATATATATATATATATATATATATATATATATAATGACAGACTACTGGACTTCACCAGTTGACAGTTACTTCTTTACCATTTATTTTTTCACATTCTCTCTTATAACGTCAATTTATATCCTGATGGATGTTTTGTTGATTTAGCAAGGAAGTAAATTGACTCAGAGCTGAGCTCTGTAGATACCAAGTTTTATATTTTGAACTTTCAGCCTCAGTTTGTCATGTAGCATGCTGGATTTACACAAAAAGGCAAATTTTGGAAATCTCAGATTAGGTAAGGAACCACGTTCTCTAGAAATTCACACCAAATGTAGCTTTTTTATAGTAAAATCCAGCCTTAATGAGCTAACTGCAAGTATAAAATGTTACAGAAACTACAAACATTTTGTCTTTTTTAAATGAAAATATTTCAAATGGTTCAAATTATAAATAATTACTTATGATGGAAATTGACATAAAAGCTATAAATGGCTGGGAAAAGTGAAAGTTAATCTATAAAACTGACTGAATATAGACGAAAAGCTGCAGTACAGACAATTTTTATATTTAAAACTAATTTTCAAGGTTACAGAAAAGTAATTGTTAAGGCTGCAGACATATGAAATTTTGGACGATGTGAATGTCCAATATTATTACATCTAGTCCGACAATATTTACTAATAATTTTTTCACATTTTTTATCGGATCACTTGATTAATCGTAAGAATAACTGAAAGATTACTTGATTACTAAAATAACAGTTTACAACAGCACTATTTCCTCCAATCAACCAACCTCATCCAAAACGATCAGCCAATCCTTGTAAAAAGGTTGGGAATAAACAAAAACAGGACGTGCCAATCCATCCCCAACAGCTGCAACGCGGATTGCCTCCTTCACCCTGTTCAGGACAAACAGGCGTCCCTGATCAGTGGAGCGCAGTGCTTTTTCCAGGTATATTTCAGGAAAAAGGGCGGTGCTTTCATTCCACATCCACTTCAGTAGATCATTGCGCTTAATCTCAAAATCAGGACAACGTCCTTTGTAGGTTTCCAAATTCCCTTTGTACTGGTTGTAACATTCAGGAAACTTGTAGTAGCCCCACAGCTTATTCGGTCTCAAATTTTTACCCTGCCTCAGGGTCCCCTGCATGAATTCACGAGCTGCATCTTCAAATTCTTGTTTTGCAGCAGTCTCCTTTTGCTCTGGAGTCCAGTTAGAGTTCTTTTTGGCCACCAGTTCTTCTGATCTCTTTCTATAGCGATCTTTGCCACCCGGGTTTCGAACCCACAAAGGTTTCCATTCCTCCCACTCAATGACAGTCAGACCTTTATCCTTGCGGTCTGGTATGTATGTGTCTAGATCCTTAGTCATTTTTTTAAAGTGCTCAGAGAGATTGACACGTTGTGGAAGGCCACCGCTCACTTGCACGTCTTCATGGTCATAATAGGGATAAATCCCAACGTGGTCCTTATAGATCGTTGTGAGAGTCTGCCGGGTAAAGCCCTGAGTGGGGGATGACACTATGTCAAACTGGTCTAATGGTAACGGAAAACTGTAATGTGACCAACACTCCTGAGTTGGAGCGTTCCAGATGAAGAGAACTGGCTTATTGGAGTGTAATGGCCAGTTTGTCTGCTTTGTGTCTGCTGAACCCAAGATTATCCATGATGTAAACAGAGCAAGGAGAAACCAGGACAGACGGTCAACTGCTGAGAGGAAAGAGGGGAATACAGTCTTCATGGTTATCCCTGCTACCTTCACTCCTCTGTTTCCAAAAGACACAAAAAGATGTGAAATTGAAATACAACATTTGACAGAAAAATCTGTGTTCTCTATATTGTTCAACTGTCTAATGTTTTGTAAAACAAACATAAGAAAATCTGAATTGGGTCATTTCAGGCTGCAGTTTGAACGTAACCTTTGTCAACGACAGTTTGCTTCTTTCACAAAGAGCGTTAACTCAGTCATGTTTCTGCAAACACAATATGACAAAATGATCATGAAGATGATGGCCTTGGTTTCTTACCATTTAAGATGTAAAGCAAAGTTGAATCAGACACTGCAGGGAATCGACCCGAAGGACAGCAGAGCAAAACAAAAAACAAAACAAACTGAGACAAACGTTTTAACGAATTAATGCTCAAATCAAAACATCTCAGTTAAATTCCCTGTTTCAAAAATAAACAAACTTTCAGCTAGTTTAAATCATGAATTATTAAATCGTAAACATATTAGAACACTAACTTCCAAATTCTGTTCAGTAAACTGCATTGACAAACATATATATATATATATATATATATATATATATATATATATATATATATATATATATATATATATATATCTGTCTATCTATCTATCTATCTATCTATATATATATATCTATATATACTGTATATCCATATATAGATATATATATCTATATATCTAGATATATCTATATCTAGATATATAGATATATATATCTATATATCTAGATATATCTATATCTAGATATATAGATATATATATCTATATATCTAGATATAGATATATATATCTATAGATATATAGAGAGGAATATATATATAGATATATATAGAGCAAGGGTGTCAAACTCCAGCCCTGGAGGGCCACTGTCCTGCAGCTTTTAGATGTGCCACAGCTACAAAACACTGGAATGAAATGGCTTAATTATCTCCAGAGCCTTGCTAATGACCTAATTATTATATTCAGGTGTGATTAAGAAGAGGCACATCTAAATGTTACAGGGCAGTGGCCCTCCAGGACTGGAGTTTGACACCTGTGATGTAGAGAATATATATATATATATGTATATATATTGTTGAGACGCTTTACCAAGGTCGAGAACGAGTCACATGCTGTTAGACAAAGGGCCCATAGTAAAAAGTTACATTTTAGATTCTGTTAGACTCTAAGGTCCATTCCTCACGAAACAAAAACTTATCAAGGACACAGAGACGTGGTGAGATTTCAGGGAGTGTCTTCAGTTCATATAATCAGCTGCCTTCCTCCTCCTCCTCAGACGCTGCACAGACTTTTTAGAAACTCTTCTCGGATGTAATGGTAAAAGCGTCTCCTTTCAGCGCTGAAAGTGAATAAAATAAGTAAAGTCTGAATTCTTTTCTTGGCTGATTTTATGCTCCGTGTGTCAATACAAATTATGATTCATCGAGTGGGATTTCCGTTCCCAACAGTTGGTAGCAGAGGATGGTTTTGTGTTGACACATGAGAGGAGATTGGACTGGCCGTTCAGGCGCAGACTTTCCGGAACAGTACTCTGGTGTAGTGCGCACAAATGAAAGGTAAGGACACTTGTTCCTTAATACACCATTGTACTGTTTCTCAGGTCTGTATAAATTTCAGTCATCAGCCGTTGTCTGTACTGTTTCCCATGTTTGTCTGCTTGTCACTGAGTTGCCTTAAGTGTCAAGCACTGTCCGTTATCAGGTGTCGTTCGTGCTGTTTTCGTCCGGTCTGTCTGAATGCTTTCAAGGTTCATAGGAGTAAGGTTAAGGTTAGTCAATAGTCTATAGTCAAGATAAAAGGTCGATTGGCTTTGCAGCGGGGAGTGGCGCCCCCCCCTTCTGCCGGACGCGGGGAAGGTTAATGCCAGGTTTTGTCGGTTTTATCCTCGGGGAGTGATGCACCCGTAAAAACAACCGGGTCAGCCAATCTGCGACTTTGCTCAAGAAACGTAAAGCGTTGAGAGCGGTCCACCATAGGAAAAAAGAGAAAAAGAGAATAAGATAAAGAGAATAAGAGAATAAGATAAAGGTCAACCGCGGCCCGTCCTCTGTAGTAGTAATAAGTGAAATAAGTGAAATAAGTGAAATAAGTGAAGTAAGTGTTAAGAGAGGGCACCATAGGAGCTGAAAAGCGTGGATCCATTTTTGTGTATCTGTAAAGCTGTGTGTGTGTCTGTCAGCTGTGTGTGTGTCTGTCAGCTGTGTGCGTAAGGTTCTGCCGCTGTGCAGACGTTATGTGTCCAAAGGTACTGTTCTCTGTTTATTGTAATATGTTTTAAAATCATAATAAATATTAGGGAAATATAATCTGTAGAAGGGGTTTAAGTTTATCTGTGGTTTTTCGACTTGATCGCCGCCGTGCGAGCAAGTTTTTCTGTTGAGTTTGGTTTCCTCGCCGCCGTGCGAGCAAAAAAAAAAAGGGAGGAGGTAAAAAAAAAGTGATTGTGGAATCTAAATTCTAGCCTAAAACTCATGGAGGGAGCACCTGCAAATAAACAATTGGATCCTAAATGGGGCCCTGGGACATGGGTTGCACTCAGTGATCAAATAGAAGCATTAATAACTTACTTGGCAGAGCAGGATGAATATCAAAATAAGGGAGAAAGAGAAAAACTAAAAAAAAAGAGGGATAGAATACCTGGTGCAAAAGAAAGAAGGCGACTTGTTAGACAGACAGCCTTTTGGGGAAATACTGGCTTAAAGGAATAAATGACGCTAAGGGAAAACTGATTGGAACTAAACTAATCTTGCACAATTCACTATTTTCACCTGTGGTAAAATTAAAGATGAATGAAATTACATAATGGGTAAAATTATAAACAAAATAAAGTGGCATTTAATGGGTTGAGGTTTTTGAACTTTGCTTAGCTGTAGACAGGTTAAAATTTAAACTTTATGAAACTTGAAAAATTGAGGTTTATAGCAGACTTGAACTTTATCATAGACTAATCAACATTTTTTCTCCTTATCTCATCAAAACAGGATTTATTTTCATTTGAAACTTGGGTCATTTTAAAATATCTAATGAGGGAACAGGATTTTTAACTAAATATGAGTTTGCGTTTGATTCAAAGGGCGATTATAAAACATCTCTAGATTCAATTAAGGTTCATTACAAAATATTCTTGTCTCCAAAACAATTTATGATTCTAGATCCAGATAATTCGGTTACCTTGCTTCAAAGTGGGAAATAATATGTTCAAAAGGTAAAATCACATTTCAGCTTTGGACAGCATTTATTACAAGATTGTTTTATTTGGTTTGCCATTTTATTTTTATTTTTATTTTCATTTTTATTAACATTATTGCTGTTTTTATTTTTAATAACAAACTAACTAACCTACTAACTAAACTAACTGCTGGTTTTGAAACATGTGTGTCTTGGTAGAAAGGCACAAATTGGGCATGATGAAATTTTTAAAGTGGATATGATAGTAATTGATCATATAAAACTAACTGATTGGACAACAGCTGGCTCACAACTCTTGTGTGCCTTAAATTTGGATTGAATTGATGCATAAATTAAAGTCCAACAAAACATTTGATTTGAAATGCAAAGACATCTTACAGTACTGCATAATCTGTGTCTACATTTTTTGACTCCTCTGCCTAAATTGATAAATTCTTCTTTTGTCGGTTCAAACAGCACATTGACACTGCTTTTTAGGAAAGCGATCCAAATTCTGATCTGAACTCGTTTAAAATAACTAAAACTTTTGGCCTTTGCAGTACAATTTCAGTTGGACATTTGTGTACAGAAGGAGTCTCTGAACAATATTTCTGATAACAATAGGAATGTTGTTGTCAGAAATGTTTGTTTTCTATTTACATAATAAAAAAGGGGGGAAATGATAATGATAAATGATAAACATAAAATAGAACTGCTAAAATTTTACATTTAAAACATCTCATAGTCTACTTTCTATTCTAGACAGAAGATTTGGAAAACTTGACACACCCTGTAATATTTTAGTTTTGGAGAATAGTCACAAATGCAAAATTGATTTCAGACGTGTTTTAAATTATATCAACAGGGGGTGAAGAAGAAATAGACTCTAATTTCTAGTCGTTTACAGATATGGTTAATTATGAATTTATTCAGTTAACGTTTGTTTAATGACCTCTCATATTGTACCTTCCTGCATGACTGAAACACAGAGTTATATAGAAGCTCTTATTAAATTAAAATTGGAAGCTACTGAATTAAAATTCAATAGCTTCAATCATTATCTGTGCCATGTTAATTTGCATAAAAATGATTGATAAATCACTTCTTATGCATCACTTCTACTTTTTGATTGTGTTGAGTTACAGTTGGATGTAATTGTTATCATTGAGAAAATCTGGGTTAATAGTACTTTAAAATAAAAACAATGTGAACAATTTTTTAATTCAAGAAAACATTAATAAATAAAACAATAGAAGCTTTGAAAAATTCAGGATAAAGGTAACATTTCTATCAATGGCATAAAGAATATTTGATTACAGTTTTCTTTTGACCTAAAGTTTTAAAGAAATTTGACTAGTTGTTTTGGAGCGTTGCATTATCACATTTGTGTAAAATTGGACACTATTAAAGTAATTATTCTACATATGCACTTGAATAGCCAATTTATGAAAAGTGTATAAAGCTGGAAATACAACATTTTGCATACATTTTAATAATTTCTTAGAGTTTAACTCGAGAGGAGTTGAGTCCATATTTGGTTAATTCTAAACATCTGAGGGTGAATCATCTTGACACATTTCTAATTTTCTTTCTCTTTGGAGCTCAGAGACTGAGGCAGTGGATCTTATCTGAGCTGCTCCAGTGACCCTGAGCCTGGCTGAAAAGAAACAAAAAAAGAGAGGCAACTCTTCTCTACATTACAAGCTACAGAAAACATTTAATTTTTAATCATGTGAGTAAAAGGTGGCATACACTGCTATTTTCTTAATGTACTTTGTATTTTACTCTAGTAGTCCTGTGGTCTAACGGGGACCGTGGGGCCAGGTTTCGCAGGTTCAGGGCCGTGTGAAGATGTGAGGAGAGAAGATTTCAGGCCCCCACTGTTTTTAGCCACTCTTGGACATTTGCACTTTCTACACATATGAGTTGTGCCATCTTCTGCTGGACTGCTGTTTGAGAGCAAAGACCTACTGGACGATTCTTACATCTTCTACAGAGGTCAGTGAGGTTGGATTGATTTTTCCTGTTGTCACCTGAAGGCGGATTGCAGCTTACAGGATCTGATCTCTGAGGAAACACCTGATTAAAGGACGAGACCCAGCCGTCATTTCTGAGGGTCTCCTAAGGCAGAAAAGACCACCAGCTTCTGCCCACCGTGAGACGCAGGTTTGAAAACAAAGACTCATCTGCTGTATCTCTAAGTCTCTTCCCCTCACTCTATCAAGGGGGCCACATACTTTGTCCAGATTTTTCTACACAGCGGGACTGAATACTGCCTTGGACAGTTTCTGATGGGGCAAACGGAACATCACATGTAAAGTCGTCCTGAGACTCAGAGTCCGTCCTGCTTATCTGTTGTCCTGGTTGGGCCTGGAATTTCCCTCAGTCTACAGGTTGAAGACAAAATGACTGCCAACAAAACTTCAACTTTTAATTGTTCTACTTGAATTTTCAAATTGTGTTATGCCACTTTTTCCCACCTTAGTTTATTTACAACACATTCATGATCTACTGCCTTTGCACTCTGACCTCTGCTATTTTGATCCCCAGGATAAGTTTAACGATGCAGCAGGGTGTTAGCACTCTCTGCAGTTTACAGAAATATTTTGTTTGCCTGAATGATTATCTCTGTTTGTCCCACATCTGGCTAATGTTTTTCTCTCCTCCAGCATGACAACGATTGAAGGTACGGTAAAATGGTTAATTTCCTGATTTACAAAAGCCTAACTAACCACACTTCAAATACAAAAGAGGATAGTCTACATTCTAGTTGACTCAAATTACGGTGGCTACAAATATGACAACTAGTATCTCAAGTTTTAATTTAAGTTTATTTGAATCCATTTCAAATCTTAGGAAAATCTACTCTTCAGAAAAATTACAGGACCAAATTATGGGTTTACTGCACATATTCAACTGTTAAATTATTTCACTGAGGTGTAAACACCCTGTTTAAATTACATCTAACTGTTTCATTGCTAACAACTTTCATTGCTAACAATCAAAGAAAATTTGGTCTAACTGACTTGCATGAATTTCTGCAGAGTTTCTGTACCGAAACACTAAACAGTGTTTCAATACAGAAACAGGGGGAGATGCATGGAATTACTCTAATCTACAAATTATAATTCGGAATAAAATCTAATATATTGAGAAATTTTTCAGTTTTGGACTTCAACAAATATAAAAGAAATTAAATCAAAATTCACAAATGTTTTGAACTATTTGAATGAGTTTTCAAAGTAATACTGAATATTCTGAATTGAATACATTAAAATTAACAATGATGTCATATGTCAAGTGGATTTCTACAAAATAGAGTTCTTTAAAGACATGGAAGGGGTTGTTTGATTGCTAATTCTTTCTTGCTATGATTGAAAATAATTTGTTTAATCAAGTCATGCAGAAAGGTCTAACCTGAAAATTATATAATTTAATATATAATTTGTATAGTTGTATCAAACTTCTCCCCAAAACTGCCAGAAACATTGATAAATATGAACACTATAAAAGAGGGAAATTCAATTAAATAAATCTTTTATAGATGGGTTTTCAAAAAAAAAACCCCAGATTTTTCAAAGGTTAAAAGTGTTAAACTTTTGAGATTTAAAACCATAAATTTTTATTCTTGTAAAAAAGGCTAATCATTATATGAGGTTTTAAAATGAGAAGAAAATTGGAGGATTCAAACTAAATTGGGATTTGCAAATGAGCTATTATGGAACTGCTTAAAGCGGGTCAAAAGGATTGACAGAATTTTAAAAAAGAACATAGTGCTATGTGTAATTGTTGATCCAAGGTAATAATGTCTAAACAGTTTTCATAATCTTAATTTACAGTTTTTGGTTTGAGGCAAAACAGGGTTGTCTTTTATGAATGGAATATATTACAAGGGATCTTAGTTTGACATGTATTATTGACTTTTCACACTAATGATTTTCAGCTTTACAAACTTTTAGTATAGTGGGCGACTTCTAGTTAAATAAGGACTATTTGATTGACTTTAATTAAAATAACAAAAAGCAAAAGATTTACTATGGTTGGTAAAGTTTCTATTAGGGATAATTCATATATACACTTCAAATTATATTTCTTTGATAAAACATGCCTGTGGGCCGTTTCGTACTTTCATTTTATAATCTGATCCTTTACATGATTTTGTGTTTGGTTTCTGATTTTGTCTGATTCTATGAATATACCAACACTTACAACAAACAATGCTATTTTTGAAGGTTAAAATATGTTATTTGGTTTGAGCATTTCATTAACTATTATTAAGAGGAGAGCTTAAATAACACATGCTAGTGATATATTGATCCTCTATTGGCTTAGTAAAAAAGAAAAAAAGCTTGATCTTCAGCTTCAGGGAGCAGCCTTTTAAAAAAAAAAACATTATGATGATGCACAATCTCAAAGAATCTTCCCTCCTCATCACCTGTGGATGCTGCTGCTCCCTGCCTGAGGTCCTCGGCTGTTCAGTGCATCACCTCCAACATAGAGAAGAGCAGCGGTACCGACTGAACCCCACCTGCCCATCAGATGGTTTCCCAGAACTAAAAGACGACCGTGGAACTCCAGCTTTTTAGATTATAAGGGCAGTACTAGTGACTAGTATAAAAAGATATTTTTCCTTCACTTTAAGTTCCTTTATATAATCCATTGATTTTTCTTTTTGTTGTGTTTTTTCTGTTGCAGAATGAAGTCCAATCCTTTCTGGGTGTGCCGGGATGTCAGACTGTGGCGCCTTCCACGATTGGTGGACCGAGTTACAGCTGAAACGCCACTGAAGCCTCCTGGGCCTGTCGGGGTTTCACATCTGCTGCGCCGCCTCTACATCTGGACACACGCAGAAACTGATTTGACATTGATAGGTCTTGCTATAGTAAAAACTGATCTGATTCAATTTTACTGATCTCATTAAAATTCAATCTTACTGCATTTTTAGGTTACTTAAGCATTTGACTTTACTAGTACCATTACATTTTACTTATACGGAATTTTAAACATTTAATGTTAGTTTCATAATATCTTTAATTTTGATTGTACTGCCTGTAATGCTAATTTACTTCATTGGTTTGCAAATTCAAAATGTGCTCGTCTTATATTCTGTGCCCTTAACATTTCTTTTCATCTGTTAATTTGCATCCTTTCATAGTGTATTAACATCTTTACTATTATCTTAACATTTCATTGATTCATGACTTATTAACTTCAGTAGTCATATCTTAACATTCCTTTGTCTGGGTTTTCTATTTTAAGTACTATCTCACATTTATTCATTACTTCATTCATTTTGGGTTTATTAAATCTTGCACACTACCTAACATTTTAATGATTTTGCATTTTAGTAACTCTTACTCATTTACATTCTATTGATTTTAAAATATTAACCCAACACTTTATTTCTCTTTCCATTTTACTAAGTTTTGAAAATCATCTTGACATTTTATTCAATTTACAGTTTGGTTAATTCTAACAATCTAGTAAATATAACTTTTTATACATTGATTTTTACTTTAAAGACAAAATTATATCCTCCTAACACTTCACCCATATCATATTCTCATAAATTTAACATTTATTCTTTTAATTTGTATTACTACAAAAAAAACTTTTTCGGATTTTGCTCTTTTATAGTTCATTACCCCTCTATGGCATGACGTTGACCTGAGGTAACAAAAACAGAAATGATGAATAACAAGAAATATAAAGGTAATAATTAAAATATTTGGGTCCAGAAAGTGTCATGGTTTGACTGGATGATTGATGTGTAATTACAGATGACAAAGCTCTGACAAAACTGCAAAAAATATTTTCTTCCACAAAAAATAGAATAAAATAAAAAATAATAAAAAAAAGGGGTCATGCCATAGTGGGTTGACTTAAGTTCCTCCAAATTTAACACTCTAACATCCTTTAACAATTTTCTTTCTTTATATGTTCTCCATTAGACTGTAAGAGGGACATTGTGATTTCGATCCACTGCCTAAGAGGCGTAGGGGTGCCCTGTCCGTTTTTACCCCCAAAAATGAGATGACATGAAATGACATGAATGAAAGACAACATCAATACTTGACTGATGCTATGTATATCAACATCTGTAAAAGCCTCGGGGGATGTTTTCCGGAAGGGACAGTGTCTACTCTAGGGTTTACATTCTCTTTTTTGGGCTCTTTTAGAGCCCAACAGGGGGAATGTTGAGACGCTTTACCAAGGTCGAGAACGAGTCACATGCTGTTAGACAAAGGGCCCATAGTAAAAAGTTACATTTTAGATTCTGTTAGACTCTAAGGTCCATTCCTCACGAAACAAAAACTTATCAAGGACACAGAGACGTGGTGAGATTTCAGGGAGTGTCTTCAGTTCATATAATCAGCTGCCTTCCTCCTCCTCCTCAGACGCTGCACAGACTTTTTAGAAACTCTTCTCGGATGTAATGGTAAAAGCGTCTCCTTTCAGCGCTGAAAGTGAATAAAATAAGTAAAGTCTGAATTCTTTTCTTGGCTGATTTTATGCTCCGTGTGTCAATACAAATTATGATTCATCGAGTGGGATTTCCGTTCCCAACAGTATCTATATATCTATATTTAAAAAAAATTCCCTTCTCACCCTCCTCGGTGGTCTCTTTCATCCTCTGAGCTCGGGTCCTCTACCAGAGGCCTGGGAGCTTGAAGGTTCTGCGCAGTATCTTGGCTGTGCCTAGTACTGCACATTTCTGGACTGAGATGTCTGATGTTATTCCTGGGATCTGTTTTAGCCGCTGCTCCAGTTTGGGGGTTTCTGCCCCGAGGGCCCCGATGACCACAGGCACCACTGTGGTCTTCACCTTCCAGTTCTTTTCCAGTTCCTCCCTGAGGCCCTGGTATTTCTCCAGTTTCTCATGCTCCTTTTTCCTGATGTTGTAGTCACTTGGTATAGCTACATCCACCACAACGGCTTTCCTCTGTTCTTTATCCACCACCACAATGTCCGGTTGGTTTGCCATTACCATCTTGTCTGTCTGGATCTGGAAGTCCCACAGGATCTTAGCTCGGTCATTCTCCACCACCTTTGGGGGTGTTTCCCACTTTGATCTCAGGGCTTCCAGTCCATATTCTGCACAGATGTTCCTGTACACTATGCCCGCCACCTGGTTATGTCGTTCCATGTACGCTTTACCTGCCAGCATCTTGCACCCTGCCGTTATGTGCTGGACTGTCTCAGGGGCCTCCTTGCACAACCTACACCTTGGGTCTTGTCTGGTGTGGTAGATCTGAGCCTCTATTGCTTTGGTGTTTAGGGCCTGTTCCTGTGCAGCCAGGATGAGTGCCTCTGTGCTGTCCTTGAGTCCAGCTTTGTCCAGCCATTGGTAGGATTTCCTGATATCAGCCACTTCAGTTATTTGTCGGTGGTACATCCCATGTAGGGGCTTGTTCTCCCATGATGGAACCTCTAGCCCCTCATCCTCTGTTCCCCATTGCCTGAGACATTCCCTGAGCATATCGTCCGTTGAGGCTTTGTCCTTGATGTATATATGGATCTTGGATGTTTCATCCTGGACAGTGGCTCTCACACTCACTAGTCCTCTGCCTCCTTCCTTACGGTTTGTGTACAGTCTCAGGGTGCTGGATTTGGGGTGGAACCCTCCATGCATGGTTTGTAACTTCCGAGTCTTAACATCCGTGGCCTTTATCTCTTCCATTGGCCAGCTAATTATTCCGGCAGGGTATCTGATTACTGGTAAGGCATAGCTGTTTATTGCACGGATCTTGTTCTTGCCATTGAGCTGGCTTCTCAGGACTTGCCTTATTCGTTGGAGGTATTTGGCTGTGGCTCCTTTCCTTGTGACCTCATCGAGGTTGCCATTTGTTTGTGGTATTCCCAGGTACTTGTAACTGTGCTCTATGTCTGCTATTGTTCCTTCTGGGAGTGAGACCCCTTCTGTGCGGACGACCTTCCCTCTCTTTGTAACCATCCGACCACACTTTTCTAGTCCGAATGACATCCCAATGTCACTCAGCCGTTGTAATTGGCGTCGGGGTTGTCTGGTGTTCATTACGGCCACGATTCTCTCTCTCAGGTCAGTTGCTGCCTCGTTCAGCTCTGATGATTCGTTCATTACTGGGGCTACATACCCAGTCTCTGGGTGGGTAGTTAACTCCCCTCTGACCTGGGGTCCTGGCTCCTCCCCTTTGCCATAGCATTTGTGTTGTACCTCGTCAATCTCAAGTTGTGAGAGCAATTGCCGGATGTTGGAACACTGAGCCACTAGTTGCTTAGCAGTTAGTGTTGACTGGGGATGTCGAAGTAACCATTCCTCCCACAGTCTTTGCATGTAGCCCCTCTGACTAGGGTTACTTGAGTAGTAGCATTCCAACAGATCCATGTTTTCACCTCTCGCCCATTTCCGTCTTGTTCCAGTAGCCCATTTTTCATCTAGGTGCTCTGGTTGCCCAGCACCTGATGCTGGGGAACCAGAGCTGATATATATATATAAATACAGTATATATGTGCTTTAACATTATAGTTGTGTCTGTGGCTGCACTATATTTTTTATGTTTATTGAGATATTAATTCATATCACAATATCTATTGTGAATTGTGACGGTAACTGTTAGGTATTTTCTTAAACCTACTTTAAAAAAGAGAACCACAGACAACATATATGAGTGTTTAACCAAACTTCTGCGGAAGGAGAAGACACAGTGAACTGGTTCTCCAAGCCGCTCACCATGTTCTGCCCATCTTCAGTTTGTTTGTCTCTTTTAAGTGCAGGGACGAGAAGGTGTGAAAAGGAAAGGAGGGGTGAAACCTACATCCTATCTAAACTGTAGGATGTGAATTCAGACAGAAAGAGGGGAGACACAGATACTCAATAAACACAGACATGTTTTACAGCTCAGGACTATCCCAGGAAGATCTAAGTCACCATCTGTAAACACATGCTTGATCAAGGAAGATTTAATTGTCTCCACAGTTTCAATAAATTTGAAACTGTGACTAGAAAAACTTGTAAAATTACAAATGTAAGAATGATGACAAACATAATTGTTCTAGCAGTAACAATATGTATAACAATATTTTTTGGTATAAAATTTACAATAGAAATGAAAAACATCACATCCTAATTGTATATTTGCAAACATTAAAATCTTTCTCAGGTTTCATTTTTAGATGGTAAAACAAAACAATAGCATTTCCTCCCTTTGCAGCACTGCAAAAGGGAGATTCCAGTTAACATTTGCAGATTACATTGTTCTGCTCCTGGTCTGACTCTTTAACCCTCCTGCAGTCTTAAGAGATGGGGTCACTGGGTCATTTACCACATGTTTATTACTCTGTACATGGTCTGGTGGGGTCACGCTGTTCCTGTGTGCGCCTATACATGTTATTTTGTTTGTGACAGTACAACCTTTTCTTTAACAGAAGAAGTCCGATAGGTTGATCCATTCCACCATAGATGATGGTGGATGAAGTTCTTGACACTTTGACCTCTGGAAGGTAAGTCAGCTGGGTGGTTTTTCTGCTCCAGTGAAACCAAAGTTCAGGGATGGTGAGTTCTTGTGTCTCAGTCACTGTGTTTGCAGTTAATGGCTTCTACTTCTGAGCTGGGCTGCATCTCCAGTGCAGAGCGATCAGAGAATCTTTCCACATTTTGAGTTGACCCTTCAATGGCTTGAGAAGGTTGTTTCCCCGGCATGATCCAATTCGAGCTCCAATAAGCTTCATTTGTGGCAGACATTTGCCTTCATGGAGAAACTCTTGTTTTAGATGCCACAAAATGATGTTCTCTCTCATTTTCTTCAATCAGCAACTTTTTGAAGCACTCCTTCCATCTTCCTATCACACATTTTGTGCACCAGTCAGTACAGTTTCATCCTGATCCCTAATCCCCATTACCTGTTGGACATTCCTTCCCATCTTTATCTCTCTGACCATATGCCCTTTTGTTTGGTCCTAGATAATTTTGTCTTCACATCGCTCCGTATCTCCCTGCACGCCTGGTGACTCTCTTCAGTCCTCAGTTTGGACCTCTTCCTCTTCACTTCCTCCTCTTTGTCCTCTGTTCTACCTTTATCCTTCTCACTTCAGACTCATTCTACACATTACTAAAGATCTACCACAACCTTGCAATCATTGAATTCTTTCAGATTACATTGTCTACACAAGATGAATTTCGCCTGTGTGCTCCTATCTCCACTCACTGTGTTCCTTTCTCTTTTGGAAGAAAGTATTCGCTACAGCCATTCCTATCCTCTTTTCAAAGGTTACCACCATCTGTCCTTCTGTGTTCCTGTTCTGGATGCCACATCTGCCTGTCACTTATGACATCATAAAAGAGCGCCAGGCTCAGGTAGTCCAGGTGACGTTAATTGCTATGTGGATGCCCATGCTGGGAGTTGGGTGTTTCCGAACAAACTAATCACGATGATACAGTTTGACTCAGCGCACAGTTTCAACAACACAACATGGTGTCGTGTTGTTGAAACTGACAACAACACGACATTTGCCCAATGATGGGCAAATTAAGCCTCATGAAGCAATGAAGCTTTTCAGCCATTTGCTTTACAAAAAGGTTCAGTACTTGATGCTTCATTCATTGCTCACTAGTGACATCTGCTGGTGAAACTGTAACAGTCTTGTCATTCAGTTGGATCTTACTTCCAAAAATTACTAAATGCAATATTGTCACAAAGTTTTCATCAAACTCATGTTTAGTAACAGGAGAATCAATGAAACCATATTTAATTGTCATATGTTTTAATTATTACAATTATTTGTAGCCAATCTAATCCTGGTATATGTTGAACATCAGTGGTTGTGTTGGGTTTCTTTTATGTCAGACTGATTTGACAATAAAAACATTTGATGTTTTGGTGTCTTGGGAGTGCAGTGCCTGTTGGGGCTTCACTTTTTATTGGATTTATAATTGGCTCTGATCTCTTATATTTGGCTACATGTTGAATTTTAGTTCTGCAACACCATTAAATCTGTTTCTTTGTGAAAGATTGATATATCTTTGCTAATCAGACTACACATAATAATGGAACTTTGCAGAAGGTGAGAAATTGGGAGGTTAATTATTATCTAAGAATAATTTTATTGTGAGGACAATCTCAAAATATTCCCAGATGGCAGAGATTTTAATCTTTCTGGCTCCATTTCAGACAATCAGTCAACTTTATTTGTGTAGCACATTTCAGCAACAATGGAGTTCAAAGAGCTTTACATCATAAAATCACAAAAGTATAGTTATATATAAAAAACAATCTACAATTGAGAAAACCCGTAACAAACATTACATTTTGGTGAGTGTCATCATCAATAAACATCATATATGTTGGTCAATGTTTATTTTATTTGGCTACTGAAGACAAATATCACTTAAGACCAAATGGACAATAAAAGCACGGCTCATCGAGATTTTATTTTGAAAATCAACACGCAAAATGAAGCAGTCACGTGACCCATGTGAGGCCTGGTTTGTTGTCAGTAACGTGGTTTTCAGCAAGACAACACAAGCCTCGAAGCGGGGCTTCATCGGACACGCCCCCTTTTTACTCGGTACAAGCCTCGAAGCCTGGATTCAGATGGACCATCACTAGTGTCAGGAATGGTGCTATAACTCATCGTGAGGCTGCAACTTTATTCGGTTACGCTGAGAGTCCTCTGTACGCTGAGGACGGCGTACAGAGAGTTGGTTCTGCGGGTCCATCTGCAACGTTCAGCATCCAGCCGCCAGAGTCTTTCAACTTCACAAAGCAGCAGGAGTGGGCCAAGTGGATACGACAATTTGAACGGTTTCGTCTGGCAAGTAACTTGAACTCTAGTTCTGAGGAGAATCAGGTTAACACGCTCATTTATTGCATGGGGAGACGAAGCAGATCATGTTCTGCGGAGATTAGCGGCACCAGACGCTCACAGAAACACGTATCTATTTATGAGCGAGTCAGGTTCAACATGCGCAAACAAGAAGAGCATGAAACCGTGGATGCCTTTGTTACTTCACTATATGTGCTAGCAGAAGATTGCAGTTATGGAGAGCTACATGATGAACTGATTCGTGACAGACTAGTGGTGGGACTTCAGGATAAAAGGTTATCTGAACGTATGCAGATTTGACACTGGAAAAGGCTATTAATTCAGCAAGACAAAGTGAAGAGGTGAAACGGCAGCAATCCTGTCTGCAAACTGATACCAGATCAGAAACTGGAAATGGAAAATCTGTCGACAGGGTGTATAAAAGCAGTGTTAAGCATCCTCAAGACTAAATATCAACCCAAGTTGCAAACTACTACAAATAATAAAAGGGAGATTCCTCAGTGTTTTAAGTGCGGTGGTTCTCCATCCCATCCCAAACGTGACTATACAGCTAATGGGGAAAAATGTAATTTATGTGGAAAACGGGACACTATAAGAGGGTGTGTATAACGCTCAAGACTGTGCATGCTGTTGAAAGAGACAATGATTTTTTGTTTTTAGGCATGAACCTTGGAGGGTAGATGTTGAAATAAATAACAGGAACATCCCATTCAAAATTGACACTGGTGCTGATGTTACAGTTCTGCCATATGCCATGTTTAAAGACATCTACAGAGACACAAGTCCCCCCATTCTGAAAAAAGCCACTAGACAGCTGCTGGAACCTGGGAGAAATGCACTGGACATTGTGGGGGTTGCTGAGATGTTAATGAGAAAAGGTGATACATGAAAGTGTGTACATTATGAATCACCTGCAAACTGCACTTTTGGGTAGGCCAGCCATTCAGAAACTGGAGCTTGTAGCTAGATTAAATGAGATAACTGCTGAAACATTAAAAACTAGCTAGCCAAAGCTCTGCAGTGGTCTGGGAGAAGTGAGACAGCCTCATGCCATCAAACTGAAACCAAGAGCTCAACTATTCTCATTAAAGACACCCAGAAGGATTCCACTTCCTTTGATGGACAAAGTCAAGCAAGAACTGTCCCGTATGGAAAATGTGGGTGTGATCAGCAGAACTGAGGAGCCAACCGAGTGATGTTCAGGAATGGTGGTTGTTCCCAAAACGACAGGTGCTGTGCTCATATATGTTGACCTCACAAAACTGAATGAGTCTGTGTGCAGAGAGAAATATATTCTTCCTTCTGTAGATGAAACATTCGGTTATCTAGGAGGAATTAAAATTTTCAGTAAATTAGATGCTAATATGGGGTTTTGGCAGATACCTTTAACTGAAGATACAGCAAAATATAGAGCTTTCATTGCACCTTTTGGTCGTTATTATTTTAAGCAGCTACACTTTGGCATAGCGTCTGCCCATGAGCATTTCCAAAACAGAATGGTTACAGAGGAACTAGAGGGTGTAGTTTGCCACATGGATGACGTGTTTGTGTGGAAGAGAACACAGAAGGAGCATGATGCTCATCTGCATACCGTCCTTGGAAAGATTCAAGAAGCTGGTATTACACTGAACATCGATAAATGTGAACATGTTTGGTTTTCATTTCAAATAACAAGCAATAGACTGAAACCAAAAATGGATAACTTCTTCTTATTAAATGTATTTTTCAAATTTGACCTCCTTTCTTGGGTTAATATTATTCATTAATCACTAATCTGTACATTTTTAATTCAGTCATATTTTAGAATGAAATCGTCCCGATGTCCACTACAATGGACATGCTATGAAATTTTAATTAAAAAAAGTATTTTAAAAAATAAAATGGTAAGGTGTTCATTTTGGATTAAATAAACACAGAAATTGGAAGGCAATTTTTTTTCTTCTGTTCTCAGGAGGATATGAATGTTTCCAGTTTTTAAGGTTTTGACCCATTATGTTTACTATAAAATATGTACAAAGAGAATTCTTTCCAGAAAACACACGCTGGAGCTAAAGCGGAAGTTCAAGCTGGAAAACTCCGCCCCCACCGTTCTCTCATCGACGTCATGCTCATCTCCGACCTCAGCGCTGGACCTCACCCGGCGCGTCCAATCAGCAATCAGGCTCTGCATTTAGGATCCACACTCAAGCTGCCAGTCGCTTCCCAGCTGCGTTCAACCCACCACCTCCCCTTCTCCACCCACAGCCTTTGGCTCTAGGATAGCCCCCTTTCCTGACCTCCACCACCAGTGTCGGACCCCGGGGGAGAATATCCCTAATCGGTTATCGAGATGTTCATCGAGTTCACATCAAATCTCAGCTCAAATTAACTGCTGGGGTCCGAGCGCCAAATTACTGTTGTTCATTCTCGTCATTAAATCTTTTAATTGTTCCCCTTTTGTCCGTCTGACTCTTTCCAGATTGAACTAGTTTTAGTTCAATGTGTGCTGAAATGGAAACCTGTTACCATATAAACCTCTGAATCCAAGCACTGAACACCGACTGCTGCTGAACTGATGCTTTTACAATGCAGTTTATTTTTGTTTTCAGTCCAGAAAACCAAAACTTTCCCTTTCGGTGCTGGCAGAGCCAGAGAATAGTTTGGTTTCTTGGTTTCCTCAATGAAACAGAGAGAGAAGTCCAAGTTGGAGAACAAAGCAGAGAGGCCACATCCCTGAAACGGAGGTAGCACTACTCTGCCCTCTTTCTCCTTTTTCTCCTTCTTTTCTATCATCTCTTATTCCTTGTCCTTTCAGCTTACAGTTTACTCCCTTGGTCCCGTTGTAGCACTGGCACTTGAAGTGCTGACGGAAGGCCTTCAGCTCTGCTTCTCCTGGGGATCCCGTGACCTTCAGCTTTCCTTTCTGACTTATGATCCTGTGAGTGGAGTTGCTGAGGTGCAGAAACACGGCGCTGTCCGGTTCTCGGCGAAGACAGCGACCGTTAAAATTGCACAATTTCTGGCTGCACTCCTTTGCTGCTGTCGTCACATTGAGGATGTACCGTAACAGGTCTCCCCGAATATAGTCATTCAAGGTTTTACAGCCGATCTGAAGCACAAAGGATATGTATTAGCTTAAAAATACATAACAGCAGATGCAACATGAGAGGACTAGGGAAAGTCATGCTCTTACCCTAGATAGATAAAATTTGTTCCCCCAGAAGATCACTCCTGCAGCTCCCAATGCAACGCTTTCACCAATTGTGTTGACCAAATCTTCCTGAAAAAGATGTATATGAATGTTTATTAGTTGTATTATAGAGAATCTGAGCTCTAGTTACATATACAGCTGTGGGGTCTATATGTAACTACAGCCCACAGTTAAATATATGATTTTTAATGCCATATGAAAATAATAGCTATTTTATGATCAGAAATATGAAAAATAACATGAGTAATTATCTTGTTTTAGATGAATGCATTGGAAAAAACTAATCTGGTGAAGGGTTACATTGAGTTACTACCAATTTAAAATAATCACATGTAAAATGTCTGGACAATAGGAGCAGATTAGAACAGAAGCTACATTATTTGACGTGCAAACACCTGGCCAGTAAACTTGATTCAGCAGGAGGAAACTAAATATAATTTAAGAACTATTTAACTCTTCAATGGGATCTGAGCTAAACTATAAGGTTGTTTTTTTAATGACAGACTGCTGGATTTCACCAGGTGACAGTTACTTCTTTACCATTTCATATTTTTTCACATTCTCTCTCATAACATCAATTTATATCCTGATGGCTGTTTTGTTGAATTAGCAAGGAAGTAAATTGACTCAGAGCTGAGCTCTGTAGATACCAAGTTTTATATTTTGAACTTTCAGCCTCAGTTTCTCTAGAAATTCACACCAAATGTAGCTTTTTTATAGTAAAATCCAGCCTTAATGAGCTAACTGCAAATATAAAATGTTACGGGCAACATTAAATATCAACTACAAACTTTTTGTATTTTTAAATAAAAATATTTCAATAATTTACCTGGTTGAAATTATAAATAATTACTCATGGTAGAAAAGTAAAAATAAAGTATTTTTGAACTTTGGTATTTATAGGAAACAACAAAAAACTCTGTATCTGGTAGGTCATAGTTTTACAAAAAGTGTAACTGTCCTCCTAGAGCTGCTGCCTGGTGGCTGTGCAGAGCGCGGTGGGTGTATTTATATGGGTGGAGCAGAGATATGTAGAAGGAACATATCGGGCTGCTTTAGCTGATGCTCAGATTAGGTTTACAGACAACTGGAAAATAAATTTCCTACCATCCTGGTCACAACAGATGGTGGCGTGACTTTCTCTGTCTGTGCCGAAGGTGCCACACAGAGAAATTGACATAAAAGCTATAAATGGCTGGGAAAAGTGAGAGTTAATCTATAAAACTGACTGAATATCAAAATACAGACTAAAAGCTGCAGTACAGACAATTTTTATGTTTCTTCATGATTCTGCTATTTATCATTACATTGAAAATAACAATTTTGTATAATTGTTATCCAGGTCAACTTAAAAAGTGAGGCGCTAAAGTTATAGGCTAATTTTCAATTGTTAAGGCTGGACAAACATGAAAATTTGGGACAATGTGAATGTCCAATGTTATTACTGCTAGTCCGACAGTATTTATCAGTCATTTTTCTAATTTTTTATCGGATTACTTGATTAATCGTGAGAAAAATTGATAGATTACTTGATTACTAAAATAACAGTTTACAACAGCACTATTTCCTCCCATCAACCAACCTTAAATAAAAGTTTCTTGACATTCTTGAAAGTGGGTTGGGTATAAACAAAAACAGGACGTGCCAATCCATCACCAACAGATCCAAGGCGCATTGCGTACTGCACCCTTTTCTGGACAAACAGGCGTCCCTGATCTTTGGAGCTCAGGTAATAATCCAGGTATATATCAGGAAAAAGGGCGGTGCTTTCATTCCACATCCACTTCAGTTGATCATCTTCCTTAATTTCAACAGCACCACATTGTCCTGTGTAGATTTCTACATAGAACTGATTGTTGAAACATTCAGGAAACAGGTAGTAGCCCCACAGCTTATTCGGTCTCAAATTTTTACCCTGCCTCAGGGTCTCCAGCATGAATTCACGAGCCGAACGTTCAAATTCTTGTTTTGCAACAGTTCCCACTTGCTCTTTTGAGAACTTAGGGTTCTTTCTGGCCACCAGTTCTACTGATTTCCTTTCATGGACACCTCTGAAAACCAAGTTTCGGCCCCACAAGGGGTCCCATTCCCTCCAGTCAATGACAGTCAGACCTTTAGCCTTGCGGTCTGGTATGTATGTGTCTAGATCCTTAGACATTTTTTAAAGTGCTCAGAGAGATTGACACGTTGTGGAAGGCCCCCATTCACTGCATTTTCATTAGTGTCATAATAGGGATAAATCCCGAGGTTTTCCTTATAGAACGTTGTGAGATTCTGCCCGTTAACAAGCTTACTGGGGAATGACACTATGTCAAACTGATCTAATGAAACACTGTGTTCCTTCCCACAGTCCTGAGAGGGAGCATTCCAGATGAAGAGAACTGGCTTCTTGGAGTGTAATGGCCAGCTTGTCTGCTTTGTGTCTGCTGAACCCAAGATTATCCATGATGTAAACAGAGCAAGGAGAAACCAGGACAGTCGGTCAACTGCTGAGAGGAAAGAGGGGAATACAGTCTCCATGGTGATCCCTGCTACCTTCACTCCTCTGTTTCCAAAAGACACAAAAAGATGTGAAATTGAAATACAACATTTGACAGAAAATCTGTGTTCTTTATATTGTTGGACTGTCTAATGTTTTATAAAACAGACAAAAGAAAATCTGAATTGGGTCACTTCAGGCTGCAGTTTGAACGTAACCTTGGTAAAACAACAGTTTGTTTCTTTCACAAAGAGCGTTAACTCAGTCATATTTCTGCAAATACATTATGACAAAATGATCATGAAGATGATGGTCTTGGTTTCTTACCATTTAAGATGTAAAGCAAAGTTGAATCAGAAACTGCAGGGAATCGACCCGAGGGACAGCAGAGCAAAACAAAAACAAACTGACACAAATGTTTTAACAAACTAATGCTCAAATCAAAACATCTCAGTACAATTTCCTGTTTCAAAAATAAACAAACTTTCTGCTAGTTTAAATCATGAATTATTAAATTGTAAACATAACTAGAACACTAACTTCCATATTCTGTCTAGTAAACTGCATTAACTAGTTATTTATTACCTGTAAAATATTTTACTATTCCTAACAGGAATAATAATAATAATAATAATATAATAATAATAATAATAATAATAATAATAATAATAATAATAATACATTTTATTTGTAGGCGCCTTTCTGGACACCCAAGGTCACCTTGACATAAAAACAAGTACATTATAAAATACATACCAGCAATAAAAAAGATAAAAATAAAACACAAGATTTATAAAACAGTACAAAGATAATTGTAACCCAGTCTAAATGAAACATATTTTGTTTTGAGTTAAGTTCATGAAGGGTGAAATAATTTGAAATGTGTTAAACATGTTTGCTTGAAAGTTGTTATAAGTGTTAACAAAAAGCTGTATTTACAGGTGTTTGATGTAACAGGATATAATAAAATATTTGGGAAATATGTTGTTAAAACAGAAATAAATCTTTATCATATTTTATTTTGAAGGGCTCATGTTGGTAAGAGGAAGTGATGTAGAGCACAGCAACTGGACTGGTCCGTGGTTGGCTGGGGGTCAGGAGCAGATAGCAGAGAAGAGAAGAGAGAAATGAGAGCGAAAAGAGATGAACGCGCTGAAAGAATGTGGCGAACTTATTAAGAAACGAGTGTTTGGCAGATATTTAGATTTTCAACTCGACAGTCTTTAATAGATTTCGACTCTACACTTGTTTGCATCTACTGTGATAATTTCAGACCGAAATTTACTGTACAGTAAGTGAAAAGTCATATGTAATGCTCGCTAACGCATTAGCATTCATTAGCACAGTGAATGGACTTGAATACCGTGAGCTAACTAAGCTAACAGAAGACTTGACTGATGTTGCCGTCGTGGGAGCGTTCAAGAGTTGAGCCTAGTTCAGAGAGATGAGCTTACACTGAGAGTTTCTATGACTACTGGAGGACTGTGTCTGCGTTGGACTATCCTACTGTTCCTGAATCCCGTGGACCGAGGGGTGAAGGAGCTGAAGACATCTTGCCGACTGGAACAAAGGATAGGTGAAACTCCAAGAAGGTTCGAGAATTTCTTTGGAGTAAGATATCGCAATTCCACGCTTCATCGTCACATCAGGCCTGCAACGGGGTTTTTGTTTTGGGACTATATTTAATCATTGCCGGCTTAGGTGGACATTGAAGTGTGGGCCCATATTTATTAATATAGGTTTTGTAAAACCGAAAGACTGAAATATTTGCATTTTTTGAATTTATTTTTAATATATGTTCAAAAGTTCAAATCTCATACAGGTGTGTGTTTGATTTTTATTGTATAAGATAGTATGTGAAGTTTATTATTCTTAATCAAGAGTGAGAATAATAGAAAGGTACTGGTTTATTATTATTCTAAGGTGAGTGAAACTCAACATAAGTTTAAACACGAGAGTGTATTAAGAGTTATTAAGAGTTATTATTCGTAAGTTACTGGGTTTAACAAACTCAGGAGCCCTTACCTACTTTAACGGGGTATAGCTGGGCTACATAATTAAAAGCTATATGCTAGTTCAAACAAATGGGTTTTGAGTTTGGACTTAAAATATTGCAAAGACTCAATGTTAGGGAGATCAGGTGGGAGTGAGTTCCAGAGTTTGGGAGCAGAGCGGCTGAATGCTCTGCTCCCCATAGTGACAAGACGAGCAGGGGGGACGGTGAGATGGACAGAAGAAGAGGATCTGAGGGGACGGGTGGGACAGCGGGGACGGTGAGATGGACAGAAGAAGAGGATCTGAGGGGACGGGTGAGACGGGGACGGTGAGATGGACAGAAGAAGAGGATCTGAGGGGACGGGTGGGACAGCGGGGACGGTGAGATGGACAGAAGAAGAGGATCTGAGGGGACGGGTGGGACAGCGGGGACGGTGAGATGGACAGAAGAAGAGGATCTGAGGGGACGGGTGAGACAGGGGGACGGTGAGATGGACAGAAGAAGAGGATCTGAGGGAACAGGTGGGGGTGGCAATGTGAATGATGTCCGAGAGATATGATGGTGTGAGATTATGAACTACTTTATAAGTTAGAAGAAGTATTTTATAGTTAATGCGATATGTGATTTGGAAGCCAATGGAGCTGTTTTAAAATAGGTGTGATATGATGAATTAAGGGGGTCTGTGTAATGATACGAGCAGCTGAATTTTGAACCAATTGTAATTTATGCAGAGTTTTCTGTGGTAGACCAAAAAGTAGAGAATTACAATAGTCTAAACGAGATGTGACCAAACTGGACCAGAACAGCAGTGGAATGCAGAGTCAGAGAAGGACGGAAACGGCGAATATTTCGGAGATGAAAATAAGCCGACTGAGTGATATTATTGACATGGGAGGCAAAAGAGAGGGTGCTATCGAGGATGACACCCAAACTCTTAACCTGAGGGGAAGGAAAAATGGAGGAGTTATCAACTGAAATGGAGACATTATTAAGTTTACTTAGTATTGAATTAGTACCAATTAAGAGAAGTTCAGTTTTACTGGAATTTAATTTGAGGAAGTTAAGAGTAAACCACTGTTTTATTTCAAGAAGACAGTCAGTGAGGGAGGAAAATGGAAGCATGGAACTAGGTTTGGTGGAAACATAGTTGGGTGTCATCTGCATAGCAGTGAAACTGGATGTTATGTTTGCAAAAAATATTACCAAGGGGGAGGAGGTAAATGATAAACAACAACGGTCCCAGGACAGAGCCCTGGATTGTGTAATACCTATCTATCTATCTATCTATCTATCTATCTATCTATCTATCTATCTATCTATCTATCTACTATCTATTCTATCTATCTAGCTATCTATCTTTTTGGGAATGGAAATCCTGATCGATGAATCATAATTTGTATTGACACATGGAGCATAAAATCAGCCAACAAAAGCATTCAGACTTTACTCATTTTATTCACTTTCAGCGCTGAAAGGAGAAGCTTTTACCATTACCTTCAAGAGGAGTTTCTAAAAAAAATGTGCAGCGTCTGAGGAGAAGGAGGACGGAAGCTGATTATATGGACTGAAGACACTCCCTGAAATCACACCATGTCTCTGTGACCTGAGAAAATGTTTCTTTTTTGTGAGAAATGGACCTTGGTGTCCAACAGAATCAAACATGTAACTCTTTACTATGGGCCTTTTGTCTAACAGCATGTGACTCTTTCGACCTTGGTAAAGCATCTCAACAATATATATATATATATATATATACAGGTCCTTCTCAAAAAATTAGCATATTGTGATAGTTCATTATTTTCCGTATTGTAATGATAAAAATTAAACTGTCATATTTTAGATTCCTTGCACACCCACTTAAATATTTCAGGTCTTTTATTGTTTTAATACTGATTATTTTGGCATACAGCTCATGAATACCCAAAATCCCTGTCTCAAAAAATTATCATGTTTCATCCGACCAATAAAAGAAATGTGTTTTAATACCAAAAAAGTCAACCTTCAAATAATTATGTTCAGTTATGCACTCAATACTTGGTCGGGAATCCTTTTGCAGCTTTCAATACGGCGTGGCATGGAGGCAATCGGTCTGTGGCACTGCTGAGGTGTTATAGAGGCCCAGGATGCTTCGATAGCCGCCTTAAGCTCATCCAGAGTTTTGGGTCTTGCGTCTTTCAACTTTTTCTTCACAATATCCCACAGATTCTCTATGGGGTTCAGGTCAGGAGAGTTGACGGGTCAATTGAGCACAGTAACACCATGGTCAGTAATACCAGTGGTTTCGGCACTGTGAGCAGGTGGCAGGTTGTGCTGAAAAATGAAATCTTGATCTCCATAAAGCTTTTCTGCAGATGTAGGCATGAAGTGCTCCAAAATCTCCTGATAGCTGTTGCATTGACCCTGCCCTTGATAAAATACAGTGGACCAACACCAGCAGCTGACATGTCTACCCAGACCATCACTGACTGTGGCTACTTGACACTGGACTTTTGGCATTTTGTTCCCCCCAGTCTTCCTCCAGACTCTGGCACCTTGATTTCCGAATGACATGCAAAATTTGCTTTCATCCGAACAAAGTACTTTGGACCACTGAGCAACAGTCCAGAGCTGCTTCTCTGTAGCCCAGGTCAGACGCTTCTGCCGCAGTTTCTGGTTCAAAATTGGCTTGACCTGGGGAATGCGGCACCTGTAGCTCATTTCCTGCACACACTTGTGTACGGTGGCTCTGGATGCTTCTACTCCAGACTCAGTCCACTGCTTCCACAGGTCCTCCAAGGTCTGGAATCGGCCCTTCTCCACAATCTCCTCAGGGTCCGGTCACCTCTTCTCATTGTTCAGCGTTTTCTGCCACACTTTTTCCTTCCCACTGAGGTGCCTTTTTCAGCACTCTGGGAACAGCCTATTCGTTCAGAAATTTCATTCTGTGTCTTACCCTCTTGCTGTACAAATGGCCTTCTGTACAGCAGTTAGGTTGGCAATCTTACCCATGATTGCAGTTTTGAGTAAGGAGCCAGGCTGGGAGTTTTTAAAAACCTCAGGAATCTTTTGCAGGTGTTTAGAGTTACTTTGTTGATTCAGATGATTAGGTTAACTGCTCGTTAAGAGAACCTTTTGATGATATGATAGTTTTTTGAGACAGGAACTTTGGGTTTTCATGAGCTGTATGCCAAAATGATCAGTACTAAAACAATAAAAGACCTGAAATATTTCAGTTGGTGTGCAATAAATCTAAAATTTATGACAGTTTAATTTTTATCATTACATTATGGAAAATAATTAACTTTATCACAATATGCAAATTCTTTGAGAAGGACCTGTATATCTATAGATATCTATGCATATTATATATATGGTAATGGCAAACAAACTAGACATTGTGGTGGTGGAAAAAGAACAGAGGAAAGCCGTTGTGGTGGATGTAGCAATACCAAGTGGTTACAACATCAGGAAAAAGGAGCATGAGAAACTGGAAAAATACCAGGGCCTCAGGGAGGAACTGGAAAAGGGCCTGGAAGGTGAAGACCACAGTGGTGCCTGTGGTCATCGGGGCCCTCGGGGCAGAAACCCCCAAACTGGAGCAGTGGCTAAAACAGATCCCAGGAACAACATCAGACATCTCAGTCTAGAAGTGTGCAGTACTAGGCACAGCCAAGATACTGGAGGACAACCTCAAGCTCCCAGGCCTCTGGTAGAGGACCGAGCTCAGAGGATGGATGAGAGAGAGAGAGAGACCACCCACGGAGGGTGAGAAGAGAATTTTTAATTTTTTTTTAGATAGATGGATATGGTTGCCTTTAACATTGTAGTTGTTTCTGTGTTTGCACTATATTGTTAATTGATATTAATTCCTATCACAATATGTATTGTGAAGTGTGGCAGTAACGATATGCATAACAATATTTTTTGGTATAAAATTTACAATAGAAATGAAAAACATCACATACTAATTGTATATTTGCAAACATTAAAACCTTTTTCAGGTTTCATATTTAGATGGTAAAACAAAATAATAGGAAGTGAATCATTGAAAGTCAAAATTGGAAATCAAAGAAGAAAGTGCTAATTTTCATTCAGAACAAGCACATGCTAGCAGCAGGTACAATGGAGAAATGTTTTCAAACTTATATGATGCAGCTTTTAAGTTGAGGGCTGTCGATCTGGCACTTGATAAGGAAGAAAATATTTATATCTGACTAAATTTAGAAAAACAACTTGGCTCTGATTTCTTCCTTTGTCCCAGATTCTCTCCACGTCTCGAGGCCGCATGCAGAGACAGAACCACAACAATGCGTGTTGACGTCACAGAAGTACAAATTTAATCCAATCAGAAGAAAGTATAACAAGAAACAGAAAATTTAAAGAAACACAGAAACATACATTGGTTACCTGAGAATAGTAAACAGAAAACAAATATCGAAGACGTCTTCGGAGAAATAGCCAGCCCAAAAAGGAGCTAAAAAATAGGCTATTTCTGCCTTATTCTCCTTGCGTATAAGTTTTATACCAGTAGGTGTGTTTTCTCTGTAATATATTCAAATAAGGCGTAACTCTGCTCGACCAACTGGAAGCTGTTTCTGACCCTTTTCAAATTCAGAAATTCCCTCAAATTCATTCAAAAGGCCGGCTTCTCCTTTGTGTTTTAGATAAGTTGGAAGCAGGATGTCTCCGAACCCCTGTTAGTTTATGGTTTTCACAGAGTGGTGCAAAACAGCTGGAACTTCTGCTGCTGGTGTCCCAAAAGACAAAAGGGCTACTCTGAGATCTTATAAAACAATTCACTTTAAACTAAAAGTAAGGTCAATAAACCAGAATAAGTTTCTATATTCCAAAACTATTATTAGACTATTTTCATCAAGACAGGTTAAATTTTAAAATTAACTTATTTATTTAAATATATTTTCTTACTGGTATTCAGCTTCCAGCCATCTGGGCAAAGAGAAACAGATTAAGGAATTTCACAGTTATCTGTGAAATTCAGGTTTTCTGTCCTGATCAGGAACAAACCTTTTATTTCAATATAAAATTATCTCCAAAAATACTATGTTATTGTGGACAGCCTCTCCAAAATCCATCCGGATATTAGACCAAAAAACAATATTTATACATCAACCGAAAATAATAAGGTACAATTGCTGTTTTTTCTAATCTAATATTCAAGTAAACATTGAACAATCTTAAACAATTCTCTCATACAAAACCCAACATTTTCAAATACATTATCATCCACTAAATTAATTCTAAACTAAATATCCCAATTTTCAGTCAGAGCATGCAATAACTAAAAAATAAATCTTTTACACATTAAATGTTAATGATTTAAACAGTTTAAAACCTCCCATGTATCCACGGAAAGTTTTTGTTCTTCCGTGAACTGGCTGAGTTCCTGTTTTCCCAAGAGAATTTCAAATGATGGTGTCCTCTGGCTTCCTGCATATTAATTTACGACCTCCTGTCCTTTGTGTTAAAACCACAGGAGTCTGAGCCAAAAGCTCTCGTGGAGAGCTCATTGTTCCACCACTTATCCTGGCATAGATTTTAAACATTCTAAATCACCCACACAAACTTATTCAAAACTAAGAATTTTTCTAAAAGACTAAACTGAATTAGACACTAAAAATAGTCATTTTTCCTCAACACAACCCTCCAATTTTACAAAGTGGAAACAACAAGCATGACTATAAATGCTATTATGTGACTTTATCATGGCTAATTAAACATATTAAGCACAGGTACAGTGTGCAGGTACAATTAGCCTCCAAGAAGCTAATTTAGCTTAGCTTCCACCGTAGATTCTCCGGCAGAAAATGTTTTACAAACGTGTTTTCAGCCATTCACATCACAGTCCTACTGCCATTAAGTCCTAAAACTACCATCATTAATCTTATAATGTAACACTTTCGAATTATTTTTGGTTTTAGAGTACAAAAACATTTTGACAGGTGCAGATTTTTACTCACCGGAATGTAAGTATCGCATAGGATGACGTCAGCTTATTCTTCTTCTAAAATAAACGTTTACAGAACAGTTTGCATGCAATCACAAAAGAAAATGCATCTTAATTTTTCTTAAATTTATTTGGTGTAAATCGTTTATCATACTCAAAAATAGTTGATAATTTAAAAAAAAAGGCTTTTAAATCAAGTTCCAACCACAACAAAAACTCCCGGTTTTATATTTTACTGAGTTATTTTGAATACCGAATTAAAATCCTTTGACCGATACCTCTGACGTGTATTTGTAGTAAATATTCTTAATATCCTGTTCAAACTAGCACATAAATTGTAAATAAAGGTTTTAAAAAAATAGACTCATCATATTATTCGTTCCTAGATCATCAGTATTGGATGCTTAGGGGGAGCCGTACAGCATTCAATGAGAGAACCCAACTCGTCACATATTGACGCTTGGGCAGGTTCCCTCTGCGTCAATATGTGACGCTGAGGGAACCTGCCCGAGCGTCAATATGCGTCAGCGTCAGGCTCCTTCCCCACCAACACATTCTCACTCCCAACTCGTCACATATTGACGCTTGGGCAGGTTCCCTATGTGTCAACATGTGACGCTGAGGGAACCTGCCCGAGCGTCAATATGTGACGAGTTGGGAGTGAGAATGTGTGTGGGGGAAGGAGCCTGAACTGCACTAACTACGGGCTCATTATCTTCTGGTCTTACAAAGTAGTGACTTCCTCACATTTACTCCTTTTTTTTTATTTTTACAAATTTGTTCTTTTCTATCTAAAGTTGCTTCAAACCACTGTTTAGCACATTCCAGCTTTTTTTTCCTTTCTATCTTCCTTCCTTTTCTCCCCACCACTTTGCTCTCTAATATTGCCACTAAAGTTTGCTGGCCTGTAGCTGTTGAGGTCTTTTGGGTGGGGGGGTCTTTGGCACTGGTACCACACAGGATGTCTTCCACAGCTGTGGGACTTTCCCCAACCTCAAGCTGGGGTTAAAGATGTACCCAGTCACATCACACAACTCATCTGCACAGGTCTTGAGAAGCTTTGAGCTGATGCCATCTGGACCTGCAGCCTTTCTGGTCTTTATCTTCCTGAGCTCACTTCTCACCTGAAGTGCTGTGAATGTCAGGCTGGATTGGAGGGGTGGGGTGTTTGTGCTGGAATGTTTGTCAGCAGGAGAGATGTTTGGAGGCAACTGTGTGGGAGAGGGGAGAGGAAAGTGTGACGGTCTTGCCAGACGGGAAGGTGTCTGCAGTGATGTCTGAGTAGTGGGGGGAGCAGGAGAGTGATCAAACCTATTGAAGAATAGATTGAGTTCATTCACCCACTTCTGGTCCCCACAATCCTGGGAGTCAGGCTTCTTGTGGCCATAATAATGTCCGCTGACATTATTCTGCTGCAGCTGGACCTCCATTTTCTCTCTGTAGCTCTCCTTGCCCTCTCGGATCTTTCTCCTCAGCTCTCTCTGCACAGCTTTCATCTCCTCTTTGTTTCCTGACCTAAAAGCCCTCTTTTTCTTATTCAAGAGGGCCTTTATATCAAGATTAACCAGGATGGCTGGTTCTCTGTGTACGAGTGGTTTGTACACAGGCAAAAGATGAACCAGGTTGTGATCAGATCTTCCCAGGGGAGGAAGGGGTAATGAGTTGTATGCCTCCTTGGTATTGGCATAAAACACATGCAGTATTTTATTTTCTCTGGTGTGGCAGGTGACATACTGGGTGAAGATAGACAACGTTGAGGATGGAGAAGAATGGTTGAAATCCCCCGAGATCAGAAGGAAGGCCTGTAGGTGCTCGCTCTGGATCCTGCTCACAGCATCAGCATTAGCAGAGGGAGGGGGGGAGACGTACGCAGTTATCACAATAGCATGCGAAAATTCCCGTGGTAGATAGTAAGGTCTCATACTAACAGATAACAGTTCAATGTCTTTACAGGAGATTTTCTCTTTAATGGTGATGTGCCCAGAATTGCACCATTTGTTGGGTTCCTGGGTGTTTTCTTGCTTTTTGGGGTTTGCTGTTTTCTTTCCATTGTTTAAGGGGCGCCTGGAGGTTACTAACGGAGGGCATGGACCGGGTTATCTGAATCACCTGCTCTGCATTATCTCATTTGAAGGAGTACAAGAGGAGGAGGCAGCCTACACATTGGTGCCAGAGTGTTTGCCAGTTTTGGTACTACAGGGCACCAGTTCTAGTGATTGCTCTCCTTGAGAATTCCCTGTGACTTTGCTTTGTGTCTCCTTCCTAGAAACTCTCCCTGAGACGCCGGTGGATCCTACCCACCTGATGCCTTTGAACTCTCCATATTATTGTGACCAGATCCCCAGGATGTCCAAGTAGGGTGTCTCCCTCGCTCTCGCCACAGAGAGAACCAGAGCTGATCTTGTCTGCCCTCTGGTGCCACCCCCCGCCGTTCATTAATCCAGCAGCAACCCCCGGCTCCAAGACATCCACCCCTGGAACAATCATATCCCCCCGGTCCTGATCACCTCCACCCAGTGTAAGTCCGCTCCAGTCTTTTACCTGCAATTCGTCATTTCCCTCAGCCAGTGAACTCACCTACTTTCTCTCATCCTCTAGTCCACCATGAAGTGCTGATCCTGCCCGGGATCTGATTGCCTGTTGATTATTGTTTCCTCATAATAAATATCATTTTACTGATTTTCCTTGTGCCGAGGGTATTCTTGCATGTGGGTCTGAAAATTAAAACCTGACATGACACCATCTACTATTCACAAATATTGCCAGTCCTCTGCCTTTCCTCTTCCCACTTTCTGCTGTCCTGTCCACAAGTATGAAACGAAAGCCCTCCAGAGAGACGAGCGTGTCCGTAGTTAGCGGAGTTAGCCATGTCTCCATAAACAGCATGACGCTACACTCGCGGAATTCCCTCTCGTGTCGGGTCAGCACTGATAACTCATCCATCTTATTTGGAAGAGATCTCACATTTCCCATGATGACAGAGGGAAAAACTGGTTTGTAGCATCTACTTCTTGCACATGGCTGTACCCCCGCGCGAGTCCCCCGTCGCTTTCTCTGCAACTCGCTGGGGATCTGGGGTCGATCCCCTGGGAGCACCGCTGTGCCCCTACGAGCTAGCAGCTTCTCCCTGGTGTAAGCAAAGAGATCCTGTAAGCTTCTTGTTGGAACCGAACTCGCGTGTGCAAAACACGAGAAAGAAAATTAAAAATACTACAATCTTCACAAGTTTAATGTCCATGGTGAACGGAAGCCGGTCAGACCTGGCAGGCCCAAACATGTAGTGAGGGTCTGCTGGGAACGTCTGGCGGAGTCCCCTGTGAGACGGAGCTTCAACTCCCACCTCCGGCAGAACTTCGAACACGTTCCGGGGGAAGTGGGGAACATGGAGTCTGAGTGGACCATGTTCCGTGCCTCCATGGCCGAGGCGGCTTATCGGAGCTGTGGCCGCAAGGTCGTTGGTGCCTGTCGCGGCGGCAACCCCCGAACCCGTTGGTGGACACCTTCGGTGAGGGATGCTGTCAAGCTGAAGAAGGAGTCCTATGGGGTCTTTTTGGCCTGTGGGACTCCAGAAGCAGCTGATGGGTACCGGCGGGCGAAGCGGCATGCAGCTTGGGTGGTCGCTGAGGCCAAAACTCGGGCGTGGGAGGAGTTTGGAGAGGCCATGGAGAAAGACTTCCGTACGGCTTCGAGGCGATTCTGGTCCGCCATCAGGCGTCTCAGGAGGGGGAAGCAGTGCAGCACCAACACTGTTTATAGTGGGGATGGTGTGCTGCTGACCTCGACTCGGGACGTTGTGGGTCGGTGGGCGGAATACTTTGAAGACCTCCTCAATCCCACCAACATGCCTTCTGTTGAAGAAGCTGAGCCTGTGGACTCTGGGTTGGGCTCTCCAATCTCTGGGGACGAAGTCGCCAAGGTGGTCAAAAAACTACTCGGTGGCAGGGCCCCGGGGCTGGATGAGATCCGCCCGGAGTTCCTTAAGGCTCTGGATGTTGTAGGGTTGTGTTGGCTCACGCGACTCTGCAATATCGCATGGACATCGGGGGCAGTTCCTCTGGATTGGCAGACCGGGGTGGTCGTCCCCCTATTTAAAAAGGGGGACCGGAGGGTGTGCTCCAATTACAGAGGGGTCACACTCTTAAGCCTCCCTGGAAAGGTCTATTCAGGGGTCCTGGAGAGGAGGGTCCGTCGGATAGTCGAACCTCGGATTCAGGAAGAGCAGTGTGGTTTTCGTCCTGGTCGTGGAACACTGGACCAGCTCTACACCCTCAGCAGGGTCCTGGAGGGTGCATGGGAGTTCGCCCAACCAGTCTACATGTGTTTTGTGGACTTGGAGAAGGCGTTCGACCGTGTCCCTCGGGGGGCCTTGTGGGGGGTTCTCCGGGAGTATGGGGTACCGGGCCCTTTGATACGGGCTGTCAGGTCCCTGTATGACCGGTGTCAGAGTCTGGTCCGCATTGCCGGCAGTAAGTCGGGCTCGTTTCCGGTGAGAGTTGGACTCCGCCAAGGCTGCCCTTTGTCACCGATTCTGTTCATTACTTTCATGGACAGAATTTCTAGCGCAGCCGAGGTGTTGAGGGGATCCGTTTTGGTGGCCTTAGGATCGCATCTCTGCTTTTTGCGGATGATGTGGTCCTGATGGCTTCATCAGATCATGATCTGCGGCTCTCGCTGAAACGGTTCGCGGCCGAGTGTGAAGCGGCCGGGATGAGGCTCAGTGCCTCCAAATCCGAGGCCATGGTCTTGAGCCGGAAAAGGGTAGAGTGCCTTCTCCGGGTCAGGGGGGTCGTCCTGCCTCAAGTGGAGGAGTTTAAGTATCTGGGGATCTTGTTCACGAATGAGGGAAGAAGGGAGCGGGAGATCGACAGGCGGATTGGGGCGGCGTCTGCCGTGAAGCGGGCGCTGTACCGGTCCGTCGTGGTGAAGAGAGAGCTGAGTCGAAAGGCGAAGCTCTCGATTTACCAGTCGATCTACGTTTCCACCCTCATCTATGGTCATGAGCTTTGGGTCATGACCAAAAGAACGAGATCACGGATACAAGCGGCCGAAATGGGTTTCCTCCGCAGGGTGGCCGGGCTCTCCCTTAGAGATAGGGTGAGAAGCTCGGTCATCCGGGAGGGACTCAAAGTAGAGCCGCTGCTCCTCCACATCGAGAGGAGCCAGTTGAGGCTCGGGCATCTGGTCAGGATGCCTCCTGGACGCCTCCCTGGTGAGGTGTTCCGGGCACGTCCCACCGGGAGGAGGCCCCGAGGAAGACCCAGGACACGCTGGAGGGACTATGTCTCTCGGCTGGCCTGGGACGCCTTGGGGTTCCCCCGGAGGAGCTGGAAGAAGTGGCTGGGGAGAGGGAAGTCTGGGCCTCCCTTCTGAAGCTGCTGCCCCCGCGACCCGATCCCGGATAAGCGGAAGAAAATGGATGGATGGATGGATGGTGAACGGACAGTATATGAATTGTGCTTAGATTTAGAAAGTGCTATAAAAAAAGAGGAAAAATAAGAGAAAAAAGCTCACAGAGAGTAGGAGCTGCTGTAACAGGCTGCCACTCACACGGAGCTAATCTCCCAGCTGCATTAAACTTAATTTGTTTCATCACAAACCAGAGCTAATCACATTCAAGTGATCAATTGGTGACATCACTTTAGACCCGCCCTTGCAACAGGAAGCTGGAAGGAGCAGTTAGAACAGTTAGAACAGGGTTTCTTTACATTGAAAGAAAGACAGCTCTAAATCATACATAGGGATTATTGTTTCTCAACCTTACGTATGCAAATATGACAAATAATGTTTTGGAAATGTAAAGATTCTAAGGTGAAGGCTCCCAGGTGCAACATTTTTTTAAAAATACATTTTAATGGACCTCACCCAAAACGTCATCACCATCTGACAAAATATAAAATTATTCTTTAGTGATATTTTTACTCAGTTTTACAGACAAATGAGTCTCAAGAAACAATAGAAATATTATTTAAAACGAAAAACAACAAAAAGTCCATCTGATGAAGTTGACAGTGCATGACGGAGTTGACACAGAACAGAAGGTGGTGACAAACTAGTGAGTAAAATGAAAAACTTGATACATGTGAAGTAATACAATTTATGTAAGATTAAAACGAATTAATTGCTCATTTAAGTGAGATTTGACAACAATTTCAGTGAAAGAGTCAAAAAAAACCGATGGAGTTGACATGTGACGGAGTTGACGAAATGCTAAACTACCTCAATTTATATGATATTTTGAAGGAGGCCATGTTGTAGCTCATCAGGTCCATGAAATCTTTACATTATACCAAAATTAAGCTTTAAATTCACAAAAATTCATGAAAGTTTTGTAAATTGTCAGTGATGGTGTTGACACATCATGGTTGTGATGAGTAACTTCAGAATAAAACAGAAAACAAAACCCACTAAAGAATAACATGCTAACCAGAGATAACTAGCCCTCTTAGAAAGGAAGAGAAAGGAAGAGGTCTCGGGGTTCTCAGAAGTTCTGGTGCCCCCCAATAATGCCTGATTTTTTCACATTCTTTTCATGTCTGACGGTGTTGACAAAAACTAGGGACAAAAATCGATGGAGTTGGAAAATATATAAAATAAATAACTCAATTTATTGATACTTTTATAATTATTTATTTGAATACTTATACTTAATTGTCATAATATATAATTTTAGAATTCTATTAATTGTTTTAAACTATTAGAATTGGTAGGTATTTTCTCAAACCTATATAAGAAGAATCACAGACAACTTTGAGTTTTCATAAACCTCTGAATCCAAGCACTGAACACCCACTGCTCCTGACAAGATGCTTTTACAATGCAGTTTATTTTTGTTTTCAGGCCAGAAAACCAAAACTTTCCCTTTCGGTGCTGGCAGAACCAGAGAATAGTTTGGTTTCTTGGTTTCCTCAATGAAACAGAGAGAAAAGTCCGAGTTGGAGAACAAAGCAGAGAGGCCACATCCCTGAAACAGAAGTAGCACTACTCTGCCCTCTTTCTCCTTTTTCTCCTTCTTTTTCATCTCTTCCTCCTTTTCCTCCCGGCTTACAGTTTACTCCCTTGGTCCCGTTGTAGCACTGGCACTTGAAGTGCTGACGGAAGGCCTCCAGCTCTGCTTTACCTGGGGATCCCGTGACCTTCAGCTTTCCACTCTGACTTATGATACTGTGAGTGGAGGGGCTGAGGTGCAGAAACACGGCGCTGTCCGGTTCTCGGCGAAGACAGCGACCGTTAAAATGGCACAATTTCTGGCTGCACTCCTTTGCTGCTGTGGTCACATTGAGGAGGTACCGTCCCATGTCTCCCCGAATATAGTCATTCAAGGCTTTACAGTCGTTCTGACTCTATTTTTAAGGATAGATATTAGCTTAAAAATACATAACAGCCTATGCAACATGAGAGGACTAGGAATAGTAATGCTCTTACAATTCTTAAGGAGGAGCCACCCCAGAAGATCACTCCTGCAGCTCCCAATGCAACGCTCTCGCCAATGCTGTGGACCAAATCTTTCTGCAAAGACGTATATGAATACTTTAGTTGTATGAGATGCATTATAGAGAATCTGAGCTCTAGTTACATATACAGCTGTGGGGTCTATATGTAACTACAGCCCACAGTTAAATATATGATGTTTAATGCCATATGAAAATAATAGCTATTTTATGATCAGAAATATGAAAAATAACATGAGTAATTATCTTGTTTTAGATGAATGCATTGGAAAAAACTAATCTGGTGAGTTACTACTACATTGAGTTACTACCAATTTAACATAATCACATGTAAAATGTCTGGACAATAGGAGCGGATTGGAACAGAAGCTACATTATTTGACGTGCAAACACCTGGCCAGTAAACTTGATTCAGCAGGTGGAAACTAAATGTAATTTAAGAACTATTTAACTCTTCAATGGGATCTCAGCTAAACTATAAGGTTGTTTTTTTAATGACAGACTGCTGGATTTCACCAGGTGACAGTTACTTCTTTACCATTTCTTATTTTTTCACATTCTCTCCTCATAACATCAATTTATATCCTGATGGATGTTTTGTTGAATTAGCAAGGAAGTAAATTGACTCAGAGCTGAACTCTGTAGATACCAAGTTTTATATTTTGAACTTTCAGCCTCAGTTTGTCATGTAGCATGCTGGATTTACACAAAAAGGCACATTTTGGAAATCTCAGATTAGGTAAGGAACCACGTTCTCTAGAAATTCACACCAAATGTAGCTTTTTTATAGTAAAAGCCAGCCTTAATGAGCTAACTGCAAATATAAAATGTTATGGGCAACTTTAAATATCAACTACAAACTTTTTGTATTTTTTAAATAAAAATATTTCAATGGTTTACTTGGTTCAAGTTATAAATAATTACTCATGGTAGAAAAGTAAAAATAAAGTATTTTTGAACTTTGGTATTTATAGGAAACAACAAAAAACTCTGTATCTGGTAGGTCATAGTTTTACAAAAAGTGTAACTGTCCTTCTAGAGCTGCTGCCTGGTGGCTGTGCAGAGCGCGGTGGGTGTATTTATATGGGTGGAGCAGAGACATGTAGAGGGAACATATCGGGCTGCTTTAGCTGATGCTTAGATTAGGTTTACGGACAACTGGAAAATAAATTTCCTATTTTCCTGGTCACAACAGATGGTGGCGTGACTTTCTCTGTGTGTGCCGAAGGTGCCACACAGAGAAAATGACATAAAAGCTATAAATGGCTGGGAAAAGTGAAAGTTAATCTATAAAACTGACTGAATATCAAAATACAGACTAAAAGCTGCAGTACAGACAATTTTTCTGTTAAAAGGCTAATTTTCAAGGGTACAGAAAAGTAATTGTTAAGGCTGCAGAAACATGAAAATTTGGGACAATGTGAATGTCCAATATTATTACTGCTAGTACAACAGAATTTACCAATAATTTTTTCACATTTTTTACTTGATTCAGAGAATAATTGAAAGATTACTTGATTACTAAAATAACAACAGCTCTATTTCCTTCAATCAACTAACCTTATGTAAATGTCTAATGACGTTGCTGTAATAGGGTTGGATATAAACAAAAACAGGACGTGCCAATCCATCACCAACAGATCCAAGGTGCATTGCGTGCTGCACCCTTTTCTGGACATACATGCGTTCCATATTTTTGAAGCACACGTTAGTATCCAGGTATATTTCAGGAAAAAGGGCGGTGCTTTCATTCCACAGCCATTTCATGTCTTTATCTTTCTGAATTTCAGCAGCATTACATTGTCCTGTGTAGGGTTCAAGGAAATTATAGTTGAAACATTCAGGAAACTCGTAGTAGCCCCACAGCTGATTCGGTCTCAACTTTTTACCCTGCCTCAGGGTCTCCAGCATGAATTCACGAGCCGAACGTTCAAATTCTTGTTTTGCAACAGCCTTCTTTTGCTTTTCAGTCCAGTTAGAGTTATTTCTTGCCACCAGTTCTTCTGATTTAGATGTATAGATTTCTCTGTCAATCCAGTTTCGGCCCCACAAGGGGCGCCATTCCGTCCACTCAATTACAGTCAGACCTTTGGCCTTGCGGTCTGGTATGTATTTGTCTATATCCTTAGACATTTTGTTAAGGTGCTGAGAGAGACTGGCACTTTGTGGAAGGCCCCCATTCACTGTTGTTCGTTTAGTGTCATAATAGGGATAAATCCCGAGGTTTTCCTTATAGAACGTTGTGAGAGTCTGCCCGGCAACATCCTTACTGGGGTTTGACACTATGTCAAACTGATAACTTGATAACTTAACACCTTTTTCCTTCTCACAGTGCTTAGTGGGAACGTTCCAGATGAAGAGAACTGGCTTCTTGGAGTGTAATGGCCAGTTTGTCCGCTTTGTGTCTGCTGAACCCAAGATTATCCATGATGTAAACAGAGCCAAGAGAAACCAGGACAGACGGTCAACTGCTGAGAGGAAAGAGGGGAATACAGTCTTCATGGTGATCCCTGCTACCTTCACTCCTCTGTTTCCAAAAGACACAAAAAGATGTGAAATTGAAATACAACATTTGACAGAAAGTCTGTGTTCTCTATATTGTTTGACTGTCTAATGTTTTGTAAAGCAAACAAAATAAAATCTGAATTGGGTCACTTCAGGCTGCAGTTTGAACGTAACCTTTGTCAACGACAGTTTGCTTCTTTCGCAAAGAGCGTTAACTCAGTCATGTTTCTGCAAATACAATATGACAAAATGATCATGAAGATGATGGCCTTGGTTTCTTACCATTTAAGATGTAAAGCAAAGTTGAATCAGACACTGCAGGGAATCGACCCGAGGGACAGCAGAGCAAAACAAAAAAACAAAACAAACTGACAACCGTTTTAACAAATTAATTCTCAAATCAAAACATCTCAGTTTCATTTCCTGTTTCAAAAATAAACAAACTTTTTGATAGTTCAAATCATTAACATTAAATTGTAACTGTAAATAGAAAACTAACTACCAATTTCTGTCTAGTAAACTGCATTAACTAGTTATTTATTACCTATAAAATATTTTACTATTCCTAACAGGAATGTGTGATATCTATCTATCTATGGATATTATTGGGAATGGAAATCCCGATCGATGAATCATACTTTGTATTGACACACGGAGCATAAAATCAGCCAACAAATGCATTCAGACTTTACTTATTTTATTCACTTTCAGCGCTGAAAGGATAAGCTTTTACCATTACATTCAAGAGGAGTTTCTAAAAAAATGTCTGTGCAGCGTCTGAGGAGAAGGAGGACGGAAGCTGATTATATGGACTGAAGACACTCCCTGAAATCACACCATGTCTCTGTGACCTGAGAAAACATTTCTTTTTCGTGAGAAATGGACCTTAGTGTCTAATAGAATCAAACATGTAACTCTTTACTATGGGCCTTTTGTCTAACAGCATGTGACTCTTTCTCGACCTTGGTAAAGCGTCTCAACACTATATACTGTATGTACACTATATATGTATTTTACAGAGACCATCCACCTACCACAATGTTTAAAATAAATAAAAATATTCAGCAAACAAAAGGAAAACATACATTGTTGTGCTCACATGACCCAGGTTAGTTAGTCAGATATTTGAAAAAAATATATTTTGTGTATATTTTACTCAAATTTTGTGCTTTATCCATAGGATCCGTTTTGTCCCTATTCCCTAGTCAAATATTTTTTTTTTTATTTTTGTCATGATAATAATTGATATTCTTGTTAATTATATGCCAATGACAATATTTTGACCAGTGAAAACAATTTAATAATTTCTGTTTAGAAATAACAGAACTTTTATTATTGTGGACATCAGGATCATTTCAGTGTATTTAACTTCTCCACATTGTTATAGGAGTAATAAGTGAAACAGGATTCTATACAAGTTAGTAGAGGGAGATTCAGATCTGGAGTTGTCAGATGAAGATGAGGATAAGTATCAGGTTCTGGTAGGGGTCTTCATCAGATCCAGGACAATCTGATGAAGAGACAGACTCATGGTGCGTTCACACCAAACACGTTTTGAGCATCAGGTCCATCTGGTTTACATTCATAGTCTATGTGGAACGTCATAAAAATGGTTCAAAATGTGCCATGCTAGACATTCGGAACGCTCCTCCATAGCCCTTATTGCACCTCCACATAGTCTTTAAATGTATAAGAAATGTGCCTGATGTTCAAAACACTTTTGGTGTGAACGCATCATCAGAGCCAGAGATATCAGGAAAGTCAACATGCTAGGTGGGCAGGATCAATTTGTATGTTTTTCTAGGACCAGACATTTGAGATGGGAATATCCATTTATTGGTTCTTGGTCATAAAGATCTTTGCCACCTCCATCACTTCTGGTTGTCGTACCTGGACACAAGTTTTTTCTTTGTTTGACCATCGATTGCAAATATTGTTTAGATCTTTACCGTTAATGGTGGAGGCCATCACCACAGCTTTATCATCAAACTACTTTGTGACAATCAGCCAAGATGCTCCCTTCTGTTCAGTGGTCCATCTTCTGCTAACTGGTGTGGCTTTGGTATTATTTGGTTCATCATAATGGTTCCAGTTGCAGGAAGACCCATTTGGAAAAGCCAAGAGAGGCCATGTGTGCTGGTATTCTCATGAAATCCTTATTCATATGTGTCATTTTCTGTAATGTTCAAAATAAATGAAATAATAAGCAATTAAATATTTTTTTTTTAAAAAAACTTTCTTGGCAATAGTGTTTGGGGACACCCCTGCAGTTAGCAGCCATTTTTGGTTTTCATTTCAAATAACAAGCAATAGACTGAAACCAGAGATGGATAAATTCTGGTTATTAAATGTATTTTTCATTTTTACCTCTTTTCTTGGGTTAATGTGATTCATTAATCACTAATCTGTAATTTTTTTTCATTTTTTTTTTTAATTCGGTCATATTTTAGACTGAAATCATCTTGATGTCCAATACAATGGACATGTTGTGAAATTTAGATAAAAAATAATAATAGAACAAAATCGTAAGGATTTCAAATACAGAAATTGGAAGGCACATTTTTTTCTTCGGTTCTCAGGAGGATATGCCTGTTTCCAGTTTTTAAGGTTTAAATTGACCCATTATGTTTACTATAAAATATGTACAAAGAGAAATCTTTACAGAAAACACACTCTGTAGTTTAAGTTCAATGTGATCGTGTTGATGTCATTTAATGTTGATGTCATTTAATTTGTTCTTTAACAATTTTGATTTGGGGTTTCTGATTCTATGGATTGTATTTTCCGCTGTTTTCTTTTTTAGTTTCCATGCTAGGACCCTCATAGATTTTGATCCACCTTCATATTGTCTTTGTTTAAGAAACATGAGGTTTTTCATAATTTCCTGTGTTGCTATATTATTTATTTCGTTTCTAATTCTTTTTAAATCTTCCAGTATATCTGGTGTACAATTTTGTTTATGTTTTTGCTTTAGATCTTCCAATTTTTTATGTTATTCTTCTGCTCTTTTATTCCTTAGTTTTTTTAGGTGCGATGACATTGCTATAATTTTCCCCCTCAGAACAACTTTAAGAGTGTCCCATAACATTGGAGGAGATACTTCTCCATTGTCGTTGAAATCTAAGAAAGAATTAATTTCCTTCCGTATCTCCTGTTTGAACCATTGGTTATTAAGCAAACCTGAATTTAGTTTCCATATATTGTTTCTTTTTTGTAGGTCAAGGTCCACTGTTAGGTATACGGGTGAGTGGTCACTCACATCTATTGTTCCAATCTCACATCTGTCCATTTTATGCCTGTCTTTTGTAAATGTCAAAAAATAATCAATTATTGTGTATACAGAGTGAGTGGCTGAATAGTGTGTATAGTCCTTTTTATTGGGGTAAAAGTCTCTCCATATGTCTATCAGGCCAACTTCCTTAAATAGTATATTTATTTTTTTGTATTGTTGTTCTTTCTGATACCCTTTCTCCCTGGAAGAATCCATCTTTAGTTGCAGACGAATGTTTAAGTCTCCTCCACAAATCAGAACACCTTGTGTTTCTTTTACCAATACATTAGTTATTTTCTTGAAAAAATCAATATCGCTCCCTAGAGGAGCATATATATTAAATAATGTAACCGGGTTTCCCCCTACATTGCCTCTCACAAGCACAAACCTGCCTTCTTTATTCGCCAGTTCATATAATTTTTCAAAATGTATCTTGTTTGAGATAAGAATAGCTACTCCCCTTCTATGTCCTGACTTGTAAGAAGAGAAAAACAATTGGTTGAAACCCATTCTTCTTTAGTTTTTCATGTTCACTTTTGTATCGGTGGGTTTCTTGTAAGTACACTATGTGGGCATGTTCCTTCTTCATTTTTGACAGGATTTTGCTTTGTTTAATTGGATTGAGTAGACCATTAAAATTAAAAGTAATTATATTTATCTTATTGCTAGCCATGTCTAATTGTCTTGCTGATCATTTTTAGATGTCTGATATCAAAGCTTAACCAATCCACTCTCCATGCAAATGTAAATAACAACTTAACCATAAAGAAAAGAAGACAAACTTGAGATTCCAAGGTTGGGGTCCTGAACAAATGACCCTGAACTTGGCTAGGAAAACCATCTAGCCCTGGGGGAAAACCTCCCTTGGAAAAGAGGGTAGGGCCCCCGACTACTCTACAGCTGTTTTTGTCCTTTTTGTTTGCATTCCTCCTCGGTGCATTTATTATTTTTTGTATAGGTTGGGGCTAGGGAATATATTCAGTCCGACAGCGATAATGTCCGTAATACAGAATAGTTGAGCTAACTGAGATACATTGTCCTCATAGTTTATATCCTATTGATTACTCAGTGATTATTTAGCTTACCAATTATTAATGCATCTATTCAGAACTCCTCTTGAGGAGAACTAATTTCTCTTCTGAACTCACTCAGTCTTTCTCTGATGTTCATTTCTCGTTCTTCTTCTGACACTTGTTGTTTCGAGTTGATTTTCTTCCAAGCGGTGTGGGACAGCTGCTCTGCCAGGCTCTCCTTTGGCTTGATCAGGGGGACAGGCAAACCACGTTCCTTCATGTCCTTCGTCGCCTCTGCCGCTGTCTGGTAAAGCCGTGTTTCCCCTCATAAAAAAACTTGTCGTTTAGCGGGGAAGGGAGATTGAAATCGGATCTTTTTCTGCTTCAGGACCCGTTTGGCCTCCGAGTATTCTTTACGTTTCTGCAACACTATGGGAGGATAATCATGATCAAAATATATCGGTTTGCCGTGTAGAAGCACACCTTTCTTCCCCCACGCTTTCCGTAGAATCTCTTCCTTGGTTCTGCTGCGGAGAAACTTAACAACAATGAATCTTGGCCTGTCGTTTCTGCCCCCAGCTGGTGGTGGAGCCAGCACTCGGTGGGCTCTCTCAATGTCCAATTCCATACTTGGTTCAATCTCTAGGGTGTTCTTAAGTAATTTATCCACAAAATCTCTCACAGACAATCCTTCTGCTCCCTCTGGTACGTTGTATATTCGAATGTTCGTTCTTCGTGATCTCCCTTCCTGGTCGAGCAGGTTTTCTTGTTGCTGGATAATTAGTTCGGCCATCTTGCTCAATATCTGCTCCATGTTCACTGCCCGTTCCTCCATCGAATGAATCAACTCTGTCCTCTGTCTCCTTAATTTTACGGTGTATGTTGATAAGTTCTGACTTAATGTCATCAAACTGTTGTTTCATATCTTTTCGGAAGTCTCGTAACTCCCCCAGAATTTGCGCTAGTCCTGTCGAGTCAGTGAAAAGCAGATTAGCATTAGCTTCATCGAGATGCTGATGAGTTGGTGAGCTAGCTGCCGTCTTTCTTTCTTGTGCTAAGTCTTCATTCGCGGTTTTCCTATTCCTATCCCTTACTTTAGGCCCCCTTACTTTATTCATTTTTCGTTATATTTGGAAAGTAATGGGGGTCGAATTAAGATTTACTGGAGGAGAAGTCAGCTCAAGCAGCCATCTCGGAAGGTGACGTCAACGAAACTCCCCTATGCGAATACTTTTTGATTGCTGTGTTGAACATCTGTGTTCCTGAGAACTGATTGTACCCTCCAAAGTTTGCTCTCAAGGGAAAGAGCTAGATGACCTGTGTGTTAGATAGAGCTTGCCACCTGTTTTATTGTTTATCTTTTCAGACTTTTGTTTTCCCAAATAAAAGGCCTGCTCTAGCAAAGAGAGGGCAGAACGCTCTGTAGATGACTCGGAGGAGCAGTTTGCAGAGTCTTCTCCTTTTACAAAAGCTTGGTCATAAAATTTATATACTTTGTGATTCTTTTGATGAAGGTTCGAGAGAAAAATACCTATCATTTTTTGGTGCCGAAACCCGGGATCTCTCATACTGACCGCTGTCAGACAGAGGAAGACACACTGAATCCGTGCATGGCCAGTGTGAACAGGACCTGGAAAGAAACACCCGGAAGAAAAACTCTTTGCTGGGCCGGTGACATAGGTCCAACTTTGCCTGCCAATGGCGGAGTGACAAGATCCATCTGGACAACCCGAAAACTGCAGAAATGTAAGTGAATTTTAAAATGGTTGTTTTAGAGGTTTGAGAATCATATTATGATGTCACTCTGCTAAAACTCTGAGATCCGAGAATCCTTGTTAGATGTTGCTCTGCTAAAACTGTTCGAAGAGACCCCATAAGGGCAAGTCCTCACGTGGATAGGAAGCTTGTCATTGCGGTGTGGTTTTGATCTTGTGCGATGGGCGAAATATGACTGGTGCTGTGTTCTCTGAAAGTATAACTTATTGTTCTCGCTGAAGAACCATACCGAAACACAGTTTTGGTAGAAGTTTGTTCTTCAAAGGACACTAAGGCCCTATTGGAGCACTTTCCATGAAAAGGGACAACACAGATCATATTGCGTTAAGTCGCAGAGTCATTACTGTTTGTCATTTCTGTTTTTGCTGCTTTATTGATGTGTGTGCATGGAGGAGTGAATGGTGCTTTTCTCTCTGGGAGTAAAACTCTCTGTCTTCGGAATTAGAATCCAAAATGAAGAAACACTTGGAAGCTAGGCTCCAAGTAGAAGCCTGTTCTTCAGAAGGCACTGAGCGCTGACCTTTGACTTTGACACTCTGGTTAAAAGCAGCCACAGACCGGAAAGAACAAATTAAAAAGGTCAAAGACAAAAAATTCGTAGAAGCAAATAACTTATTTGAAAGACCAGAAGACAATGAAATGATGTCAACCAGACGGAATGCTCCCGCGGAGTGGGGAGGGCAGGTACGGCCGACTGCCCCTCTCCCAGCCCCTGCAGCAGATTCGTCTGCCCCAGTCCCAGTAGCAGCAGCCTCAGCACACAGTCAGCCAAGCGCATCTGCTTCTACCAGCGAGGAGCCACAAAACAGTCTGGACCCCTCACTGGACGGTCTAGATTCTATTTTCTCAACGTGGGCAGTACCGCCCCCCAGGGGACATTCAGAGGACGGCCTGGGCGCTGGTGGAAAATTTTACAAAAGGGGGGCGCTGGGATTCCCTTGTGGGGCGTTTGCTTGAAGGTAAACTTCATGCTTTATATGCACAACAACACCAATTTAGACTTTGAGCAACTTCATAAAATTGTATTGTCTAACATCAAAACATGCTTGACTGCAACTGTATTGATGGCAGCTCTTCTTCTATTCAGTGTTTGTAGCTTCTTGGCGCAGCTCTGTTCTCCTGATACTTTAGCTTCACCGCATCAGTTCAGCGTTACACCCACTGATGACGTTGCTGTGATTCACTGTCTGGTATTTATGTACATATGTTTTGGAAGTTCTGTGATCATGTCAAAGCAGCAACTTATTTTAAGAATTGTTTTATTTGTGACGTGAAAGGTGCACACTTCCATAGAAGGAGAACAGAAAATCACTCTTAAAAAAATGTAATTATTAAAATAATGATACCTTGAATGTATCCCTCTGAAAAATGAACCATTTAAATAAAGTAATCCCTCCATGGGTGATGCCACGATAGAGAGCATTCATTTTATAGCATTAACAACGGCGCTGTAAGTGGTCCGGTATGAAACGGGTGTGTTAGAACAACGGTACATCAGCACTTTTAAATTTCAATAATCAGAATACCGAAATTGTTTTAAAAGGTTTATGTCAGTCTGCCTTTTCCCCATTGATACACTTCCCAACCCCTGTGCTCCATAGGGGGTTAAAAAAGAAAAAAAAAAAAAAAAACGACACGCATATTGTGCAAAACTCTGAAACAAGAGAAGTGGGACATAAAACGGAGAGTGACGAACTAGAGGTGTAATATGGCATAGAAACAGAATCTGACGCTGAACAGTAAAAAATCAAACACATGACGATTAGGCTTTTGGGTGTTAATTCAACACCGGCATTTTCACTGTGTATGCTTAGTGGCTATCAATAGCATAGGAATGGAATATTCTGATATCGATGTATGATGAGCATATTACAAAGCACACAGCTGTGGATAATTTATTGTGAACGGCTGTGTGTATAATTTATTATGATAATACATATTTATATAACTATACAAACACAAATGAATAATGATTAATACTGAATAATATATATATTATACACACTGCTCAAAAAAATAAAGGGAACACTCAAATAGTGTGTTAGATTTAATGTTTTTAGATTTACAGAATCTCAATTATCCTTCATATCGGGGCTGAACCCCGTATTACACCAAGCACTGTAGCTAATATTAGCTGGTTTCTCGCCGGTGGACATAAATACAGTAAAGTAATATTCTAATCACAATATATACACAATAATATGTCCATCTTACTTGTGAAATGTTGTCTGTGGAGCCTCACATCAATAATCCATAGATCCAAACAACACTATCCCTCAGTGCTGAGGCATCTTATGTTGTTTTAATTGAGCAAAGTAGGAGGGACTACCGCTCCAAGATGGCCGCCGTATTTCCTGCGCTGGAGCAGCCAATGCGGGGTCCACTCTTATATTATGTCTATGGGTGTTTCCTATTGGTGATGATGAACAAGCCCAGGGAAGTAGACTACCAACTTTGTAGCAGTCAATCAGTAGGTGGGGTCGAAACTCCAGCATTTCTCTTTCTCGCTGTTTTGTAACGAGTAACTAAACCACACATTGAAAATGTATCGGAGTAAAAGTATGAAATTAAGTTCGGAAATATAGTGAAGTAAAAGTGAAAGTTATCAAAAATTTTCATACTCGAGGAAAGTATGACGTACTCCAAAATATACTTAAGTAAAGTAGTGAAGTATTTTTACTTCGTTACTATACAACACTTGGCGTTGCAGCAGGTGATGAGTGAAGATTACTGATGGTGAGCGTAAATAAACGCAAAAATAAATGTAGCAACAGGAAAGAAACTAAAGTGGACATAGCAATAAACCAAGAGAAGATAATACTAATCAAAGGAAACTAAATGGAAATGAATGAAGAACCAAATGCAAGAGTAAACTAATAAACTAAAGTAAATACAGAGGAATAAACTGGTATGGCAAGACCGTCCATCCATCTATCCATTTTCTTCCGTTTATCCAGGATCGGGTCACGGGGGCAGCAGCTTCAGAAGGGAGGCCCAGACTTCCCTCTCCCCAGCTACTTCTTCCAGCTCCTCCGGGGGAACCCCAAGGCGTTCCCAGGCCAACCGAGAGACATAGTCTCTCCAGCGTGCCCTGGGTCTTCCCCGAGGCCTCCTCCCGGTGGGACGTGCCCGGAACACCTCACCAGGAGGCATCCTGACCAGATGCCCGAGCCTCAACTGGCTCCTCTCGATGTGGAGGAGCAGCGGCTCTACTTTGAGTCCCTCCCGGATGACCGAGCTTCTCACCCTATCTCTAAGGGAGAGCCCGGCCACCCTGCGGAGGAAACCCATTTCGGCCGCTTGTATCCGTGATCTCGTTCTTTTGGTCATGACCCAAAGCTCATGACCATAGATGAGGGTGGGAACGTAGATCGACCGGTAAATCGAGAGCTTCGCTTTTTGACTCAGCTCTTTCTTCACCACGACGGACCGGTACAGCGCCCACTTCACGGCAGACGCTGCCCCAATCCGCCTGCCGATCTCCCGCTCCCTTCTTCCTCATTCATTAACAAGATCCCCAGATATTTAAACTCCTCCACTTGAGGAAGGACGACCCTCCTGACCCGGAGAAGGCACTCTACCCTTTTCCGGCTCAAGACCATGGCCTCGGATTTGGAGGTACTAAGCCTCATCCTGGCCACTTCACACTCGGCCGCGAACCGCTCCAGCGAGAGCCGCAGATCACGATCTGATGAAGCCAACAGGACCACATCATCTGCAAAAAGCAGAGATGCGATCCTAAGGCCACCAAAACGGATCCCCTCAACACCTCGGCTGCGCCTAGAAATTCTGTCCATGAAAGTAATGAACAGAATCGGTGACAAAGGGCAGCCTTGGCGGAGTCCAACTCTCACCGGAAACGAGCCCGACTTACTGCCGGCAATGCGGACCAGACTCTGACACCAGTCATACAGGGACCTGACAGCCCGTATCAAAGGGCCCGGTACCCCCGAGACCCCCCCACAAGGCCCCCCGAGGGACACGGTCAAACGCCTTCTCCAAGTCCACAAAACACATGTAGACTTGTTAGGCGAACTCCCATGCACCCTCCAGGACCCTGCTGAGGGTGTAGAGCTGGTCCAGTGTTCCACGACCAGGACGAAAACCACACTGCTCTTCCTGAATCTGAGGTTCGACTATTCGACGGACCCTCCTCTCCAGGACCCCTGAATTGACCTTACAAGGGAGGCTTAAGAGTGTGACCCCTCTGTAATTTGAGCACACCTTCCGGTCCCCCTTTTTAAACAGGGGGACCAATCCAGAGGAACTGCCCCCGATGTCCATGCGATATTGCAGAGTCGCGTGAGCCAACACAACCCTACAACATCCAGAGCCTTAAGGAACTCCGGGCGGATCTCATCCAGCCCCGGGGCCCTGCCACCGAGGAGCTTTTTAACCACCTCGGCGACCTCGTCCCCAGAGATTGGAGAGCCCGACCCAGAGTCCACAGGCTCAGCTTCCTCAACACAAGGCATGTTGGTGGGATTGAGGAGGTCTTCAAAGTATTCTGCCCACCGACCCACAACGTCCCGAGTCGAGGTCAGCAGCACACCATCCCCACTATAAACAGTGTTGGTGCTGCACTGCACAGAATCGCCTCGAAGCCGTATGGAAGTCTTTCTCCATGGCCTCTCCAAACTCCTCCCACGCCTGAGTTTTTGCCTCAGCGATCACCCGAGCCGCATGCCGCTTCGCTCGTGGGTACCCATCAGCTGCTTCTGGAGTCCCACAGGCCAAAAAGGCCCCATAGGACTCCTTCTTCAGCTTGAGAGCATCCCTCACCAAAGGTGTCCACCAACGGGTTCGAGGGTTGCCGCCGCGACAGGCACCAACGACCTTGCGGCCACAGCTCTGATAAGCCGCTTCGGCGATGGAGGCACGGAACATGGTCCACTCAGACTCAATGTCCCCCACCTCCCCCGGAACGTGTTCGAAGTTCTGCCGGAGATGGGAGTTAAAACTCCGTCTCACAGGGGACTCCGCCAGACGTTCCCAGCAGACCCTCACTACACGTTTGGGCCTGCCAGGTCTGACTGGCTTCCTCCCCCACCACCGGAGCCAACTCACTACCAGGTAGTGGGTCAGTGGACAGCTCCGCCCCTCTCTTCACCCGAGTGTCCAAGACATACGGCCGCAGATCCGATAAAACGACGACAAAATCGATCATCGAACTGCGGCCTAGGGTGTCCTGGTGCCAAGTGCACGTATGGACACCCTTATGCTTGAACATGGTGTTCATGATGGACAAACCGTGACGAGCACAGAAGTCCAACAACAGAACACCACTCGAGTTCAGATCAGGGGGGCGGTTCCTCCCAACCACGCCCCTCCAAGTCTCACTGTCATTGCCCACGTGAGTGTTGAAGTCCCCCAGCAGAACAAGGGAGTCCCCCGGAGGGGCACTCTCCAGTACCCCCTTCTAAGGACTCCAAGAAGGGTGGGTAATCTGAACTGTTGTTCGGCCCGTAAGCACAGACAACAGTCAGAACCCGTCTCCCCACCTGTAAGCGGAGGGAGGCTACCCTCTCGTTCACCGGGGTAAACCCCAATGTACAGGCGCCAAGATGGGGGGCAACAAATATGCCCACTCCTGCCCGGCGCCTCTCGCCGTGGGCAACTCCAGAGTGGAAGTACGTCCAGCCCCTCTCAAGGAGACTGGTTCCAGAACCAGAGCCGTGTATCGAGGTGAGGCCGACTATTTCTAGTCGAAACCTCTCAGCCTCGGACACTTGCTCCGGTTTCTTCCCCACCAGAGAGGTGACGTTCCACGTCCCAAGAACCAGCTTCTGCAGCCAAGGATCAGACCGCCAGGGTCCCCTCCCTTGGCTGCCGCCCATAACACACAGCACCCGACCCCTTTGGCCCCTCCGACAGGTAGTGAGCCCATTGGAAGGGGAATCCACGTCTCCTCTTCAGGCTGAGCCCGGCCGGGCTCCGTGGTTAAAAGCCTAGCCACCAGGCGCTCGCCATCGTGCCCCACCTCCAGGTCTGGCTCCAGAGTGGGGCCCCGGTGACCCGCGTCCGGGCGAGGGAACACCAGATTCAAAGTTTGTCTCCATCATAAGGGTCTTCGGGCTGCACTTTGTCTGGTTCCTCACCTAGGACCTGTCTGCCTTGGGTGACCCTACCAGGGGCATAAAGCCCCAGACAGCATAGCTCCTAGGATCATTGGGACACACAAATCCCTCCACCACGATAAGGTGGCAGCCCAAGGAGGAGATGGCAAGACCGTTCGAGCAATAATTAATACAGAAGCCTGTATGGCAAAAATAAACTGACGACACTATTTCCAGATTGAGGGCTGGATTAAATAACAGCTGGTTGAATATGACGCTGCCTCAGTCCCACAACTGATGACGTGGGCACGTCATGCAGAAAACGTAGTTAAAAAGCCAAAACCAGGTTCAGATGTTTTTCATCTGGAGGATTTTGGAGGTCTGGAAACCTCTGCCCTTTTCTACGGACCCCCATGGGGGAGAACAGGAAGGTGGGGAGGTTCAGGGGAGGTCACCCTGGGCAGCGACCCCCAAGTCACACCCCACGAGACAAAGATGCCAAGTAAAGAACGTAGAGGACAGGAGAGGTGGCAGACGGGAGAAAAAACAAAGGCCTAACTCCTCAGCATGACTAGATTCTGCCACACCCAAACAAAACACAGAACCAGACCAAATTGATGAAATGTTAGACATATGCGCAGCTTGGGATATGTTAAATGTGTTAAAAAGAAAAATCTTACATTATACTGATTGTTTGTGGGGAAGAAGTTGAATTTCTGTGCGACACTGATGCATGCAAAACATTTCTAAAAGACATGCAGGAAAAACACAGGCTGAAAAAAGAATAAGGGTGCTCAAATTAATGCTGAGAACATTTTTGAAGTTAATGACAAGCCAGTTCTTCCAAAATCTTTATTTAAAGCAGCAGCAATTGTCCCAACATAATACAGCAACATTTCACAACATATGGTTTAAATTCTTACCTAAAAAATGTTTGTACTGCATGTCCAGTCTGTGTGTGTTGAATATTGTTTTCATGTTGACTTCCTGTCGTGAGCGGAGCTTTGCGCAGGTGACACCGTTTTTCTAATGAAAGGCCGCAGGTCGCTCTGGTGAGCACTGCACTCAGGCTAAACGCATCTGGAGGCTGTGTTGATTGATTTCCTCTGTTTCTCCTGGGCATTTCTAGCCCTTTACTAATGGCAGCGTCTACAGGTTATGGGCCCACGAAGGAGCTTGGCGGCCGATGGAACCGATTATGTTTTGACGGAGATGTGAAAAGTATGAGCTGTGGGAAACCAGGTTATTGGCCCACTTACGTCTGCTTGAGCTGAAGAGCATCATATTATTGAAGGGCGAACCCGATGACGCGGAAGAAGACGCCACCAAGAATGATGAGGCGTATGCAGAATTAATCCAAGTTTTGGACGATAAGAGTCTGTCCCTTGTCATGAGAGATGCTGCGGCTGATAGCAGAAAAGCCTTAAAGATCCTGAGAGATCGCTACGCTGGTTCCAGTAAGCCACGAGTGATCAGTTTGTATACGGAGCTGATGTCTCTTCAGAAAGCCGTCAATGAGAACGTCACTGATTATATTATAGGAGAAACTGCGATTACTGCGTTGCGCAATGCAGGAGAAGTTCAAAGCGATGGCCTGCTGACTGCAATAATTTTAAAAGGACTGCCTGATGAGTTCAAGCCATTCTCTGTTAACGTTACACAGAGTGATGAAGAGTTAACCTTTTTCCCAATTTAAAACCAAGCTGAGGAGCTATAAGGGCACCGAGAAGTTGTGTGTTGCGGACTCTGCGCAAGACTGCGTGATGAAAGTTAAAGGAAGAGACGATTGGAGCACGAAACTCACCTGTTACACCTGCGGCCAGAGAGGACACAAAGCCCTGGATTGTCCTTCAACCTTGGGCGAGCTCAAAGAGTCGAGACAGTGGTGTAGTTTCTGCAAGAGCGCCATGCATAAAGACGCAATCTGCCGGCGGAAAAGGCGAGACAAGGTGAAGCAAGCGATGGATGAGGAGGACCACACATTCGCTTTCAAGGTGAAGCAGATCGACCACTCCCAGATCTATGGCACCAAGATGAAGGGCCTCATGATTGACTCTGGTGCAACAAAGCACATTGTGATGGACAATGTGCTCTCGTTCCAGGATTTCAAGTCAACGTTTAAGCCTCAGAGCCATGTGTTGGAGTTGGCTGATGGCATGAGGCCCAGTGGCATCGCGCTGAAGAAAGGCACTGCTAGAGTTCGTGTGAGGGACGGGTTGTGGAGACGATGTTGAGGGACACCTTGTACGTCCCATCATTTTCCCAGGACATCTTTTCAGTTAAAGCCGCAACTGCCCAAGGAGCAACAGTCATCTTCAAGGATGGACAGAACCGGCTCATCCATAAAAATGGTACGGCTTTTGATATTGATGTTCATGACAGACTGTTCTATTTAAATACTCTTGCAGATGAGATTGATGAATGCAATGCATGTTATGACATCCAAACGTGGCATGAAATATTAGGTCACTGTAATTATGAAGATGTTTCAAAGTTGGAGAGTGTTGCAGATGGAATGAAAATTAAGGGTAAAACTGAAAAGCCTCATCTAAACTGTGAAGTGTGCATAAAGGGCAAGTTTACTCAGACCAGAAATCGAGAGCCTGATAGAAAAGCTAAAGGTGCATTGGATCTAGTACATGCAGATCTGGCTGGACCAATAGAGCCAGCTGCTAAAGATGGGTTTAGATACACACTAGCTTTTACAGATGACTATTCAGGTGCTATTTTACCTACTTCCTGAAAGCTAAGAGTGACACTGTTAAAGGAACAGATGTGGCACCTTATGGGAAAATCAAATGTATAAGATCTGATAATGGAACTGAATTTTTAACTAGTGAGTTCCAGTCATTGCTCAGTTAAAATGCCATTAGACATGAAACCTCGGCCCCTTATTCTCCCCATCAGAATGGGACAGCTGAAAGAACATGAAAAACTGTCTTTGAAATGGCAAGATGCATGTTGATTGAGAGCAATTTGCCTAAAAATTTATGGACATACGCAGTTCAGACGGCTGCTATTATCCGTAACAGATGCTATAACAAACGTACTGAGCAGACTCCATTTTACATGTTAACTGGAAAAAAACCTGACCTTTCTAAAATGAGAACTTTTGGGTTTGAATGTTATGCATACAAATACAACAAGAAAAAGTTGGATTCACTTTGTGAAAAGGGAATTTTTGTTGGCTACAACAAGAATAGTCCTGCATATCTTGTGTTTTATCCTGACACAGGTAGAGTACTTAGGAATAGACTGGTAAAGTTTATAACAAAAAGTATCAATGAATGTAACACTCAAACTGATGACATAAATGAGAATATCTCACTCAGAAAGAAAGTTGAAAGTGAGCAATCAAAACCTGAGTTCCGAACAACTGTCTCACATGACATTAAAACGGAGACTTGGGACATAGATGAGAGTCAAAGTGGAAGTAATTTTGGTGCACGTTATCCTAAGAGAGAGAGAAAATCTCCAAAGTACTACACAGATCAAGATTATGAAATGAAATGTGAGGATGATTATGCAGATGTTAACATTGATTATTGCTATAAGGTTGCATGTGATGTGCCTAAGATGGTGGAAGAAGCTATGAGCTCACCACAATCAGAACTATGGGCTAAAGCTATGAAGGATGAAATGGATTCTTTAAAAGAGAATGATACTCACACCCTAACTTCATTACCTCAGGTAAACAAGCAATGGGGGGTAGATGGGCATTTACTGTTAAAGAAAATCCTGTAGAGACACTTTATAAGGCTAGACATGTAGCAAAAGGCTATAATCAGGTTGCTGGTATTGACTACCATGAGACTTTTTCTCCTACAGCTGATATGACATCTGTGGGTGTTCTAACGCAACTTGCTGCTCAATATGATTTGGATTTAGTCAAGTCAAGTTTATTTATAGCACTTTAAAACAGTACCACTGACCAAAGTGTTGTACAGCCACAGAATTAAACAAGTGAAATAAAAATTAAAAGCACACTAACACCAAAAATACAGTCACTTAAATTGAAGACACACAATACAATACAAGAACATACCCAAATATGCAGTCATAATAAACATCACCAAAAGTAATCTAAAAACAGTAAAAGTAACTAAAAGTGACAGCAGCTCAAACTGAATCAAAGGCCAGCCGAAAAAGGTGAGTCTTAAGAGCAGATTTAAAAGTTGCCAGAGAAGTAGCCTGTTCTACCGACATTGGCAAAGAGTTCTAAAGTTTGGGAGCTGCCAACGCAAACGCCCTGTCCCCTCTGAGCTTCCTCAAAGTCCTCGGCACCTCCAGGTACAGTTGACTCGCTGATCTGAGAGCTCGGGAAGGACAGTGTACATGTAGCAGCTCAGAAAGATAGGAGGGGGCAAGGCCATTTAAAGATTTAAAAACAAATAAAAGAATTTTAAAATGGACTCTAAAATGGACAGGTAACCTGTGCAGAGAGGATAAAATATGGGTAACATGTTCTCTCTTCCGCGATCCAGTTAAAAGTCGTGCAGCAGCATTCTGGACCAGCTGAAGACGAGACAGAGAGGACTGGCTTACACTAACGTATAAGGAATTGCAATAATCCAACAGAGTTGTGATAAAGGCATGGATTACTACTTGAAAGTGCTCAGCGGATAAAATATTCTTAATCTTTGCAAGCCGCCTCAAATGAAAGAAGCTCGATTTCACTACGGCACTGATTTGCCTGTCCAATTTAAAATTTTCATCCATTATAAAACCCAGGTGTGTGACAAAAGGCTTTACATATTGTGATAGCGGACCCACGTCAACTGGAGGAGACCTGCGAGTGGTACCAGTGGTACCAAAAACAATCACTTCTGTCTTTCTTTCATTAAAATTCAAGAAGTTCAGAGCCATCCAAGCTTTAATTTCATCAAGGCACTCCATTAAAATCCGTACAGAAATGACTCCCTTGCGATTTAGGGGCATATAGATCTGTGTGTCATCTGCATAGCAATGAAAAGCAATGTTGTGTTTCCTAAATATTGACCCAAGAGGAAGCAAATATAAAGAAAACAAAAGAGGTCCAAGTACTGAGCCCTGCGGCACCCCACACAATAAAGGAGCAGGGGATGATCTAAAATCATCTAGGTTAACACAGAAAGACCTATCGGCCAGATAAGACCGAAGCCACGCTAGGACAATGCCTTTGAGACCCACATAATGCTCTAAACGAGAAATTAAAACATCATGATCCACCGTGTCAAAGGCCGCAGTCAAATCTAAGAGAACTAAAATCACAGGGTCCCCAGCATCTGTAGCCAGAAGGATATCATTAAAAACCAAATGGACGTCAAAACGGCATATTTACATGCCCCTATTGATTGTGAGATCGTTTTAGAACAACCTGAAGGATTTGAGGTGGAAACAGAAACTGGGGAGAAACTAGTCTGTAAACTTAAGTCACTTTATGGTCTGAAACAGTCGGGACGAAATTGGAATAAAATGTTACATGATTTCCTTTTTGAAAATGACTTAGTGCAGAATCCTGCTAACTATTGTGTTTACAGCAAAGAAAATGAAAATGAGAGGGTGATCTTGATTATTTGGGTTGATGATCTTATTCTTGCAGCTAGTAATGATCAAATACTTCAAAGTGTGAAGAAATTGTTGACTGTTAAGTTTAATATTAAAGATCTTGGAAGACTTAAACATTTTCTAGGTATTGATTTCACTCAGAAACATGGTCAAGTGAAAATGAACCAGAAAAGATACATCATGAAAATCTTGAAAAGGTTTGACATGACTAACTGCAAACCAAGATCAACCCCATGCAAAAATAAAATGAAGTTGGACAGTGAAGGTTGACCTGCTGATCATAAAAATATTGTGAAGTCGTGGGGAGTTTGATCTATGTGATGATGAGCACCAGACCTGACTTGAGTTTTGTTGTCAGTAAGTTGTCACAATACTTGTCTGAACCAAAATAACAACATTGGGTTGCAGCAAAGCATGTACTGAGATTTGAAATGTACATTAGATAAGGGATTATGTTTCAAGAAAAATGATCTAAATCTTAAACTTGTGGCATACTGTGATGCAGACTGGGCAGGAGATGAGAAGGACAGAAGAAGTATGACTGGTTACTGTTTTTGTTTATCAGAAACTGGACCTACTGTTTCCTGGAAGTCTAAAAAGCAGTCCACAGTTTCTTTATCTACATGTGAAGCTGAATATGTTGCTTTGGCTGCTGCTACACAGGAAAACATTTACCTGGTCAATCTAATGAATGGAATGGACTCTGGACATGAATATACACCTGTGACCATTTTTGAAGACAACCAAGGTGCAATTGCTCTTTCTAAAAGCCCCGTCTACCGCCAAAGATGCAAGCACATAGATATTTGTTATCACTTTATTCGATCAGCACTTACTGATGGAAAAATATCTCTCTATTACTGTCCAACAACAGAAATGGTGGCTGATATTTTCACAAAGTCTGTAACTAAAATGAGAATGGATACAGTTGTATGTTTTCTTTTTGGTATGTGAATGAGATGTATTCTGTCAACATAAGAACAAGTGGAGGTGTTGAATATTGTTTTCATGTTGACTTCCTGTTGTGGGCAGAGCTTTTCGCAGGTGACACCGTTTTTCTAATAAAAGGCCACAGGTCGCTCTGGTGAGCAGTGCACTCAGGCCAAACGCATCTGGAGGCTGTGTTGATGGATTTCCTCCGTTTCTCCTTGGCATTTCCAGCCCTCTACTAATGGCAGCGTCTACAGTGTGAAACACAATCCTCAGGGAAAGATAAGACTAAAACGAGGCAGATTCCCAACACCAATTTATCCATTTCAAACCATGTATATGGATTTTATTGAACTTTCACAAAGTGGACCATACAAATACTGTCTGGTGATGATTGATGCTTTTTCTAAATGGGTTGAAATAGTTCCAGCAAAGCATGCAGATGCTTTAACAGTAGCTAAGGCTATTTGCAAAACTATTATCCCAACACACGGTATCCCACAGACAGTTTATAGTGACAATGGACCACGTTTTGTAAGCCAAGTGATTAAAAATATGGCTATTCACTTGGGAATGACATTGGAAAACCACTGTACCTATCACCCACAGAGTGCAGGGCTGGAGGAAAGAACAAATGGTACTGTGAAAAGCGGATTAAGAAAATACATGGCAGACACTGGCCGACCGTGGCCAGAATGTTTAATCAATCAAATTTTATTTGTAGAGAACATTTCAAAGTGCTTCACATAATTCAAATAAAAGTAAAAACAGAATAAACAGTGAGAACGAGAAAGAGATTTTGAAAAAGATTAAAGAGAAAAAGGGTGTGCCGTGGTGGCACAGGGGATAAGCACAACCCACACATTGAGGACTGAGTCCTCGCTCGTGCCTGCCGCTGGTTCAACTCCCAACCATGCCTCATTTACCACATGTCTTCCCCCTCCCTCAATGCCCACCTTCCTGCCTGCCCACTGTCAAATGGAGGCCACTAGAGCCAATAAAAACCATGAAAAAAATATATACAAAAACAAAAGATTAAAAGTAAAAATAAAATATTAAAAACATCAATCCATGTAAGGACTTGCCCTTATGGGGTCTCCTCAAACAGGGTCTTGCAGAGCAATGTCTTACAAGGATTCTCAAACCTAAGACATTAAAACCCGCAATTTAGCCATAAGCAACTCTAAACAAGTGGGTTTTAATTTGAGACTTAAAGGCACCCAGTGTTTCAGCTGTTTTACAGTTTTATGGAAGTTTGTTCCAAATTTGTGGTGCATAGGAACTGAATGCTGCTTCTCCTAGTTTGGTTTTGGTTCTGGTCTGCTCTGTATCCCCAGAAGATCTGAGTGGTCTAAAAGGTTGGTACAGCAATAACAGATCTTTAATATATTGTGGTGCCAAACCGTTTAGTGATTTATAAACTAACACGTCATGATGTGGTTTTGATGAGGTGAGTAGAATGCAGGCAGACCCAGGATGAAATGATGAAAATGATGGATTTAATGAAAAATCACTTGGCTTACAAAATGTGGTCCATTGTCACTATAAACAGTCTGTGGGATACCGTGTGTTGGGATAATAGTTTTGCAAATAGCCTTAGCTACTGTTAAAGAACAACAGGGAGCACAGGGAAGCAGAGTGGCAACACGACGAGGATCCGACACAAAGACAACAGGTGGACTTAAATACACAGGGAGGGTAATCAAGAAACTAGACACAGCTGGGATCAATAAACAGGGAGGACAGGACAGAGACTCACAGGGAAACAGGACTAAACACAGAAAATCTCAAAATAACTATACAGAAAAAAAACCGATCATAACACAACAGTATTTTAAAGTCTGTTCTCTGAGCTACAGGAACCCAATGTAGGGACTTTAAAACTGGTGTTATGTGCTCTATCTTCCTGGTTTTAGTGAGAACACAAGCAGCAGCGTTCTGGATCAGCTGCAGCTGTTTGATTGATTTATTAGTCAGACCAGTGAAGACACTGTTGCAGTAATCAATGTGGCTAATGGTAAACGCATGGATGAGCTTCTCTATGAGACATTCTCTATGAGATCTCGCTGAGACATCAGTCCTCTAATCCTGAATCACAAAGTCTGTAACTAAAATGAGAATGGATACATGTGACTGTCTTAATGTGGCTCTGAAGGTTCAGGTCAGAGTCCATCACTACTCCCAGGTTTCGGGCCTGACCACTGGTTTTCAGTTGTAATAACTGACGCTGCACATTGATACTAGTTTGCTCCTCTTTAAGTCCAAAAATAATAACTTCAGTTTTGTTTCTGTTCAGCTGGAGAAAGTTTTGGAACATCCACACATTGATCTGTTCTAAGCATCTGTTCAGTGATTGGATGGGTTCAGAGTCAGCTGGTGACATCGTGATGTAGAGCTGTGTATCATCCGCATAGTTATGTTAGCTAATTTTATTTCCTGTTATAACCTGAGCCAGTGGGAGCATATAAATATTGAAGAGAAGGGGTCATAGGAATGAACCTTGGGGTACCCCACATGTAACCTATGACCTCTCTGATGAGAATTTTCCGATTGAAACAAAGAAATCCCTGTTCTTTATGTAAGATTGAAACCAGTGAAGCACTGGACCGGAGAGTCCGACCCAACTCTCCAGTTGATTCAGTAAAATGTCGTGGTCAACAGGGTCAAAAGCTGCACTGAGATCCAGTTGAACCAGCTCTGTGGTTCTCCCACAGTCAGTATTTGTATGGATGTCATTGAACACTTTTACAGGGGCCGTCTCCGTGCTGTGATGAGCATGGAAACCAGACTGGATGGAAACCAGACTGGAAGGAGTCAAATTGATTCATTATTGTTAGGAAGTTATTTAATTGTTTAAAAACTGCTTTTTCAATAACTTTGCTGATGAATGGGAGGTTGGAGATCGGCCTGTAATTCTGTGGTAGTGATTTATCCAGATTGTTCTTTTTTATCAGTGGTTTTATAACTGCTGTCTTCAAAGCCTGGGTGAAAACACCTGAAGACAGCGATGAGTTTACTATTTGGATCAGATCATAACGACAGGCAGGACTTTCTTAAAGAAATGTGTGGGTATGACATCCAGACAGTAGGAACCGGAGCTTAATTGACTTATAATTTCTCCTAGGCTTTTATAATTAAGTAGTTGAAATTGGGTCATTGTTCCTTCATTTGTTCTCTTTGGGCATAGCAGTGGTACTGGCTTTGGAGTGGATGTGCAGATTAATCCTCTGATCTTTTGAATTTTCTCTGAAAAGAAACTGGAAAACTTGTTGCAGGCAGCATTAGATTGAAGTTCAGGTGGCAACATCATCAGAAGATTTGTTAGCCTGTCAACAGTAGCAAATAAAACTCGAGCATTGTTAATGTTTTTATGATATCTGCAAAGAAAGCCTCTCTTGCATGTTTTAGTGTAGTGTGATAGTTACATAGTCTTTCTTTGTAGATGTCATAGTAGACGTGAAGTTGAGCTTTACGCCATCTCCATGGGGCCCTGCGGCAGAGTTGTCTTGCAGATTGAACTGTTTGTGCATTTCTCCATGGAGATTTCTTCCTACCTGTCACAACCTTCACTTTAATGGGGCAATGTAATCAATGATATCTGAAAGTTTGCACTGAAAATAATCTACCAACTTATCTACGTCATTATGGCTTAACGGCGAGGAAGAAGAGTAGATCTGATTAATGTTTCTGCTGTGTTTTCTGTGAAGGTACGTTTTGTCATAGTAGCTGTTTTTCAAAGTGGATTAACAGATAAAGAACTTTCAAAGATAACAGCAAAGGGATCCGACAGGGCAACATCAGTTACAGAGACATTGGAAATATTCACACCCTTACTGATAACCAGGTCCAGTGTGTGCCCATGAGTGTGTGTTGCTTGTTTGACATGTTGTGTTAAACCAAAACTCTCTAATATATTAAAGAGTTTTTTAGCCCCTCGGTCTTGGGGGTTGTCAACATGAATGTTGAAATCACCAACAATTATTAAAAGATTGTGATCAATGCATATGAGAGTTTAGACTTGGTGAAGCTCTATATGAGAATCACCCCAACAGCAGATGGTTTAACACCCTTTGAAATAATTCATGGGAGAATTTACAGATTGCCTCTGTTTGCACCTGACTTACAGAAAGCAGATGAAGAACAAACAGCATCATCACAGCCCAGAGAGAGCAGGAAAGTCAGTTGGGCCAGGATTAATTTGTATGTTTTTCGAGGACCAGACATTTGAGATGGGAACGTCCAATTCTTGGTTCTTGATCATGAATATCTACGCCACCCTCCATCACTTCTGGTTGTCGTACCGGGACACAATGTTTTTCTTTTTTTGGCCATCAGTTACAAATATTGTTTAGATCTTTTCCGTTAATTGTGGAGGCCATCACCACAGGCCACTTTGTGACAGTCAGCTAAGATGCTCCCTCCTGTTCACAGTGGTCCATCTTCTGGTGGCTTTGGTATTATTTGGTTCATTATAATGGTTTCAGTTGTGGGAAGACCCGTTTGAGAAGTTTGCAGAACTTTTTCCTCATATTTTCCTGTAACTGCACTTTTCATTATTTTAGTCCAGAAGACTCTGGGAAAGCCAAGAGAGGTCATGTGTGCTGATATTCTGAAGAAAGTCCTTCATGTGTGTGATTTTCTACTTTTATCATGTTCAAAATAAATTAAATGACAAAAATGGTTCAAAATGTGCCATGCACCTCCACATAGTCTTTAAATGTGTACGAAATGTGCTTGATGCTCAAAACACTTTTGGTGTGAACACATCATCAGAGCCAGAGATAGCAGGAAAGTCACCATGCTAGGTGGGTCAGGATTAATTTGTTTGTTTGTCTAGGGCCAGACATTTGAGATGGGAATGTCCACTTCTTGGTTTTTGATACAGACATTTGTCAACCTCTATCACTTCTGTTTGTCGTGCCTGGACACAAGTTTTTTCTTTTTTTAGCCATCGATTGCAAATATTGTTAAGATATTTCACGTAAATGGTGGAGGCCATCACCAAAGGTTTATCATCAAATCATTATGCGACAAAGGTGTTCATTTTGGCCTAAATAAATACAGAAATTGGAAGGCACATTTTTTTCTTCTGTTCTCAGGAGGATATGCATGTTTCCAGTTTTTAAGGTTTTAAATGACATATTATGTTTACTATAAAATATGTAGAAAGAGAATTCTTTCCAGAAAGCACACACTGTAGTTTTAGTTCAATGTGTGCTGAAATGGAAACCTGTTACCATATAAACTTCTGAATCCAAGCACTGAACACCCACTGCTGCTGAAGTGATGCTTTTACAATGCAGTTTATTTTTGTTTTCATGCCAGAAAACCAAAACTTTCCCTTTTGGTGCTGGCAGAGCCAGAGAACAGTTTGGTTTCTTGGTTTCCTCAATGAAACAGAAAGAGAAGTCCGAGTTGGAGAACAAAGCAGAGAGGCCACATCCCTGAAACAGAGGTAGCACTACTCTGCCCTCTTTTCTCTTTTACTCCTTTTACTCCCAGCTTACAGTTTTCTCCCTTGGTCTCGTTGTAGCACTGGCACTTGAAGTGCTGACGGAAGGCCTTCAGCTCTGCTTCTCCTGGGGATCCCGTGACCTTCAGCTTTCCTTTCTGACTTTTGATATTGTGAGTGGAGGGGCTGAGGTGCAGGTACACGGCGCTGTCCGGTTCTTGGCGAAGACAGCGACCGTTAAAATTGCACAATTTCTGGCTGCATTCCTTTGCTGCTGTGGTCACATTGAGGAGGTACCGTCCCAGGTCTCCCTGTAAATGGTTATTCAAGTACGAACAGCCGCTCTGCAGCACAGAGGAAAGATATTAGCTTAAAAATACATAACAGCAGATGCAGCATGAGAGGACTAGGAAAAGTAATGCTCTTACACTAGTTGCATAGGAGGATCCACCCCAGAAGATCACTCCTGCAGCTCCCAATGCAACACTCTCGCCAACGGTGTGGACCAAATCTTTCTACAAAGGATGTATATGAAAACTTTAGCTGTATGAGACATATTATAGAGAATCTGAGCTCTAGTTACATATAGAGCTGTGGGTTCTATATGTAACTACAACCCACAGTTAAATATATGATGTTTAATGCCATATGAAAATAATAGCTATTTTATGGCCAAAAAAATGAAAAACAACATGAGTAATTATCTTGTTTTAGATGAATGCATTGGAAAAAACTAATCTGGTGAAGGGTTACATTGAGTTACTACCAATTTAACATAATCACATGTAAAATGTCTGGACAATAGGAGCGGATTGAACAGAAGCTACATTATTTGACCTGTAAACACCTGGCCAGTAAACATGATTCAGCAGGTGGAAACTAAATGTAATTTCAGAACTATTTAACTCTTCAATGGGATCTCAGCTAAACTATAAGCTTTTTTTTTTTTACAACGACAGACTGCTGGATTTCACCAGGTGACAGATACTTCGTTAACATTTCTTATTTTTTCACATTTCTCCTCATGGCAGGTATTTATATCCCCATGGGGCATTTTGTTGAATTAGCAAGGAAGTAAATTGACTCAGAGCTGAGCTCTGTAGATTCCAAGGAAGTTTTATATTTTTGACCTTTAAGCCTCCGTTTGTCATGTATGCTACAAAAACTTGTAGAGGGAGCATATCTTGCTGCTTTAGCTGATGCTTAGATTAGGTTTACAGACAACTGGAAAATAAATTTACTAACATCCTGGTCACAACAGATGGTGGCGTGACTTTCTCTGTGTGTGCCGAAGGTGCCACACAGAGAAAATGACATAAAAGCTATAAATACTGGGAAAAGTAAGAGTTAATCTATAAAACTGACTTATTAACAAAATATAGACTAAAAGCTGGAGTACAGACAATTTTTATGTTTCTTTATGATTCTGCTTTTTATTATTACATTGAAAATAACAAATTTTTGTATAATTGTTATCCAGGTTAACTTAAAAAGTGAGGTGCTAAAGTTAGAGGCTAATTTTCAAGGTTACAGAAAAGTAATTGTTCAGGCTGCACAAACATGAAAGTCCAGGAAGATGTGAATGTCCAATATTATTACTGCTAGTCTGACAGTATTTACCAATAATATTTTCAAATTTTTTATCACATTACTTAGTTAATCGTAAGAATAGTTGAAAGATTACTTGATTACTAAAATAAAAGTTTATAACAGCACTATTTCCTCCAATCAACCAACCTTAGTTAAAAGTGTCATATCATCTCTGACAGTGGGTTGGGAATAAACAAAAACAGGACGTGTCAATCCATCCCCAACAGCTGCGACGCGCATTGCCTCCTTAATCCTGTTCAGGACAAACAGGCGTGCCTGATCAGTGGAGCTCAGTTCTTGATCCAGGTATATTGAGGGAAAAATGGCGGTGCTTTCATTCCACATCCAGTTCAGTTGATCATTTCGCTCAAACACAGCGGCAGGACAATGTCCTTTGTAGGTTTCTCCATAGTTCTCATTGTTGTAACATTCAGGAAACAGGTAGTAGCCCCACAGCTGATTCGGTCTCAAATTTTTACCCTGTCTCAGGGTCTCCAGCATGAATTCACGAGTCGTAAGTTCAAATTCTTCTTTCGCAACAGTGGCCAGTTTCTCATTAGCCAACTCAGGGTTCCTTTTTAAAACCAGTTCACTAGATTTCTTAGTATAGACCTCTTTGCCAAGCTTGTTTCGGACCCACAAGGGGTCCCATTCTGTCCAGTCAATGACAGACACACCTTTAGCCTTGCGGTCTGGTATGTATTTGTCAAGATCCTTAGACATTTTTTCAAGGTGCTGAGGGAGATTGACACTGTGTGGAAGGCCCCCATTCACTACTTTTCCATTTTTTTTCATAATAGGGATAAATCCCGAGGTGGTCCTTATAGAACAATGTGAGATTCTGTCCTTTCACGTCCTTACTGGGGGATGACACTATGTCAAACTGGTCTAATGATAATTTAACACTGTGTTCCTTCCCACAGTGCTGAGTAGGAGCGTTCCAGACGAGGAGAACTGGCTTCTTGGAGTGTAATGGCCAGTTTGTCTGCTTTGTGTCTGCTGAACCCAAGATTATCCATGATGTAAACAGAGCAAGGAGAAACCAGGACAGTCGATTAACTGCTGAGAGGAAAGAGGGGATTACAGTCTTCATGGTGATCCCTGCTACCTTCACTCCTCTGTTTCCAAAAGACACAAAAAGATGTGAAAATGAAATACAACATTTGACATAAAAATCTGTGTTCTTTATATTGTTGGACTGTCTAATGTTTTGTAGAGCAAACAAAAGAAAAATCTGAATTGGGTCACTTCAGGCTGCAGTTTGAACGTAACCTTTGTCAACGACAGTTTGCTTCTTTCACAAAGAGCGTTAACTCAGTCATGTTTCTGCAAATACAATATGACAAAATGATCATGAAGATGATGGTCTTGGTTTCTTACCATTTAAGATGTAAAGCAAAGTTGAATCAGACACTGCAGGGAATCGACCCGAGGGACAGCAGAGCAAAAAATAAAACAAAACAAACTGAGACAAACGTTTTAACGAATTAATGCTCAAATCAAAACATCTCAGTTAAATTCCCTGTTTCAAAAATAAACAAATTTTTGATAGTTCAAATCATTAATATTAAATTGTAACTGTAAATAGAAAACTAACTACCAATTTCTGTCTAGTAAACTGCATTAACTAGTTATTTATTACCTGTAAAATATTTTACTATTCCTAACAGGAATGTGTGATATCTATCTATCTATCTATGGATATTATTGGGAATGGAAATCCCGATCGATGAATCATACTTTGTATTGACACACGGAGCATAAAATGAGCCAACAAAAGCATTCAGACTTTACTTATCTTATTCACTTTCAGTGCTGAAAGGAGAAGCTTTTACCATTACATTCAAGAGGAGTTTCTTGGTAAAGCGTCTCAACACTTATATATATATTATATATATATATATATAATATATATATATATATATATATATATATATATATATATATATGTATAGGACACGGTGTTTATTTAGTTTCTATATAGGACACAGAAACTAAATAAACACATAGACAAGTTTACAACTCAGAAGTATAACAGGAAGTTCTCAGGGTGCGTTCACACTGCAGCCTGAAGTGACCCAATTCCGATTTTTTGCCAATTCCGATTTTTTTGCCGGGGCCGTTCACACTGCCAGTAAATGCGACCTGTATGCGTTCTGCAGTGTGAACGTGCAAACGACCTGAAAGTGACCCGCATGCGCAGTAGAGGGCGCATGCAGGGCCGATCAATCAATCAAATAAAATTTGATTGATTGATTGATTGATTTTAAGCAAATGTATTTACATACCAGGGGTAATGGACAAATATTGCGATGTTTTGTATTTTTTAACCTATAATGTATATCTTAAATTTTACATTTTACAAATTTTAACTAAATAGGAAACCGGGAACTATATATTTTATTTAATGTGAACAGGCAGCTGGTGAAGTGATATTAACCACCAACTTGATTTCCTCTCTTGTTAGAATAAATACGTTGATCCTGAGTGCATCTGTCGTAAGGTCGACCTGAGACAAACATAAAAACATGGATGGAAATGGAACATATTTAGCGATGTTCCAGTTGTTGTCCAACCGGAGGCATCTTAATAACATACTCCTCTTAAGAAGATCGAAAAGAAAGAGCTGGATTTTGGCCATGGCATTTTGTGGGTCAGTGGCAGCAACATGGGTTCAGGTTTTTATGTGTTGGCTCGGACTGTATTAGCTGCAGGACTTGGGCTCATCTCCTCCTGCTCCTCTTCCAGTAGGTCCAAAGGTTGAACGCTGGGCTTGTCTCCTAAAATGCGGTCCAACTCGTTGTAAAATGGACAAGTGACACGTCCACTGCCGCTTCGTTTGTTTGAATCTTTAGCCTCCTTATATTTTTTACGGAGGCTCTTCATTTTTCTTTGACATTGGAGCCAGGAACGTCTATACCCACCACGGTCATTTCTTGTGAAATGCTAGTAAAAACCGCCCGGTTCCGATAAGATCCCTCTAGTTTGGCCTGGATAGACCTTTCCCCCATATATTCATTAGGTCAGATACCTCGCTTTCTCTCCACTGACTGCTTTCCGCATTAGCGTCCACCATGGTTGTCATGGATACCAGGGTTGCCATGGCTGTTTTGTTTCCTCCTGCACTCAGAATAGTGCGTTTGTCCTGGACGTTATGGTCGCATTTGAATCGGATACGTATCGGATATGGGTCACATTCTAAATAGAATCCGACCTGAGCTGTTCACACTGCCATGAAAAGATCGGATACAGGTCGCATTACGTCAAAAAAATCGGAATTGAGTCACTTCAGGCTGCAGTGTGAACGCACCCTAAGTCACCATCTGTAAAAACATGCTTGAGATTAAGGCAGAGGCGGATCTAGAAAAATATTTATGGGGTAGCAAGAGGGTGGCAGGGACTTTTTTAGGGGTGGCAGTACATATATATATATATATATATACTGTATATATAAACAATACAAAATATTGTTTTTAACTTGCTTTTTTTCTAAATCAGCTTCATGTAGCACCAAGGCTTAAATACAATTTCTTAATGTAGTATAGTTAATTATTTTCACGTCTTTCATGCTCCTGCTAATTGATATGCATTACTGATACGCATATCAATTGACATGCATTATGTCCAGAAAACCATTTTATCCCAATACAGGACAAGGAGAAATCTGTCACAAAAATATCAGTAGCGACATCATTTGTTATTCGATATATCTATTAAATACAACTTAAAATAAAGATTAGAAAACTAATGTTTGATAAATTCTCCATGATATAAATCTATAAACAGTTTAGTTTCTGTTAGTTCTGTCAAGATACAAGAAAGGGCAAATATCTACTTATATTGGTCAATCGTTTTATTTTAAATATGCTGTAGGAGTCATAGTTTGACGACCGTTATAAATATCACCACGTTTTGAGAACACAGGGGCTCAGCTCAGTTTTTGTCACTTGTTTTTAGGAATTGCAGCAGCTGCAGTGCCACAATAAAGGTACAATAAAGCTGATAAACAGGTGAAGAACCAACCAGAACCACTTCTGACTGTTTGCCAAGCCAAACATCCGATTAAAGTTCCACCAAGCCACTACTAAGGCAGTGGGGCCAAGATTCTCGACACGGGCAAAACATGGTTCAATGTCCAAACTTAGTGATTGTTCTTGGTGATTTATTTTCCTCTTTCACCGAACAATTACTGAGACAAAAACTTTCATTTGTTCTCATGCTACCACTCTTTAAAACCATCGGCCCCAAACCCAAATGCCTGCTGGTCCTTCAGGCCCCTGGACTTATAGAAAGTGGACTGACCCACATTACTTCCTGTCTAAATTTAGAAAATAAACAAGAAAATAATAAAAAAAATAAAATAAAATAAACAATGATCAACCTACAAATAAACTCTGTAAATAATACAAAAAATAGAAATTTAAGAATAAAGTAACAAAATTCAAATGGATAAAGAAATAATAGCTCCAAAAACTTTTATTCCGCCTTTTCTCGCTCTGTGTGTATATGAGGGCTTTACGGACCCGTTGCCATGGCAACTGACAAACAACAGCTCAACGAGCAGACAGAGCGGAAATCACCGATCAGGGGAATCAACACCAAAAAACTAACATTTTCCACACAAAAAAGTATCAAAAACACTAAAACAGAACATTCAGTCTGTTACGATTAATGTCTATATTGTGATTATTAATAAGTTTCTCCTGAGCACAGCGGTGGTTGATTAGCTGATTTAACCAGCTGCTCTACTGATGACTTGGTGGCGGGTTGACCTGTTTTAGTGCCAACGGAACCAAAACACACCGAACTGCGCAGCTCATGTTAGGTTATCAAAGTCAGTATCAGGCTAACAACAGTTAGTATAACTGACCCACTGCTCACGTGTTCAATGTTTTCTTTAAATTAAAACTTTTTCCTCACCTGTGAAATCTGAAGCCCTTATTACCATTATCTATGGTTGAATTAACTGCTAAACATCGCGTCCGTTGTTCTGATTCTTTGTGTGATTGTAGTATTTTCCTGACCACCGATATTCTTGACTCAATGGACAGAAATGGCGCATTTGTGACTTACGATAAATCACATAATGTCCAGTCCAGTAACATATACATCCATCAATGCTGCTGCGTCGCTCTCTGTCCTTCTCTCCACAGGCCGCTACTCAGCAGTAGGTCTCAGGTTACATTGTGTTGCATTCAATGTTGTCCGGAAAAAAGAGTTTCATGCGCTTAATGTCCGATTTGCCATAACTATTTATTGAATTCATTGTGGCCAGCTGGGGTGGCAACAGGGGTGGCAAGGCTCTCGTTTGGGGTGGCATCTGCCACCCCTGCCACCCCGCTAGATCCGCCCCTGGATTAAGGAAAGATTTAATTGTGTCTCCACAGTTTTAACAAATTTGAACACTAAACCTATAAATAGAAAACAAATAGTAATCTAAAATTACAAATGTAACATTGATAACAAACATAATAATTCTAACAATAATCCCTTGTTCTGCTCCAGGACAAAGGAATTTTACAGAGACCATCTGTTGGGATCTGGAGTTTGTTTCATCCACCAGAGGGCGCTGGAGGCTGTTTTCCAGCTGAGGGCGTCTGCGGACCTGCGCACCTGAAACCTTTCTGCCATCAGGAGCTGTATATCTAGAGGAGGCTGCCGGCACTTCCCTGCCAGATTGTTAGCCAGTTATGATACAGGCTCACTTCAGGTCATTCCCTTCTGATCTCTTCCAGGATTCTGATCCATTCGTCTTTCTCTTCTGTTGCAGCTGGTTGTCCTGTAACGTGCTGGAGAAAGCAGATTCTGCCAAGACCCTTCAGGACCTACTGATCGGCAGCCTCACTCCAAGCAGCACAATTCAACCTCCTGAACTTACCTGTCCGTCCTCCTAGTGATGGGCAAATGAAGCCTCATGAAGCAATGAAGCTTTCCAGCCTGAAAGCTTCATTGCTAGGAAATTAGCTAAAACACAATCTTAAACAGACACAAAATGAGTGGAGGACGTAAGCTGAGAAGCATAAAGAAGAAAACGACAGAAGAACTCGACCCCGAAGCTGAGCAAATGGATGAAGAAAGCGGCGACTCGAAGCAGCTCCAGGCCGTGTTGGAAGGACTAAATAATATCACGGCGGAAATTCGGGACTTTAAAAAGGAGGCAAAGGAGAACCTCACAAAATTCAAAGACGAGTTCAAAGAGGAGGTGAAGCGGGAATTTTTGGCTTTTAAAGAAGAAATTAAGAAAAAAGTAGCACAGAATGATGCAGAAATACAGAAACAACAAGAGGACATGGCTGAGGCGCAGGGCCGCATAGCAGAGCTGGAAGAGTGCAACACGGAAGCGAAGGACGCCATTCTGAACCTCTTAAAACAGCAAAGAAAACTACAAGAGAAGCTAACGGAATTGGAAGGACACGGCAGGCGCTGCAACATGAGAATTTACAATGTGGCTGAACAAGACGGCGAATTAGTCCAAGAAATGGTGGAGAAGCTACTACATCGTGAGCTAGCCCTCCCGGACGGTACCGAGCTACAGATCCAGCGGGCTCATAGAAGCCTCGGAAAGAAACCTCCACCTGAAGCTAATCCCAGGTCCATAGTGGTTAATTTTCTTGAATACAAAACCAAAGAAGAAATCCTGAAAAAAGCATGGGAAAAGAAAATCCAAGTCGAGGGGAAGCGGGTATTCTTCGACCATGATTACCCCACCGAGGAAATAGAAAAACGCAAATCCTACTCCAAGATTAAAAAGGCTCTGAAAGACAGAAAGGTCCGCTTCCAAACGCCAATGACTAAAATACGGATTCATTGGTCGGACGGTATCAAGACTTACAACAACGCGGAGGAAGCTGCAATAGATATGAGGAGACGAGGGCTGGAGATAGAGATCAAGAACGGCACCGGACCTTCGCTCGAGGAGAAGATCCAGGCGGCGATGCCCTGGCAGCGCACCAGGAAGAAGCAGAGGATGGACGGCGAGACCTCCGCTACGGGCTCAGGTCAGAATGCGGGCAGCCGAGCGAGGGAACGGCTGCAGGAGTTTCAAAGATGAGGACATTGAGGGCGCAGAGGTAACGGGGGCGTCAATTGCTCATTACAGAAGGGGGATTCAAGAGACTATAGTCTTCTCTAAAGTTTGACTAAACAGCGACAGGGAGATTCACTCAATAAGGGACTGTTGGACTCACCTAGCAGGTCGGATAAACCTTGTGAAGGTTTAACCAAAACCACTAGGAGGGGGGCCCTCCTCACAAAAGGACACCCCCCCCCCCCTTCCAGCAGGGGGACAGGGCCTCTTGGGATTAAGGCCCATATTTAGTCGGGAGTTCAGATTTTTTGTTAGTTTAGATTTTGTTCATAGTTCAAGTGGAGAGGCTGAGATTCAAACCAAGATATACAAACAATGTCTAAGGTTATAACTGTGGCATCACTGAATGTCAATGGTTTAAATACTATCAAAAAGAGAGATAAGGTCCTAAATAAATTTAGAAAAGAAAAGGTACAAATTATCCTTTTACAGGAGACACACCTATCGAAAAAAGGACATGGAAAGTACAAAAAATTAGGATATCGGAACTCATTTTCCTCCTCATTCGAAGAAAGGCATAAACGAGGGGTCATGACTTTGATCTCAAATAGCGTAAAGTTCGAATTGCTGAAGGAAATTGGGGATAAAGAAGGAAGGTACTTAATGATAAAGGGCAGATTGGAAAATCAGTTAATTACACTACTCAATGTATATGCCCCTCCAGAAAGCGACAAAGTACTCTTTAAGAAAATATTTGATCTCATTAATTCGGAAGCAGAGGGAATATTGATATGCAGCGGGGACTTTAATGTCGTGTTAAATTATAGGTTGGACACTACAAGCAGTAAAGAAAGTAAAAAACAAATCAGTAGGTACATGAACACCATGATGTCAGAAATGGCATTGGTAGATGTGTGGAGAGAATTTCACCCCTTAGATCAAGATTATACTCACTACTCAATACCACATGGTGTTTATTCCAGAATTGATTATATACTAATGAGTAAGAGAGATCTACACAGAGAGAAAGAGTGTAAGATTGGAGTTTCAGATATTTCTGATCATAACACAATCTATCTTAAGATCCATTTGGGCAGCAAAAAGAACAATACTTTGTGGAGACTAAACGAAGGAATATTAAATAACAAGGGTTTAGTTGGTGAAATAAAAGAGGAGATAATCCGATACAGAGAAGTAAATCATAATGGTGAAATAGATCCAGTAATTCTATGGGATGCCCTGAAGGCTGTAATTCGGGGGAAAATAATTTCTTACACAGCATTTATGAAAAAAGCAAGATTAGAATCATACAATAAACAAATAAGGAAGCTAAGAGATTTAGAACAACAACATAAACAAACAAATGACCCAGACATATTTAATCTAATTAGAGAAACCAGGAAAGAAATGGATGCAAGTTTATGGGAGGAGGTAGAAAAGAAGGCTAGATTTACTAAACAAACATACTATGAAGGGGGACCAAAAGCTACAAAAAATTTGGCTAGGCGCATTAAGAAACAACAAACATTAGGTAGCATACATAAAATAAGAGATCCACTATCTAATACAATTTTATATGAGCAAGAGGAGATACAAAGAATGTTTGAGCATTACTACAAAAATCTATATACACAACCACCATCGGCAGGGGAAGAGGAGGTGGAACATTTTTTGGATAAACTGGATTTACCGGCAATAGGCACAAAACAAAATGCAACACTGACTTCTCAAATTACAGAAGAAGAGATAACAAAGGCAATTGGCAGGACTAAAACAGGGAAGTCACCAGGATCAGATGGTTTAGGGGCTTCCTTTTATAAAATCTTCAAAGAAGAATTAACACCACTGCTATATGACTCGATTAACTATAGCCTCAAGTCTGGCAAGATGCCTCCTTCTTGGAAGGAAGCTATTATTTCCGTAATTCCAAAGGAAGGTAAAGACCAAGAATATTGCCACAACTATAGACCGATATCGGTCTTAAATGTGGATTATAAACTGTTTTCCTCTATCATAGCTAAAAGAATGGAAAACTTAATGCAGGATTTAATTGATGAGGATCAAACTGGTTTTATTAAGGAAAGACAAACACAAGATAACAAGATAATATAAGAAGAACTCTACATATCATAGATCACCTGCAAAGAAGAGGGGATGGGGCAGTTCTGATAAGTATAGATGCGGAAAAAGCCTTTGATAGTGTCAACTGGAACTTTCTGTATAAGGTTTTAGAAAGATTTGGATTTAATGAGACATTTGTAAATTGTATTAAATCAATTTATCAGGAGCCTACTGCAAGGATTAAAATAAATGGCAACCTGTCAGGACGTTTTACTCTGGAGTCTTTTTGCATTGTTTATAGAGCCGTTAGCTCAGATGATTAGACAGGAAGAGGAAATAAAAGGAGTGGAAATAGGAGGGGAAGAACACAAAATAGGGTTGTTTGCAGATGACATTCTGATTTATTTAAAAAACCCAAATGAAACGTTTCAAAAAACAGTAAGTTTGCTTGAAGATTATGGAAAATTCTCTGGATACAAAATTAATGTGGAAAAAACACAGATCCTAACAATAAATTACTCCCCGCAGCAGAAAATAAGGGATACCTACAAACTTAAGTGGAATGGAAAATATATAAAATATTTGGGGGTAAGCATAACCAAAGCAATTGACAAACTCTATGATGCCAATTATTTAGAAATAAAGCACAATATCAAGAAGGACTTGGGGCGATGGGCAGACATTGGTCTCGATCTCAGCTCTAGAGTGGAGATAATTAAAATAAATATTTTACCACGACTGCTATACCTGTTTCAATCCCTCCCACTGACTATACCACAGAAACAATTTGTGGAATGGGACAGATGGATCTCAAGGTTTATATGGAATGGAAAGAAACCCAGGGTTAGATATAAAACACTTCAGCTCCCAAAAGATAGAGGAGGTCTGGGTTTACCAGCCCTAAAAGAATATTTCTGGGCCGCACAGATTAGACCCCTGGTATGTTGGTGCAATGATGATTATGTTTCAAAATGGAAAAATATGGAAACGGGTAGGAAAGATATAGAAGTTAAAAATTTAATAGCACATAAAATACTCTTAGGCAAACTAAGCAATAAGCTAGATTTAATAACTAAAACTATGATTGAAATATGGAACACAATAATTGATATTTACAAGTTAGAGAAAGAAACAAGGAGTTTGAGCTGGTTTGCTTGGGATCCGAGGTTTAAACCGGATATTTATGACACAGGTTTCAAGCAATGGGCAAATAAAGGTGCTACAGCAATTTGTAAATTAACTGAAAAGGGCAAACTGATGAGTTTTAATAGCCTAAAGGAAAAATATGAATTGGAGGACAAAGACCAGTATAGATATCTACAAATAAAAGATTATTATGAGAAAGAGATAAAAACCAACATAAGTAATATAATAGAGATATTTCATAAGGCCTATGAAGGAAATAAATTTCGAGTAATCTCAGCACTGTACCAGGGACTGATGGCAGGCAGGGATACATCCACATCCATATATTTTATGTATATCTTACTCAAATTGTAATCATCAAAATTAAATGAAATAAACATTTGAAATATATGAGTTTGTATGTAATGTATGAATATAATATACAAGTTTCACTTTTTAAATGGAATTACTGAAATAAATCTACTTTTTCATTATATTCTAATTTTATGACCAGCACCTGTACATTAATCCATGCAGGAACTTCAGGCTGCAGAGAGTCAGAGGGAGGCAGAGACAGAAACACATATCCGTAGATATTTCAGTTAAATGTTTGCGGCTGAAAATAACAACAACAAACAAACAAAAAAAAACATTTAGTCTTTTTGCTTCAGTGTTTTTCATTGGCTCTTCTATGGTAAGTTACTGAATGCAGAGCTGGAAAGTGAGACCGAGTTAACAGTGAGGAGCTAAGGGTCTGTTAGACGTGAAAAGTATAATTTTTATTTATTTTGTAGATCAAACTGTTGCACTGATGTAGTGTTGTTCAAGAAGAACAAAACTTGGTTTTTAGATGTTATTTTTGTTGGTCAAACTGCTGTATTGAGCTTAAAACTGCCGAGTCCTATTTTATGAGATGTTTTCTACTTTGCTATTTACTGGTATGTCAAGTTTCCAATCCGTCCCCCCCAATGACAGACTTGTTCCTAAGCCCTTGCCTTGGATGCCTCACACACGAGGTAATTCAAAAGGATGATGAATGTCTGATAAAAATATTACTTTCAGAAACAAGAAAGACAATTACAAAATTATGGTACAGACAAGACCCTCCTGCAGTGGAGCAGTGGCTGAGCATTGTGGACGAGATCTTTTTGATGGAGAAAATCACACACAGACTGAGATTGCAGGAGGACAAGTTTGTTGTTAAATGGGAAAAATGGAGCGACTATAGATATAAGAAAGATGCCATGTTTGTATCGAGTTAAATATGGACATAGTTTTCTATCATTGTATATGAAGATGAATGTATGGATGCCTCTCCACTGTGTGTGTTCAGAAATGTTCAATAAAAAATAAGTAAAAAAAAAGCATAGAGTACACATAGGTACACATAAGCACATAGGTTTTTGTAAAGCAAAAAGGTTCAGTACTCGATGCTTCATTCATTGCTCACTAGTGGCATCTGCTGGTGAAACTGTAACAGTCTTGTCACTCTGGATCTTACTTCCAAAAATTACTGAATGCAATATTGTCACAAAGTTTTCATCAAACTCATGTTTAGTAACAGGAGAATCAATGAAACCATATTTAATTGTCATATGTTTTAATTATTACAATTATTTGTAGCCAATCTAATCCTGGTATATGTTGAATGCCAGTGGTTGTGTTGGGTTTTCTTTTATGTCAGACTGATTTGAAAATAAAGACATTTGATGTTTTGGTGTCTTGGGAGTGCAGTGCCTGTTGGGGCTTCACATTTTCTTGGATTTATAATTGGCTCTGATCTCTTATATTTGGCTACTTGCTGAATTTTAGTTCTGCAACACCATTAAATCTGTTTCTTTTGTGAAAGACTGATATATCTTTGCTAATCAGACTACAAATAATAGTGGAACTTTGCAGAAGGTGAGAAATTGGGAGGTGAAGGGTTAATTATTATCTAAGAATTTTATTGTGAGGATAATCTCAAAATATTCCCAGATGTCAGAGATTTTCTTCTTGCTGGCTCCATTTCAGACAATCAGTCAGTTTTATTTGTGTAGCACATTTCAGCAACAATGGAGTTCAAAGAGATTTACATCATAAAATCACAAAAGTATAAAAAAAAACTGAGAAAACCCCATTACATTTTGATGAGTGTCATCATCAATACACATCAAATATGTCGGTCAATGTTTATTTTATTTGGCTACTGAAGACAAATATCACTGAAGACCAAATGGACAATAACAGCACGGCTCATCGAGATTTTATTTTGAAAATCGACACGCAAAATGAAGCAGTCACGTGACCCATGCAACGCGATGCCTCGTTTGTTGTCAGTCACGTGGTTTTCAGCAAGACAACACAAGGCTTCATCGGACACGCCCCCTTTTTACTGGCACAAGCCTCGAAGCCTGGATTCAGATGGACCATCACTACGTCCTCCAACGCCGCTGCAGCCCGCAGTCCTCCGCACCTAAAACAAACTCAGGATTTCCCCCCAGACCTTCCCACTCCCGATTGGAGGTAAGCTCGCCTCCAGCACAATCTCCAAATTTCCGACGACCTCAAACTTGCCGTCTGTTTCTCTCATAGTTGACCTGAGTTCCAGTTCAGACGCACCCGGACCGTTTACCTGTGTTTCTTTCCCACTTGTAATAAATCACTTAAATCATTCTCGGTTTCTGGAGTCGAACTGCATGTGGGTTAGAAAGTTAGACCCCAATATGACACCATCCACCTACCACAATGTTTAAAATAAATAAAAATATTCAGCAAACACCAGGAAAACATACAATGTTGTGCACAGATAACCCAGGTTAGTTTAGTCAGATATTTGAAATAAATATATTTTATGTATATCTTACTCAAATTTTGTGCTTTATCCATAGGACCTGGCTGCACAGTGGCGCAGTTGGTAGAGCTGTTGCCCTGCAGCAAGAAGGCTCTGGGTTCGATTCCCAGCCTTTCTGCATGGAGTTTGCATGTTCTCCCTGTGCATGGTGGGTTTTCTCCAGGTACTCCGGTTTCCTCCCACAGTCCAAAAACATGACTGTCAGGTTAATTGGTCTGTCTAAATTGCCCCTAGGTGTGGGGGCATGGTTGTTTGTCCTGTGTGTCTCTGTGTTGCCCTGCGACAGACTGGCGACCTGCCCAGGGCGTACCCCGCCCCTCGCCCGGAACGCCAGCTGGAGATAGGCACCGGCACCCCCGACCCCACCAAGGGACAAGGGTGTAGGAAAATGGATGGATCCATAGGACCTGTTTTGTCCCTATTCCCTAGTCAAATATTTTTTCTTTTGTTACTTATGTCATAATTATTGATATTATTTTTAATTAAATGCCAATGACAATATTTTGACCAGTGAAAACAATTTAATAATTTCTGTTTAGAAATAACAGACCTTTTATTATTGTCAATTGTAGTGAACATCAGGACCATTTCAGTGTATTTAACTTCTCCACATTGTTATAGGAGAAATAAGTGAAACAGGATTCTATACAAGTTAGTAGAGAGATTCAGATCTGGAGTTGTCAGATGAAGATGAGGATAAGTATCAGGTTCTGGTAGGGGTCTTCATCGGATCCAGGACAATCTGATGAAGAGACAGACTCATGGTGCGTTCACACCAAACACGTTTTGAGCATCAGGTCCATCTGGTTTACATTCACAGTCTATGTAGAACGTCATAAAAATGGTTCAAAATGTGCCATGCTAGACACTCGGAACGCTCCTCCATAGCCCTTATTGCACCTCCACATAGTCTTTAAATGTATAAGAAATGTGCCTGATGTTCAAAACACTGTTGGTGTGAACACATCATCAGAGCCAGAGATATCAGGAAAGTCACAATGCTAGGTGGGCCAGGATTAATTAGTTTTTTCTAGGACCAGACATTTGAGATGGGAATGTCCATTTCTTGGTTCTTGGTCATAAAGATCTTCGCCACCTCCATCACTTATGGTTGTTGTACCTGGACAAGAGTTTTTTCTGGTTTTAGCCATCGATTGCAAATATTGTTTAAATATTTTCTCATAAATGGTGGAGGCCATCACCACAGGTTTATCATCAAACCATTTTGTGACAATCAGCTAAGATGCTCCCTTCTGTTCACAGTGGTCCATCTTCTGGTAACTGGTGTGGCTTTGATATTATTTGATTCATCATAATGGTTCCAGTTGCAGGAAGACCCATTTGGAAAAGCCAAGAGAGGCCATGTGTGCTGATATTCTGATGAAAGTCCTTATTCATGTGTGTCATTGTCTGTCATGTTCAAAATAAATGAAATAATAAGCAATTAAATAAGTTAAAAAAAATTTTTTTGCAATTGTGTTTGCGGACACCCCTGCAGTTTGCAGCCATTTTTGATTTTCATTTCAAATAACAAGCAATAGACTGAAACCAGAAATGGATAACTTCTAGTTATTAAATGTATTTTTCATTATTACCTCTTTTCTTGGGTTAATATGATTCTTTAATCACTAATCTGTAATTTTTTCAATTTTTTAAAAATTTGGTCATATTTTAGACTGAAATCGTCTTGATGTCCAATACAATGGACATGTTGTGAAATTTAGATAAAAAAAAAATAATAAAACAAAATGGTAAGGTGTCCAAATACAGAAATTGGAAGGCACATTTTTTTCTTCGGTTGTCAGGAGGATATGCCTGTTTCCAGTTTTTAAGGTTTAAATTGACCCATTATGTTTACTATAAATATGTACAAAGAGAAATCTTTCCAGAAAACACAGGCTGTAGTTTTAGTTCAGTGTGTGCTGAAATGGAAACCTGTTACCATATAAACCTCTGAATCCAAGCACTGAACACCCACTGCTGCTGAAGTGATGCTTTTACAATGCAGTTTATTTTTGTTTTCAGGCCAGAAAACCAAAACTTTCCCTTTCGGTGCTGACAGAGCCAGAGAATAGTTTGGTTTCTTGGTTTACTCAATGAAACAGAGAGAGAAGTCCGAGTTGGAGAACAAAGCAGAGAGGCCACATCCCTAAAACAGAGGTAGCACTACACAGATATATATATTCTCTTTCTCCTTTTTCTTCTTCTATTTCATCTCTTACTACTTTTCCTTCCAGCTTACAGTTTTCTCCCTTGGTCCCGTTGTAGCACTGGCACTTGAAGTGCTGACGGAAGGCCTTCAGCTCTGCTTCACCTGGGGATCCCGTGACCTTCAGCTTTCCTTTCCGACGTATGATACTGTGAGTGGAGTTGCTGAGGTGCAGAAACACGGCGCTGTCTGGTTCTCGGCGAAGACAGCGACCGTTAAAATTGCACAATTTCTGGCTGCACTCCTTTGCTGCTGTGGTCACATTGAGGAGGTACCGTCCCAGGTCTCCCCGAATATAGTCATTCATGACAGAACAGCCGCTCTGCCGCACAGAGGAAACATGTTAACTTAAAAATACATAACGGCAGCCTATGCAACATGAGAGGACTAGGAAAAGTAATGCTCTTACACTAGTTGCATAGGAGGAGCCACCCCAGAAGACCACTCCTGCAGCTCCCAATGCAACGCTCTCACCAACAGTGTTGACCAAATCTTTCTGCAAAGGATGTATATGAAAACTTTAGTTGTATGAGATGTATTATAGAGAATCTGAGCTCTAGTTACATATAGAGCTGTGGGTTCTATATGTAACTACAGCCCACAGTTAAATATGTGATGTTTAATGCCATATGAAATAATAGCTATTTTATGGCCAAAAACATGAAAAACAACATGAGTACTTGTGTTTTAGATGAATGCATTGGAAAAAACTGATCTGGTGAAGGGTTACCTTGAGTTACTACCAAATTAACATGTAAAATGTCTGGACAATAGGAGCAGATTGGAACAGAAGCTACATTATTTGACGTGCAAACACCTGGCCAGTAAACATGATTCAGCAGGTGGAAACTAAATGTAATTTCAGAACTATTTAACTCTTCAATGGGATCTCAGCTAAATTATATATATATTTTTAATGACAGACTGCTGGATTCAACAGGTGACAGTTACTTCTTTACCATTTCTTATTTTTTCACATTCTCCCTCATAACATCAATTAATATCCTGATGGATGTTTTGATGGATGTTAGTGTTGAGGAAAAATGACTATTTTTAGTGTCTAATTCAGTTTAGGCTTTTAGAAAAATTCTCAGTTTGAATAAGTATGTGTGGGTGATTTAGAAGGTTTAAAAATCTATGCTGGGATGAATGTTGGAACGGTGAGCTCTCCACGAGAGCTTTTGGCTCGGACTCCTGTGGTTTTAACACAAAGGACAGAAAACCTGAATTTCACAGCTAACTGTGAAATTCCTTAATCTGTTTCTCTTTGCCCAGATGGCTGGAAACTGAATACCAGTAAGAAAATATATTTAAATAAATAAGTTAGTTTGAAAATTTAACCTGTCTTGATGAAAATAGTCTAAAAATAGTTTTGGAATGTAGAAACTTATTCTGGTTTATTGACCTTACTTTTAGTTTAAAGTGAATTGTTTTATAAGATCTCAGATTAGCCTTTTTTTTGTCTTTTGGGACACCAGCAGTGGAAGTTCCAGCTGTTTTGCACCACTCTGTGAAAAACCATAAACTAACAGGGGTTCGGAGACATCCTGCTTCCAACTTATCTAAAACACAAAGGAGAAGCCGGTCTTTTGTCTTTTGAATGAATTCGAGGGAATTTCTGAATTTGAAAAGGGTCAGAAACAGCTTCCAGTTGGTCGAGCAGAGTTACGCCTTATTTGAATATATTACAGAGAAAACACACCTACATGTATAAAAACCTATACGCAAGGAGAATAAGGCAGAAATAGCCTATTTTTTAGCTCCTTTTTGGGCTGGCTATTTCTCCGAAGACGACTTCGATATTTCTTTGATATTTCTTTTATTATTGTCAGGTAACCAATGTATGTTTCTGTGTTTCTTTAAATTTTCTGTTTCTTGTTATACTTTCTGATTGGATTAAATTTGTACTTCTGTGACGTCAACATGCATTGTTGTGGTTCTGTCTCTGCATGTGGCCTCGAGATGTGGAGAGAATCTGGGACAAAGGAAGAAATCAGAGCCAAGTTGTTTTTCTAAATTCAGTCAGTTATAAATATTTTCTTCCTTAACATTAGCAAGGAAGTAAATTGACTCAGGAAGTCAATTGACTCAGAGCCGAGCTCTGTAGATACCAAGGAAGTTTTATATTTTTGAACTTTCAGCCTCCGTTTGTCATTTATGCTACAGAGACATGTAGAGGAAACATATCGGGCTGCTTTAGTTGATGCTTAGATTAGGTTTACAGACAATTGGAAAATACATTTCCTACCATCCTGGTCACAACAGATGGTGGCGTGACTTTCTCTGTGTGTGCCAAAGGTGCCACACAGAGAAATTGACATATAAGTTATAAATGGCTGGGAAAAGTGAGAGTTAATCTATAAAACTGACTTATTACCAAAATATAGACTAAAAGCTGGAGTACAGACAATTTTTAAGTTTCTTTATGATTCTGCTGTTTATCATTACATTGAAAATAAAAAATGTTGTATAATTGTTATTCAGGTTAACTTAAAAAAAGGAGGCGCTAAAGTTACAGGCTAATTTTCAAGGGTACAGAAAAGTAATTGTTATACAGAAAAGTAATTGTTAAGGCTGCACAAACATGAAAATTTAGGACGATGTGAATGTCCAATATTATTACTGCTAGTCTGACAGTATTTACCAATAATTTTTTCAAATTTTTTATCACATTACTTAATTAATGGTAAGAATAATTGAAAGATTACTTGATTACTGAAATAACAGTTTATAACAGCACTATTTCCTCCAATCAACCAACCTCAGTTAAAAGGTCCATCTTCTCTCTGTAAGTAGGTAGGGAATAAACAAAAACAGGACGTGCCAATCCATCCCCAACAGCTGCGACGCGCATTGCCTCCTTAATCCTGTTCAGGACAAACAGGCGTGCCTGATTAGTGGAGCGCAGTACTGGATCCAGGTATATTGAGGGAAAAATGGCGGTGCTTTCATTCCACATCCAGTTCAGTTGATCATTTCGCTCAATCTCAATGGCAGTACAATGTCCTGTGTAGGTTTCCATTTCCATTTTACTTTTGTACTTATAGTTGTAACATTCAGGAAACAGGTAGTAGCCCCACAGCTTATTCGGCCTCAAATTTTTACCCTGCCTCAGGGTCCCCAGCATGAATTCACGAGCTGCATCTTCAAATTCTTGTGCAACTTGCCCTGGAGTCAACGAAGTGTTCCTTTTTAAAGCCAGTTCACTAGATTTCGTAGTATAGACCCTTTTCTCAGACCAGTTTCGGACCCACAAGGGGCGCCATTCCCTCCAGTCAATGACAGACACACCTTTAGCCTTGCGGTCTGGTATGTATGTGTCTAGATCCTTAGACATTTTTTCAAGGTGCTGAGAGAGATTGACATTTTGTGGAAGCCCCCCATCCACTGATGTTCCTTTTCCTATGTCATAATAGGGATAAATCCCGAGGCGGTCCTTATAGAACAATGTGAGATTCTGTCCGTGAACATCCTTACTGGGGGATGACACAATGTCAAACTGATCTAATGATAACTTAACACTGTGTTCCTTCCCACAGTGCTGAGTGGGAGCGTTCCAGATGAAGAGAACTGGCTTATTGGAGTGTAATGGCCAGCTTGTCTGCTTTTTGTCTGCTGAACCCAAGACTATCCATGATGTAAACAGAGCAAGTAGAAACCAGGACAGTCGGTCAACTGCTGAGAGGAAAGAGGGGAATACAGTCTTCATGGTGATCCCTGCTACCTTCACTCCTCTGTTTCCAAAAGACACAAAAAGAAGTGAAATTGAAATACAACATTTGACAGAAAAATCTGTGTTCTCTATATTGTTCGACTGTCTAATGTTTTATAAAACAAGAAAAATAACATCTGAATTGGGTCACTTCAGGCTGCAGTTTGAACGTAACCTTTGTCAATAACAGTTTGCTTCTTTCACAAAGAGCGTCAACTCAGTCATGTTTCTGCAAATACAATATGACAAAATGATCATGAAGATGATGGCCTTGGTTTCTTACCATTTAAGATGTAAAGCAAAGTTGAATCAGACACTGCAGGGAATCGACCCGAGGGACAGCAGAGCAAAAAATAAAACAAACTGACAAACGTTTTAACATATTAATGCTCAAATCAAAACATCTCAGTTCAATTTCCTTTTTCAAAAATAAACAAACTTTCTACTAGTTTAAATCATTAATTATTTAAGTGTAAATGTAATTAGAACAATAACTTCCAAAGTCTGTATTTAAAACTGCATTAATACATTTATTACCTGTAAAATATTTTACTATTCCGTATCGGAATGTGCGATTCTTATTTGTTGATTTATTTACATTATTGTGGGTTTTTTTGTCTTTTTTTGCCTTAACATTGTAGTTGTGTCTGTGGCTGCACTACATTTTTATGTTTATTGAGATATTAATTCATATCACAATATCTATTGTGAAGTGTGGCGGTAAAGATATGCATAACAATATTTTTTGGTATAAAATTTACAATAGAAATGAAAAACATCACATACCAATTGTATATTTACAAACATTAAAACCTTTCTCAGGTTTCATTAGACACTATATATATACACCCTTCTGTTGAATTTTAATCGGATGATTGATGGCCGTGAGTAATTGATATTAATTGATATCAAACTCACCCACCACCCGGATGCCCCCCCCCCCCCTCACCTCGTGAGCAGATTCTTTCCCCTCCTTCCCTCCCCGAACAAAGACTTTAGAGGGACCTCTCTGAATTGGTCAATAGAAACTGAATAATTTACTTATAAGTTAGCAGTGAATAAATTAATATAATATCTTCCAACAAAGTGAATAAATAAATACATATATTCAAAATAATATCTGTGTTACGGCCCCCTCCTTAGTGAGGACGGAGGGGTAACGTGACAACCACAAAAACTGAGAGAGTCCAGGTGAATGTTTTTTAAAGAAAGAGAATTTATTAAACAAAAAAAATCCCAGAAGGCTTAGACGCACTGTGGGGGAGAAAGGGACGGTTAGGTGGTGCCAAATCAAAGAAAGTAATAAAACAAAACAGGGCCTACCTACCAGCTAGTCTAAAGAAAAGAAATAGAAAACAAAAACCCTGCCTACCTAATCTAACAAAGGTTTTCAACAAAACATTACATGGGTGGCACCCACCTGCTTACCTAGTGTATTTAACAGAAAACACCTACGTGAGAAAAATGTACAGGGTACCCCAAACTTACCTCGCCCACTATCTCCCACCACAAACCTTCAAAAAACAAACAAGACGTAGACCAGGGCCAGTTAGAGAGACAGAGAGATCTCTTCAGCTGTGCTTCTTATATACAGCCCCCCCTTGCTGCTGATTGGGCCATGGGTGATGGGACCAATTAGGGGAGATTGCCGCCAGCTTTCCTCACTTCCACACTACCTGTGGAGACAAACAAAAGGGGGAGGGGAAGGAGAAACAGACAGCCTGGCAGGCATGTAACACCCCCACCCTTATAAGTCCAAACAAAAATGTTTGGAATACTCAAAGTAAACCACTCAAAATGCACGTGACAAAGCATCTGCCAACACATTCTGACCCCTTTTTATGGCAGATCTTAACGTTGTACCCTTGAATGATCAAAGCCCACCGCATCAGTCTTTGATTTTGATTGTACATCCTGGAAAGAAAGACAAGTGGGTTATGGTCTGTGAAGACAGTGATGGGTTCCACACTCAAGCCAAGATAAGCTTCAAAATGTTGTAATGCCAAGAGTAGAGCAAGTGCTTCTTTCTCAATGGTAGAATATCTACTTTGATGAGGATTAAACTTCCTTGAGAAATAGCTCACCGGATGCTCTATGCCATCTTTATCATCCTGCAGAAGGACAGCTCCTACCCCAACAGCACTGGCATCTATGTCCAGCTTAAATGGCAGACTGAAATTTGGGGCAGAAAGAACAGGAGAACATGAGAGCAATCCTTTTAGATGTTCAAAAGCATGCTGACATTCATCAGTCCAAGTAAAGGGTTTAGATGGGCTGGTCAAAGTTGTTAACGGAGCAGCTACCGTAGAAAAGTTTTTGCAAAAGCGACGGTAGAATCCTGCCATCCCCAAGAATCGACGGAGCTCCCTTCTACTTGAAGGAACTGGAAAGTCAGAAATGACTTTGACTTTCGCATCCACAGGACACACTTTTCCTCCTCCAACCTGTTGGCCAAGATAGAGAATGGTACCTTTACCAAACTCACACTTTGCAAGATTGAGGGTCAGTGAGGCAGTTGAAAGACGCTTGAAAACCTCACGCAAAACTGCAAGATGATTAGACCAGTCATTTGAGTATACCACAATGTCGTCTAGATATACCCGGCAATTTGGCACATCTCCCAGTACTTTATTTACAAGCCTTTGAAATGTAGCCGGAGCATTACATAGCCCGAAAGGCATCACAGTGTACTGGAGAAAACAGTCCGGCGTAACAAAAGCCGAGATGTCAGAGGCCTGTTTTGTTAGAGGTACTTGCCAATACCCTTTTAGCATGTCAAGTTTAGTGACAAATTTTTCTGGTCCTATTTCATCAATACAGTCTTCAAGGAGGGGCAACGGGTGTGCATCAAGGACTGTTACAGCATTCACCTTACGAAAGTCTGTGCAGAACCTTGGACTTCCATCAGCCTTCATGTCTAATAGACATGTAGAACTCCATGGGCTGCAACTCTGAATGGCAAGTCCATTTTTAAGAAGGTACTCCACTTCCTTTTTCATGACCCCTCTTTTAGTGGGATTGACACGGTATGCTCTCTGCTTTATAGGCCTAGGATTGGCAAGAACAATGTCATGAGACACCACATTAGTCTTGGTAGGAACATCCCCAAACAGACATTTGAAGTCTGATATGAGTTTTGTAATGTCCTCCATTTTGTCATCTGACAAATGTGACAGGTAGTTTGGCAGGTTAGCCAGTATTTCACTGTTACTAAGCCTTGCACCTTGTGGTGAATCTTTGCGTGTTACCATCTCCTCCTCAGTCAACTTTGAAACACAGGATACAGGGGAAACATCTTCAACCTGACTCTGGGTTTGATGGTCAGTCCCCCTTGAATGATATAGTTTCATCATATTGATATGACAAAGCCTGGTCTTGCGGCGGCGATCAGGAGTTTGAATAATGTAGTTTGTTTCACCAAGTTTCTTTTCTACCACATATGGTCCAGAGAACTTTGTTTCCAAAGAAGAGCCAGGGATGGGTAGCAAAATCAAAACTTTATCACCAGGGTGAAACTCACGAGTAACTGCTTTCCTGTCATAATGTTGCTTTATTTTGACCTGCTTGGAAGCCAAGGCATGTTGCGCAAGAGCACAAGCTGCTTGAAGGCGCTCTCTCATCTTTGAAACATACTCTGGAATACTTTTTACGGAGTGAGAGGGTGAGATTAGTTTGTCTTTAAGGACATTTAATGGTCCCCTAACCTCATGTCCAAACACAAGTCCAGCAGGACTACACCCTAAAGTGTCTTGCACTGTTCCGCGCACGGCAAACAACAGAAATGGGATACCTTCATCCCAGTCCCTCTCGGTATCCATACAGTATTTCCTCAGCATTACCTTTAATGTCTGGTGAAACCGTTCAAGTGCACCTTGGCTTTCAGGGTGGTAAGAGCTGGAGGTGACATGCTCTACACCCAACTGTTTTAGTGCCTGGGCAAAGGTTCTAGACTTAAAGTTTGTGCCCTGGTCAGTTTGGACAACCTTGGGAAGACCAAATACTGAAAAGAACTTTACCAGAGCTTTGGTGACCATGGGGGCTGTAATCCTCCTCAGGGGCACAGCCTCGGGAAACCTGGTGGAAGCACACATCATTGTCAAGATGAACTTGTTTCCACTTCTTGACTTCGGCAAAGGCCCTACACAGTCCACAATCACCCTTTCAAATGGTTCACCCATGACTGGAATTGGGGACAAGGGAGCAGGAGGTATAAGCTGGTTTGGCTTTCCTGCAACTTGGCAAACATGGCAGGTACGACAATAAAGTGAAACATCAGACTTCAGACCTGGCCAAAAGAAGTGTTTGAGAACTTTGTCATAAGTTTTATTTATACCAAGATGCCCTGACAGTGGATGATCGTGTGCTAATGCTAGCACTTGCCTGCGGTACCTTATTGGTACAACCACCTGATAAATAGCACTCCAGTCTTCCAGGTTTTCACCAGCCCAGCGTCGCAACAGGAGACCATCAAGAAGCACATATGCCACTTTCTTCCCCTGGGCTTCCTCCTGGGTAAGAACAGAAGAATGACATTTCAACAGAGTCATGTCCTGTTTTTGTGCAGCAATGAATTCCTCTCTGGAAGCTGGTAATTGCATCGTATCTGGACCTGGAAGAGGAAATACATTTTCAGACTTGTTGGGTTCAGTTTCTGATCCAGCAGTTTGCATCTGCTCTGTAGCAACAAAAGAGTCAGACAAATCAAGACCGTATTTCTTTGACTGGGCCCGTGTGACCACACAAGCAGGGAAAACGTCAGACATTGGTTCAAAACCCACGCTTGTGTCAGGTGTGTCCAACACCTCAGGGACAGGTAATACCTTTCCACCAGCCAAGTCATTCCCCAGAATGAGATCAATCCCCCTTATGGGCAAGGTGGGAAGAACAGCAACCCTGCAAAAACCACTCACAAGAGACGAGTTAAGGTGGATATTATGCAGTGGTGCAGATACAAAAGTCATTCCAATACCTTGGACAACCACTTTGGACTGACAAGATGACCCGACAGGCAAAGACAAAATACCCTCCCGAATGATTGTTTGGGAACCGCCTGTGTCCCTCAGTATTTTGACTTGTCGGTCATCTTTGGATCCCCTGTTAAATAAACAAGACCCTGGGTAACAAAGGGTATGAAACAGGGATCTAGTTCATCCCCATTTTTAACAGTCTGATTGCTGGAGTGCACCACATTTTTAAGCAACCCAACACCTTTTGTCTGTGTTGCCAAAGCCTTGCTCTTTAATGACAGACAGTCAGCAATGATGTGGCCTTTTTTATGGCAGTAAAAGCACTCCCTCACCTCTCGTGGAGAAAGAGGTGGTTGTTTAGCCTTAGCTTCTGACTGAGTGGGGTCAGGTCTTTGTTGACGAATGTTCAAAACTTTATCTGCACGAGGTACAGACACAAATACATTCTTGTGGGTCAACATAAACTCATCAGCAACGATAGCTGCTTTAGACAAAGAGGCCACCTTCTGCTCATTCAAGAAAACTACTAGTCTCTCAGGCAATGTGTTCTTGAAGTCTTCCAACAGAATTAGTTGGCGAAGGGATTCAAAGTTACTTTTAACCTCACTTGCAGCACACCATTTATCAAAAAGTAGTCCCTTCTCACGTGCAAACTCCACAGGTCTGGCCACTAGATCTCTTATGGTTCCTGAATTTTTGCCTGTAGGCTTCAGGTACAAGTTCATAAGCACGCAAGATTGACTTTTTCAGTACATCATAGTTCATGCCATCCTCTGCTGACAGCGATGAAACAACCTCCTGTGCTTTACCTATGAGCTTACACTGCAACAGCACAGCCCACATCTCCTTTGGCCACTCTAATGCTATAGCAATCCTCTCAAATGCATTGAAGTACGAGTCCACTTCTGACTCTCTAAACACAGGCACCAAAGCAATATTCTTGCTGACGTCAAACTTGTTTTTGTCTGACACCACCTGTGGAGAATCAGAGTACCCAGATGAACGAGGAGGTGAATTGGCACATGAAAGCCTCATAGCCTCTACTTCCAGCTGTTTTAGCTTAATCTCCTTTTCAGCTTCAAGTTCCAATCTGCGCATTTCAAGTTTGAAATCAAACTCAGCTTTTCTTACCAACTCCCTCTCCTGTGCCTCCAACTGTAGGCGAGCCAGCCGAACCTTTAGTCTGACATTACCACCGGAGCCACTGAGCTCTGGTGACACCGGATCGAACCGTGGTAAAGTCGTAGGGGCCGCCTGTAGCTCTGCCAACCCCTTTGGGGGAGTTGCCATTACAGCAGCTCCTTCATCTTTTGAAGAAGGGAGTCCTAGATCAACAGAAGGATAATCACAAACATCTACATCCATTTTGCTCGAGTCCGCTAGGACTTTAATTTCAATCAGCTTTTGAACAATAATGTTTTTAATTTCAGCTTTTGAAAAATGTTTTTTCACTGAAATGTTAAAATGTTCAGCCAGACATAACAAGTCATCCTTACGACCCCGTTCCAGCTGTTCATGGCTAGGAGCCTGTATGAACTCCTCTAAGCTGAAGCTCATTTCTGAACAGACACAAGGATCTCTCAATTTACTGTGGATGTCTACAGCTCAGGGAAAATATGATCCCGGACGAGCCCCCACTTGTTACGGCCCCCCTCCTTAGTGAGGACGGAGGGGTAACGTGACAACCACAAAAACTGAGAGAGTCCAGGTGAATGTTTTTTAAAGAAAGAGAATTTATTAAACAAAAAAAATCCCAGAAGGCTTAGACGCACTGTGGGGAGAAAGGGACGGTTAGGTGGTGCCAAATCAAAGAAAGTAATAAAACAAAACAGGGCCTACCTACCAGCTAGTCTAAAGAAAAGAAATAGAAAACAAAAACCCTGCCTACCTAATCTAACAAAGGTTTTCAACAAAACATTACATGGGTGGCACCCACCTGCTTACCTAGTGTATTTAACAGAAAACACCTACGTGAGAAAAATGTACAGGGTACCCCAAACTTACCTCGCCCACTATCTCCCACCACAAACCTTCAAAAACAAACAAGACGTAGACCAGGGCCAGTTAGAGAGACAGAGAGATCTCTTCAGCTGTGCTTCTTATATACAGCCCCCCCTTGCTGCTGATTGGGCCATGGGTGATGGGACTAATTAGGGGAGATTGCCGCCAGCTTTCCTCACTTCCACACTACCTGTGGAGACAAACAAAAGGGGGAGGGGAAGGAGAAACAGACAGCCTGGCAGGCATGTAACAATCTGGCTGCTGAGCTTGAGAAGTAAAAGGGATGAGTGCGCTTGATTCTATTTGAGGTGTGTGCTGGTTGGGTGGAGATGGTGAATACATTCAAAGCGGCCCTGCACACCAAGGCATTGTGTGTGTGTGTGTATGCGCGCGTTTGTTTATAATACCTTGTGGGGACGATTTTCCTGACATATACTACGTTGTGGGGACCAATTGCTCCTTGTGGGGACCGAAGCCTGGTCCCCACAAGGAGAAACCCTGTTTTAGGGTCAGGGGTCAGAGTTGGGACTAAGGTGTGAATTGAGTTTTAGGGTTAGGTATGTGATGGTTAGGTTTAGGAAAAGGGTAAAGGTAAGGTTTAGGCTGTAGAAATGAATGGAAGTCAATTGAAAGTCCCCAGATAGCTGCGCAAACGTGTGTGTGTATGTGTGTGTGTAGGTGTGTGCGTGCGCGTGTCCCCAAGCATAAGACAGGCTATACATTCACCACACCATTTGTGTGAGCTGACACGACCAACTCAGGATGGTCATATGAGGGACGATAAAAAAAATAGTTCTCGGTGGTTTATTTAAAGTTGAAAAAAACCTGTTTTGCTTTTGACCATCTCATAAGGGAAGAGGACTGACCTCCAACCCTCCTCACCACACCACACCATTTATGCGTACAGCGCGTGTCCCCAAGCATAAGACAGCCTAAAGATTCACCACACCATTTGTGTGAGCTGACACGACCAACTCGGGATGGTCATGTGACTGTTTTACTGCAATATTTAGCTTACGGTGCGTTATTTGGTGGTGGACAACAGACTTATAGCTAGGCAAAAGGGGCTGACCTCTGACCCTGCTAAACTCTTATAGATTTTTTTCTGACACTTACTAGTGAGATAAATTTCAGTAAATGTTCCTCATTTGTAAATGTATTTCTTAAGAATATGTGACAGGTAGTAAACAGGCCTACACGTTACTCAAATTTAACTTTTAGCTAGACAAACTCCAGCATTACTGATAGGTATTTTTCCTTAAACCTTAATTTAAAGAACCACAGACAACATTTATGAATTTCATGACCAAACGTCTGCAGAAGGAGAAGACTGAGCAAACTATTCCTCCGAGTAGATCACAAAGCGTTCTGCCATCTCTGCTCGAGCAGAGAATAACAAAAGTCAGAAAAGATAAACAATGAAGTCAGAAATGATAAACAATGAAGTCAGAAATGATAAACAATGAAACAGGCGGCAGGCTGGCAGGCTCTATCTAACACACAGGTCATCTAGTTCTTTCAAACTCTGAAGGGAGCAATCAGTTTACAAGAACAGATATTCTATACAGCAATCAAAAAGTATTCGCATGTCATTTACTGATTCACATTAGACTGAATGTTGATTTACTATCAATTAATATTAGACTGAATATGAACTAATGTAATAACCAAAATGATAATACCAAAAAATCTCTAACAATTACTGCCTTTCCAGGATTTGTCCTCGCATCATTGTGAATGTTACTTTGATTCAGTCTTTTTCCTGTTGTTGAATCAACACTGATCTTCTCAGTGCTTCATGCTTTCTCCAAAACAGTAAAGGTTGGTTTAAGTGCATTTGAAACGTAAAGATTTTTTTTCTTCAACACTTACTAGTGTGATACATTTCAGTAAAAGTTCCTCATCTGTAAATTTTATTTCTTAAGAATATGTGACAGGGACTCTTGTAACTGAAAAGCTTATAAATGATCGATGTGAAGCGTCAGTATGCATTCAATAAGATCATTATCAGTCAGATTTTGTAAAATATCATGCTACTCAAAGGAATCAAAATTATAGTTCACAAAATTATAGTTTCAGGGAGTTTTGACTGTATGAAAAGAATGATTGAAATATGCTGTGAAAATGCTGAGAGTAAAGAGTAAATATGCTATGCAGAATCCTGATAATAAAACTTCAATTCTGAATTGAATGATTAGATGGCAATTAGACACAAAATAATTAACTGTTAATTAGTAATCATACTATGTAAATGACTTGCAAGATCTGAAAAAACAAGAAACTTGACTACCTCAAGGGATTTCACTTGTAATGAACCGTCTGACTTTCTTTAGCCGACTAAATTTAATCTTACCAAATTATTTTTGCCGTATAGCAAACAGGTACTGAGTTTGAAGCGCGAGTCAGATGCCTCCAGCCGTCTGCTAAAGCTAGACTCCGGCCTTCCTCTCTGTAAAATAAAACATTTTGCTTAATTAAAGAGTTCAAGTGAACTTTGCTTAATTCTTATCAACTTGTTTGTACTCATCTTAAACAAGCGGCAGGAACTTTTGGATTTAAAAAAGAAAAAAAGAATAAAATAAAAAGTGAACTATTTGAAAGTAGTGAGGATTTTGGGTGGTAAATGTTTCACATTTTAACATACACAGACATTACTTCATTTCTACTCAAGCAAACCGAAAGGTTTTGAACAGTACAACTATGTCATGTAATGACATGTAGTAAATATATTGCAGCTGCTGTAAGCATAAAGTAAAAATAAATTTTGCGTTAAATAATATTTTGGATGAGTTTAAGAATATTGTTTGTCAAAATCACACAATATAACTACACTTGTCTTTTACATGTTGTAGTAATTGAATCTTTTGAGGCAATTGGTTTGCATAAATTTAAGTAACTACATCCTATTTTCTTGCTCCACATACTTGACTACTGCGACAGACTGGCGACCTGTCCAGGGCGTACCCCGCCTCTCGCCCGGAACGCCAGCTGGAGATAGGCACCAGCACCTCCCGACCCCATTAAGGGACAAGGGTGTAGGAAAATGGATGGATGGATGGACATACTTGACTAGCAATTTTCCAGTTAGCTTCCTAGTCTGAACTTCTGGACAATGTCTTGATTCAGTCAAATCTTCTATCCTGTATCTCCTGTACTCTGATATTCTACAGAATTTATTCTGTGAAAGCTTTGCTTGCTGGTCCTCATGCTATGAATGCAGTATCTGGTTTCTCTTACCTTAACCCGCCCAACTTACACCTCATTGGCATGTTAATTTTAGACACTAGTAGACAGCTCATGCAGCTTTTTACTAAACGGCAGTCCTAAAAGTATATATCTTTAAACTATGAATAAATATGTACAATTTCATAATTATTTGATCCAGTGGTTATAGAAGCTTGATGATAATACAATTCAGGGATTGTTGTTTCTTAATGTCAGTGTTTCTGCTACTGGAGTGAGACAGTAAGAAGACAAGTAATAGGGTTAGAAGAGGATTTAGAAATCAAAGTATAAAGATGATAGTTGTATTTACTGCTCTTTTGGAACAGATGTGTTAAAAACAACACGTGTTAAATTTTAACACATGTGCATCACATCAGCTCAAGGACAACACATGACATGTTATTTGTAACACAATTTTTGTGTCTGTCATTTTAACACAAGTATTGTGTCACTTAAATCAACACAAAATATGTGTCAAGATGTGTTATTTTGAAACACAAATGTGTAGAATGTATTTTCATAGATTAGAGCTTATAAAAATTGACGTTTCAAAATGTGGGTATTAGAGATTCTTTTATTACTATCATGCAAATAACAAAGTTGACACAGCTACAATTTATAGTTCAAACCCTTTCTAATGTTGAATACAATAACATGTACAAAAGAGAATATGGATGAAAATAATGACAAACATCATGAAAGAGAAATGAAAATAAATTCCTGTCCCTTTCAACATTCGTGAGATTTTCAATCGCACTCAAATTTAAACTTCCATTTTCAATATTGAACAATCATGAATCAAAATACAATATTTTGTATCTTGGTGCCACATACAGCTTTCTGTTAACAAAACTCCTCATAACATCTAAAGGATGGAAATCACAAATTTCTGCAAGCACGATCAATTCATAATCACTAGTTCGTTGTACTACATATGCATAAAAATGATCATCAAAGTATATTACATTTAGTATTTGAACAAAGATAAAAATGAAGACATTATGTGCTAGAAAATGAACAACTTCACCAAATACAGGTTCTTACATTTAGGACAAAAATACATTTCATTTACAAACTTTAAGTTGTCCAATCAATTCAATCACCCTTGCTTTTCTTCGTGTAGAGAGTGGAAGATCATAGATGTACTCAAAAAATGTAGACAGGTCTGAGTTGGGATGGATAAGACAAATTACAGACCCAGTACAGCTTAAAAAGCTTGTCCACAGCACATGTGAGTCTATCGTCTAAGGAGATGGTGACTTTGTCATTTTTCGCAATGATGACATACAGCTTTGACGACCGCAGATTACCGATGCAGATGAGCTGGGGTTGATGGTTTTTTGATGAAGTAGAGGAATGATTCCAAACGGATGCTATTATTTTTCCAGTCTTAAGTGAACCACAACACGTTCAGGTAGACAATTTTTGAACTCTTCCAATATCACCAGTTCTCTCAGAGTGTCAAAATTTGCCACCTTACTTGAAACACACCACCGGTCGAAGAGACTTCCCTTTTCTCTGGCAAACTCTACATAGGTCTGAGAGGGGCTTTTCTTAAAAGACCTAAATTTTTGCCGGTAAGCCTCAGGAACAAGCTCATAAGCTTTCAAAATGGCAGCTTTAACCACATTATACTTAAGGGTGTCTGAAAGAGGGAGGGCGGCTACAACCTCTTGAGCTTTTGATTATTGTTAATTTCTACCTATTATTTTTTTTTGTAAAACCCAAACAATAAACCCTAAATTGTTTAAAACCTTTCCACCTAGGTTTCTTTAATGTTACTCCCCTTTCCCCTGGTAGAGCCGGGTCGTAGCATTAAATGGGGGCTCGTCCGGGATCTAATTAATACAATCCCATATTTACAATTTAGAAAACTTGTTTGGTTTTGCTGCTTGAAGGTGCCTCTGTACAGTTTCGCTGTTGGCTCAAAAATGGCTCAGTTTAATATTGACGAGTTCTTGGAACAACCCTCTCTTGAACAACTTGCATTGTGTCGTAAAGCTGACTTAGCTGAAATTGCAAGTTACTTTTCCATTTCTTATTCCAAGCAACTGCTTAAGAAGGAGCTAAGGAATTTAATTGTGAACAGACTGGTTGAGTTGAACTTGTTGTCTTTGCCTTCTCAGAGTCTGGTATCCTCTGCTCTACCAACTGTTGCTGTGCCTGGTGCAGAGACAGAATCTGCTGGCCCCTCAAACCTTGCAGAGAGACCTCAGGAGCTGAACACCAGAGGGCGACATGAAGGTGGTTGGTGGGATTCAGACTCCTGTCACACTTCCTCGGTTTGATCCCCCTAACCCGTAACACTCCTCTGAAAGTGAAGAAAAACCAAAACAAACGTCTTCTTATTGATGTGATGCACAGTAAATGTGCAAATTTACATTTTAAAAGAAGAAATTGCAAAGTGTCAACAAAAAACAATACTTACTAGGTCATGTTTAATGAATGTACTAAATCTGGTAGCGTTGCGGTTGAATTTAATGTAAAAATACAACCACGTTTACCTCAAGTTTAGCATGAGGTACACACGTGCCTCATGCTAAACATGTTTTATGGAGTGTTACCAGATGTCCCCCTTCTTCTTCTCCCCCGTGGGGGTCCGTAGAAAAGGGCAGAGGTGTCCAAATCTCCAAAATCCTCCAGATGAAAAACATCTGAACCTGTTTTTGGCTTTTTAACTTTTTTTCTGCATGACGTGCCCATGTCATCAGTTGTGGGACTGAGGTAGCTTCATATTCAATTAGGTGTTTTTTTTATCCAGCCCTAAATTTCAGGGCGGAATCTCGACATTAAAGCATTTTTTTAATCGTTATTGCTATACGTTTCTGGTCCTTCCTCATAAGTGAACTTTGAATTCTTTTTCAAACCGCAGACGAAAGTCGTTGGTAGATGAAAGGTTGGTAGTACCAGGGCTCTTATCACAGCTCCTGACTCTGACCCCTCTGTTTCGGTCCCCTGCTCTGCTGCTTTCAATCAGTTTGAGCCTGTGTCTGTCTCACTTTTAGAGGACGTGGTTGGCCGCATTAAGTCATAATGTTTCCCCCGTGATCCTGTCCCTCCACGATTTTTTAAAGATATTTTATCTAGCATAGGGCAGCATGTTCTTGCAATTATAAATAGCAGTCTGTCCTCAGGTGTGGTGCCCGCTGGTTTTAAACATGCAGTAGTGCAGCCACTGCTTAAAAAACCTGGCCTTGATCCTACTGTTCTTGCTAATTATTGGCCTATTTCAAAGCTGCCTTTTCTTTCTAAGGTTTTAGAAAAAAATTATGTACTGCCAGCTGACACCGTTTTTAGATGACAATGGCATTCTGGAGGTTTTTCAGTCAGGTTTTAAAACTCTTCATAGCACAGAATCTGCTTTAATAAGAGTTTTTATTGACATCCTTCTTGCATGTGATTCTGGTAACCATGTTGTTCTGATTTTGCTTGACTTAACTGCTGCCGTTGATACAGTAGAAAACGACATTTTAATATTGAGATTACACCACATTGTAGGTATTGATGGCACTATTCTTAAATGGTTCCGGTCCTACCTGGAGGAGAGAACAATTTCAGTGAAAATGAGTGACTGAATCATCTGCTGCTTCAAAGTCTTATGGTGTCCCGCAGGGCTCAATTCTGGGCCCACTGCTTTTCTCTCTTTATTTATTGCCTCTGGGTTCTATACTTAGGAAACATGGGATTTTGTTTAATTGTTACGCTGATAATTGTCAGATTTATTTGCCCCTGAAGCAGAAGGATGTACATCCTATCAAACATCTCCTGGCATGTCTAGGTGATATTAAAGCTTGGTTGGCCCTGAACTTTTTAAATTGTAATGAAAACAAAACAGAGGTGATGGTGTTTGGACCCAGTGGCTCCTGTGAGTCCTCCTCTGTTGACCTGGGACCTTTGGAGGTATATTTTAAACCTGTTATTACAGATCTTGGTTTTAAGGTGGACAGTGATTTTAAATTGGACAGCCAAATCAGAGCCGTGGTTAAGTCCAGCTTTTATCATTTAAGGCGATTGGCCAGTGAAATCAGTGAAATCTTTTCTTTCCAGGCAGCATTTTGAAACAGTGATCTACGCTTTTATTTCGACTCGATTGGATTACTGTAATGCACTTTATCTGGGAGTCAGTCAGTCGCTGCTCTCACGTCTGCAGCTGGTTCAAAATGCTGCTGCACGACTTTTGACAGGAACTCGAAAGAGGGAACATGTGACCCCTGTCCTGGCCTCACTTCACTGGCTGCCTGTATATTTTAGGATTCATTTTAAAATTCTTATGTTTGTTTTTAAATCACTACATAATCTTGCCCCGGCTTACCTCTCTGAGCTTCTCCACCCCTACATACCTTTTCGGTCTCTCAGGTCCGCAGATCAGCTGCTCTTGGAGGTACCAAGATCCAGAAGGAAGCTCAGAGGCGACAGGGCTTCTCTGTCATTGGCCCTAAATTATGGAACGAGTTGCCTTTGCAGGTCAGAGAGGCCCCTTCACTGTCCACTTTTAAAGCTTGTCTTAAAACCATTTATTTTACTTGGCTTTCAACTCCAGCAGGATCTAGTTTTAAAGTGTATGTTTTTATTTTTATTGTTATGTTGTGTTTTAATGTACAGCACTTTGTATCAGCTGTGGTTGTTTTAAAGTGTTTTATAAATAAAGTTGGTATGGCATGGTATGGCACGGTATGGGATGGTATGGTATGATATGGTATGGTATGGTACGATTTCCCCAACTTTTTGTCTTATCCCTGCTAAGTAACTGTAGTTTGCTCTTTTACTGAAAACTGTTCTAACCTTTTCACATACTGGATCCCATTGTGCTTTGAATGCCTCACTCAGTTCTGGGTTAGCTCCAGTAGGGTATAGTATTGGGCCTGATCTACCATTTGCATCAGTAGTTTTTCCAGTATAATTTTCCCTTACTTTTGCCCAGTCTTTCCCTAGCGAGGACACGGCTGCTTCCCCGGCTTCTATTCTGACGAATCTGCTGCAGCGGCCGGGAGAGGGGTAGTCGGCCCTACCTGCCCTCCCCACTCCGCGGGGCATTCCTTCTGGTTAACAGCATTTAATTGTCTTCTCATCTTACAAATAAGTTATTTGCTTCCATGAATTTTTTGTCTTTAACCTTTTTAAGTTGTTCTTTCTGGGCTGTGGCTGCTTTTAACCATAATTTAGCACACCTCTGCTCATCCTCCTTCATAGCCTTTTTTCCCCGGTTTTTCTTGCTACACTAGTCTCCAAAATTCCCACAATTGTTTGCCATTGATTAATTTTTAATTTTCCATCTATTTTATATCTCTTTCTCCATTTTATCATGTGTACAGTGCTACAAGGAAACCTGGAGAGCATGTACTTTTCATCCCCGCCGTCTGGGCCCTCAGCAAGTGAGGAATTACAATAATTTGTGTTACCCATTATTTAAAACACTTGCAATTTTAGCTTTGGAATTTTGTATTATGTGCTCTCTCAGAGAAAGTGCCGTAGGTCAGCGCTCAGTGCCTTCTGAAGGACAGGCTTCTACTTGCAGCCTAGCTTCCAAGCGGTTCTTCACTTTGAATTCTAATTCCAAGACAGAGAGTTTTACTCTCAGAGAGAAAAGCACCATTCACTCCTTCATGCACACACATCAATAAAGCAGCAAAAACAGAAATTACAAGCAGTAATAACTCTGAGACTTAACACAATATGATCTCTGTTGTGTCTTTTCATGGAAAGTGCTCCAGTAGGGCTTGATTGTCCTTTGAAGAGCAAACTTCTACCAAACAGTGTTTTGGTATGGTTCTTCAGCGAGGACTATAAGTTATCCTTTCAGAGAACTAAGCACAAGTCATATTTTGCCCGTCGCACAAGATCAAAACCACACCGCAATGACAAGCTTCCTATCCACGTGAGGATTTGCCCTTATGGGGTCTCCTCAAACAGTTTTAGCAGAGCGACATCTAACAAGGATTCTCAGACCTGAGTTTTAGCAGAGCGACATCTTACAAGGATTCTCAAACCTCTAAAACAGCCATTTTAAAATTAACTTACGTTTCTGCAGTTTTAGGGTTGTCCAGATGGATCTCGTCACTCCGCCATTGGCAGACAAAGTCGGACCTATGTCGCCAGCGCGTCTTCCTCTGCCTGACAGTCGGTAAGAGAGATCCCGAGTTTTGGCACCAAAAAATGATAGGTATTTTTTATTAGGTGCTTTTGCCAACTACTCCCAGTAGTTGGCAAAAGCAGCAGCACTTTCTGTCCTTCTGTAAAGGTTCTCCTGCGAGCTGTTTTGTCATAGTTCTGCTTCTGGCTCTGTTGGGCTTCTACTAGGTGACTATGAGCCAGTTCCTGGAACTGTTCAAGTTTATCCCTCATTTTCAACACATATGAGAGTGATGTAAACTGTTTTTCAGGTCTGGTCTCCTCCCAGGCCTCTTTGAGGACATCTAGTGGACCCCTGACAACATGACCATACAAAAGTTGAAAAGGAGAAAACCCAGTAGATGCTTGAGGTACCTCTCTATAAGCAAAAAGCAGAAATGGTAACCACTGATCCCAGTCTTTCCCAGAGTCTTTCACAAACTTCTTTAACATTGACTTCAGGGTTTTATTAAACCTTTCAACAAGTCCGTCAGTTTGAGGATTGTAAGGACTAGTTTTAATTCCGCTAATTCCCAAAAGTTTATAAACCTCCTTCAGTAGGTTAGAAGTGAAGTTTGACCCTTGATCTGTAAGGATTTCTCTGAGAATTCCCACCCTTGAAAACAACTGTATCAGACAATTGGCTATTTGGCGAGCTTTAACTCGTCTCAATGGGAAAGCTTCAGGGTACCTTGTTGCGTAGTCGCACACTACTAGAATGTATCTATGTCCTGAGCTACTTCTCTCCAACGGCCCAACAATGTCCATAGCAATACGAGAGAAGGGGGTGTCAATTACAGGCATAGGAATAAGTGGGGCTCTGTCACCTTTCTTACTCGAAGCTGTTAACTGACACTGTGGACATGATTTGCAGTATTGAACAGTATCTGAAAACTGTAGAGGCCAAAAAAAACGGCTTGACATTCTGGAGAAAGTTTTCACATATCCCAAATGACCCGCCCACGGAACTGAATGAGCCAACTGTAACACTATTGGCCTTAAGCTTGTGGGAACCACTAACTGGTCACCCACTTTGCTACGACGATACAGGCGTTCATTTTTTACAAAGAAAACTTCCCGAACTCCCTCTGTAATCTGTGTTGATTCCGGTACACATTTATCAAGAAGAGGTGTTAAAGAGGGGTCCTGTCTTTGAAGTTGGACAATATTGCTCGGAATCACCAAAGGCTCATCAATTTAAGGTTCAGAAAGTAACTCAGCAACTTCTGTCCCCCTCACCCTGTCATGTCTCCTCTGCATTCTGCTTTTTCTTGAACCATGCCGTCTTAATCCTTCCTCACCAGGAATTTCAGTGTTAGCAAAAGGTAACTCACTCAAACCAGGCTCTGACTGAGACCTTCTAGAGCTAGACCTAGTGACAGCTAGCAGACCCTCACTTGAAATATCTAGATCTTTCTCTTTCTTTGCTAACAGGTCTTTAAGGAGTGGCATATCCCGACCCAATACAACCTGGTAGGGAAGTCACTCCTACAGTAAGTAAATGTTTCTGGTCATGAACTTGAAGGACAACATTGGCCATGGGGTAATCAATATCATCACCATGAACACACCAGACTTTAACTTTACCAGAAAATGTGGTGTCTCTGGGAAGACAATCTTGCCTAACAAGGGTGCGGCTACTGCCTGAATCTAATAGGGCGACACATGGCTTTCCCTCAATGAAAACACAGATGGTGTGCTCTTGACTCCTAGAGGGTGCTGCAGACTCAGGTTTTTCCTCCAGCAAATCAAAACACTCTGGTGAAAAACACATGCAAGTCTTACTAACTTGAAGACCCGGGCAATCAGCCTTAAAATGAACAGTTTGACCACAAGAGTGACAAACCAAAGGACCTCTTTGCTTAAATTCCCTGACACAGTTATTGCTGCTGATCGGGGAACTTTCTTTGGAATATTTATATCTGTGTCCATTTCCACCCCCTGACTTACCCACCATTAAGGGGCCTGAACTCTGTTTCAAAGTCATGAACCCTTTGTGTGGGCGGCGAGCTGCAAGGAAAGCCTCAGCCATCTCTGCCGCTTCTTTTGAAGTGGAGGGGTTGCGCTCTTTCACCCAGGTTCGAAGATCCGGGCTGAGAACTCTCAGGAACTGCTCCAACACCACGACGTCTCCGATTTGCTCTCTTGTCTTCTTCTTTGGAACCATCCACTTTTCATACAGGTCCTTCAGGCGTGTTCGCAGTTCCTTGGGTGTCTCGTCATCCCTCACCGATGTGGACCGGAACCTGGATCTGTAAGTCTCAGTACTTATTTCAAACTTTTCCAGCACAGCAGTTTTTACTTTATCATAGTCCATTGTGTCATCAGTCTCCATAGCTACATAAGTAGCTCTAGCTTTACCGCTGAGAAGTGGTGCCAGATGTAGGGCCCATTCTGTCCTTGGCCACTGACATCCGGTTGCAATTCTTTCAAACGTTGTCAAATAATGTTCAATATCTTCATCCTCACCATAGGGCTGCATCTTTGGACCTTTCCAACTGGTTGGCCTCAGACTGGATGCTTGTGGTCCCTCAGAGGTGCTGGGAGGACTTTGTCTCTGTTGCACTAATTGTGGCACCTTTGGCCTCACTGCAGGACCGGGAAGCGTTCCAGGATCAGTTACTGCACCCTCCAGCTGCATCAGTTCTTGCTGTTCCATTTGGACCTCCTGCTGAAGTAGACTGAACTGGTGTTGCATTTTCCTCCACCGATCATCTTGGCGTTGTCTGTTCTGTTCCCATTTAGCTTCCTGGTCAGCATGTTGCTGCATAATGCCTTTCAATAAAGCTGAGAGTTCAGAAAAACTTTGTGGCTCAGGTCGCTGCTCACCGGAATCTTCTGGCAGGTTTTCATCATCTTGGGCCTCCTCTGTGGAATACTCTATTGGCCCCTGATGCCTCTTTGATTTGGTTGATTTCTGCACTTCTGACACCTATCGGCTTGGAACCACCGCTGCCACCATTTGTAAGGTAGATTAAGCTCAAGGGTCAGAAGGTGTACAGAAAATCAGTCCAAACCATTGCTTCTGAGTCTTCAATTTCTTTTATTCTGGTCTTTTCCTTTGACTTCTCTCCTCCTGAGCAACCAAAGGCTCACTGTTCTTATACAAAATTGGCAGAAACACCTGTGCTTGATTGGACACAGCCACCAAGGAACAGGTCAAACAAACATTTAAACGGAAAAACACCAAAACTACAAATCAATTTACAAACTCCTATATACTAACATTTTCTGCAAAATAAATCACATAGTACAAGATCACTCAAAATGTTACTTTGAATGAACACAAAATAAAAACCCTCTAATTGGTAGAACCCAGCAAGGTAATTACTGACATCATCCAGCCATTTAATCAGGAAGTACTGGGCCGGCCTCGCCCATACTCCTGCCCTGCTGCAGATCTACAAGGACAAACAATGGTGAGTACAAAGAAAAACAAATAGTTTAATAACTATACCTTGAAACCAATTCAACCCATAATCCAGAAATAACTTTAACCTAAACATGCATAGATGGATCCTGCAACATAATGCTAACACAAACAAACCCGGGATAGTAAATGAAGCAGAATGGCAAAGTTTAAATTAATCATTATAACCAAATATAGAACGTAAGTGAATGAGAAATAATAAGGGACAAGTAGTGAACATAAACTGAACCACTTTGTCACACTCTCGAACCTTCATTAAAAGAACCACAGACAACATATATGAATTTTATGGTCAAGCTTTTGTAAAAGGAGAAGACTTAGCAAACTGCTCCTCCGAGACATCTACAGAGCGTTCTGCCCTCTCTCTGCTAGAGCAGGCCTTTTATTTGGAATAACAAAAGTCAGAAAAGATAAACAATAAAACAGGCGGCAAGCTCTATTTAACAGACAGGTCATCTAGCTTTTTTCCTTGAGAACAAACTTTGGAGGGAACAATCGGTTCTCAGGGGAACATATATTCAACACAGCAATCAAAAAGTATTTGCATAGCACGTCATTATTAATTAACTTTAGACTTAATATGAACTAAATTAACAACAAAATGATAATACCAAAAAATCTCTTTGAGGCATGCAGCCTCAAAGAGTGAATCACCTAACACTCTCTGTTTCATTGAGGAAACCAAGAAACCAAACTATTCTCTGGCTCTGTCAACACCGAAAGGGAAAGTTTTGGTTTTCTGGCCTGAAAACAAAAATAAACTTAAAAGCATCACTTCAGCAGCAGTGGGTGTTCAGTGCTTGGATTCAGAGGTTTATATGGTAGCAGGTTTCCATTTCAGCTCACATTGAACTAAAACTACAACGTGTGTTTTCTAGAAACAATTCTCTTTGTACATATTTTATAGTGAACATAATGGGTCAATTTAAACCTTAAAAACTGGAAACAGGCATATCCTCATGAGAACCGAAGAAAAAAATGTCCCTTCCTATTTCTGTATTTATTTAGGCCAAAATGAAAACCTTACCATTTTATTATTTTTTTAAACACTTTTTTTTATTTAAATTTCATAGCATGTCTATTGTAGTGGACATCAGGACAATTTCATTCTAAATTTTGACTGAATTAAAAAAAATGGAAAAATGTACAGATTAGTGATTAATGAATCACATTAACCCAAGAAAAGAGGTCAAAATGAAAAATACATTTAATAACCAGAAGTTATCCATTTCTGGTTTCAGTCCATTTCTGGTTTCACAAAACCAAATTGCAGGGGTGTCCCCAAACACTATTGCCAAGAAATGAAGCCTTTTTTTAAAACTTATTTAATTGCTTATTATTTCATTTATTTTGAACAAGACAAAAGTATAAAATCACAAACCTGAATAAGGACTTTCTTCAGAATATCAGCACACATGGCCTCTCTTGGCTTTCCCAGTGTCTTCTAGATTAAAAAAAAGAGAAAAGTGCAGTTACAGGAAAATTATGAGGAAAAAGTTCTGCAAACAGGTCTCCCCGCAATTGGAACCATTATGATGAACCAAATAATACCAAAGCCACACCAGTTACCAGAAGATGGACCACTGTGAACAAAAGCTGACTGTCACAAAGTGGTTTGATGATAAACCTGTGGTGATGGCCTCCACCATTAATGGTAAAGATCTAAACAATATTTGCAATCGATGGCCAAAGAAAGAAAAACTTGTGTCCAGGTATGACAACCAGAAGTGATGGAGGGTGGTTGTGAGGGTTCCTGCATAGACCAGCCAGAGAGATGCTGAATGGAATCCAAAAATCCCAAAACTGACCTAACAAACCAGATATGAGGGGAACTTAAATAGTGGCTGATCAAAACACTGCTGACACACAAGGGGTAATTAAACATACATAAACTTAAACAAATACTAGTCAATACAATACCAAATCTTTAAATTTAACAAACATTAGAATGAAACTATCAAATAGAAGAAGCATTAAAGAAATGGTCAAATTACATTAAAGAAAACCAAATTCCCCCGTCCCCTGGCAAACAAATGGAATGACCCGCTGAAGAGGTTTGCCAGCCATATAATGACATCAATTAGCTGGAGCTCTTCTGTGACCCTCCAGCAGCAGCTCCAAAGGAAACTGGTAACTCAAAACAACTAAATTAATTTGTTGCATTTAACAAAGATATAAAGAACTAACAAATAAAGTTAACTAAATATGTGCACTTCAAATAGTCGACTAAAAAGTGAGGCTAATGAAAATAATTTTCAAAAATAAAAAATATAAACTATTCCCTAATTAATGTCTAAATTAATATTAAGGCTAAACAAACAAAACGATTACCATTCAGGTCTGTGTGACAGTAGGGTCAGCTGTCACAGTGGCATAGACCTTTATGACCAAGAACCAAGAAATGGACATTCCCATCTCAAATGTCTGGTCCTAGAAAAACATACAATTTAATCCTGGCCCACATAGGTATAGTGACTTTCCTGCTATCTCTGGCTCTGGTGGTGCGTTGACACCAACAGTGTTTTGAACATCAGGCACATTTCTTATACATTTAAAGACTATGTGGAGGTGCAATAAGGGCTATGGAGGAGCGTTCCGAGCGTCTAGCATGGCACATTTTGAACCATCCACAAAGACAGTGAATGTAAACCAGATGGCGCCAATAATCAGGCATTATTGGGGGGCACCAGAACATCTGAGGACCCTGTGACCTCTTCCTTTCTCTTCCTTTGCTAAGAGGGCTAGTTAGCTCTGGTCAGCTTATGTTATTGTTAAGTGTTCTTATTTCTGTTTTATTCTGAAGTTACTTGTCACAACAATGATGTGTCAACACCATAACTGACAATTTAAAAAACTTTGATGAAATTTTGTGAAATAAAAGCTTAATTTTGGTTTAATGTAAAGATTTAATGGACCTGATGAGCTACAATATGGCCTCCTTCATAATAACATCATATAAATTAAGGTAGTTTGGCATTTCATCAACTCAGTCACATGTCAACTCCATCAGTTTTTGTGACTCTTTCAGTGAAATTGTTGACAAATCTCACTTAAATGTGCAATTAATTCATTTTAATGCATTTTACATAAATTGCATTACTTCACATGTATCAAGTTTTTCATCTACTCACTAGTTTGTCACGAACTTAAGTTCTGTGTCAACTCCGTCATGCACTGTCAACTCCGTCAAATGGACTTTTTGTTGTTTTTCATGTTAAATAATATTTTTTTGTTTCTTGAAGTATTTGTCTGTAAAACTGAGTAAAAATATCACTAATAGGGTCATTAAATAATTATTTTATGTTTATTTTTGTCAGTTGGTGATGATAAAGGTCTAGGTCAGATCCATTAAAAATTGAATTTTTAAAAGAATGTTGCAACTGGGAGCCTTCACCTTAGCATCTTTACATTTAAAAAACATTACTTGTCATATTTGCATACATAAGGTTGAGAAATAATAATAATAATAATAATAATAGTAAGACTCCTTATGATGCACAACAACCTTAGCGTTCCCTGGCCCGGACGCGGGTCACGGGTACCTCACTCTGGAGCCAGGCCTGGAGGTGGGGCACCATGGCGAGCGCCTGGTGGCTGGGCTTTTACCCATAGAGCCCAAAGAGGAGACGTGGGTCCCCCTGCCAATGGGCTCACCACGTGTCGGAGGGACCAAAGGGGTCGGGTTCAGTGTGTAATGGGCGACAGCCAAGGGAGGGGACCCTGGCGGTCTGATCCTCGACTGCAGAAGCTGTTGGCCCCTGGGACATGGCCTCCTGGATGCCTCCCTGGTGAGGTGTTCCAGGGACGTCGCACCGGGAGGAGGCCTCAGGAAAGACCCAGGACACGCTGGAGGGACTATGTCTCTCAGCTGGCCTAGGAACGTCTTGGGGTTCCACCAGGGGCTGGAAACATTGGCTGGGGAGAGGAAAGTCTGGGCCTCCCTTCTAAAGCTGCTTTCCCCACGACCCGACCCCGGCTAAGTGGAAGAAAATGGATGGATGGATAATAATAATAATACAAATTTGGAAAAATATAAATCCCATTTTGTCCCTATTCTCAAGAATCACTGATTTAGAGCTGTTTCTTCCAATATAAAGAAACACTGTTCTAACTGCTCCTTCCAACAGGTGGCTTCCTGTTGCAAGGGCGGGTCTAAAGTGATGTCACCAATTGATCTCTTGAATGTGATTAGCTCTGGTCTGTGATGAAACAAATGAAGTTTAATGCAGCTGGGAGTTTATATGGGGAAGTTATTCCATCTTGATGTTTCATTGAGAATGGCCAGATTTTAGGCTTGGCCACGCCCACATGCTTCAACATCGGAATATTCTTTTGATATCTTTTGACCTTTAATGCCTAAAGACTGTACTGACTGAGTTTGAAGCCTGGATCTCGAAAGCTGTAGGATGATTTCTATCAGATACAACATCAATGAAATAGACAAAAGGGCGACTTTGACCCAAAATGGCCAACTACCTGTTGGATTTGGACCATGGCTCCAAGAGACTTTTTTGTAGGTCCTAACATGATACATATATGTACTTAGTTTCATAATTCTGGGATAAGGCATGGCTTGGGGCTGATTTTTTTAAATTAATCTAGAGGACGCTGTTGAGGAATTAGGACATGTCCATCAAATATTGCACTGGATTCCTGTTGGGGGGGGCTGGGGGGGGGGGATAAGGATCGATCTCAGTGAGTTTGGTGCAGCTGGGCTGAAACATGTGGAATCGAGAGCCAAACGTATGGCAGCGGCGTGACCTGTGACTTGGCCGAGCTCCCATGGCCACAACCTCCACTGAAAACTCATGGCACTTTAAAGCAAGTGAGACCAACTTGTTATCAGAGTCTGACACAAGATCATCTTGATTAGGTCAAAAGAGCCAGAGATGGAGCTTTCCAAGTAAAAAACATCACTTCCTGTTCTGAGGGGGCGGGGCTAAGAAGACTTCAGACTATGAAGACATAGGATTGTCAGGCATCCAACCAGGATCCCTCATGCAAAGTTTGGTGCCAATTGCCATTTTTATGTGAAAGTCATACTGTTTCGTTTGTTTTGGCGAGTACACCAGGTTCGCGGCTCTGCCACCCCCCCTGAACATATATGAAAAGTCAGTTTTATTGATAACTTTTAAAGCCCTAAGCCTTTCCTGCATTCTGACCAAAAATGAAGCCGATAGGTCAAATTCCAGAGGAGAAGTTTGTTAAAGTTTGACATGAGTAAAAAAAATGAAAAATGGCCGCCTCCATGTGCATTTTAGAGGGTACCTCCAAAAGACTTTTTTTTATTGATTTGGGAGGATCTCCCTGCATACCTAGTTTGGAAAATAAATTTTGTACCATCCTGGTCACAACAGATGGATGGCGTGACTTTCTCTGTGTGTGCCGAAGGTGCCACTCAGAGAAATCGACATAAATGCCATAAAGGGCTGGGAGTACAGACAATTTTTATGTTTCTTTATGATTCTGCTATTTATCATTACATTGAAAATAACACATTTTTATTTAGATGCTGGCAGGGAAAGTGTACATGGAACGACATAACCGAGTGGCGGCCATAGTGTACAGGAACATCTGTGCAGAATATGGACTGGAAGCCCCGAGATCGAAGTGGGAAAACACCCCAAAGGTGGTGGAGAATGACCGAGCTAAGATCCTGTGGGACTTCCAGATCCAGACAGACGAGATGGTAATGGCGAACCAACCGGACATTGTGGTGGTGGATAAAGACAAGAGGAAAGCCGTTGTGGTGGATGTAGCAATACCAAGTGATTACAACATCAGGAAAAAGGAGCATGAGAAACTGGAGAAATACCAGGGCCTCAGGGAGGAACTGGAAAAGAACTGGAAGGTGAAGACCACAGTGGTGCCTGTGGTCATCGGGGCCCTCGGGGCAGAAACCCCCAAACTGGAGCAGTGGCTAAAACAGATCCCAGGAACAACATCAGACATCACAGCCAAGATACTGGAGGAGAACCTCAAGCTCCCAGGCCTCTGGTAGAGGTCAGAGGATGAAAGCGAGAGAGAGAGAGAGAGAGGAGAGAGAGAGAGAGAGACCACCCGCAGAGGATGAGAAGGGAATTTTCATAAAAATGGTTCAAAATGTGCCATGCTAGATGTTCGGAACGCTCCTCCATAGCCCTTATTGCACCTCCACATAGTCTTTAAATGTGTAAGAAATGAGCCTGATGTTCAAAATACTTTTGGTGTGAACGCATCATCAGAGCCAGAGATATCAGGAAAGTCACCATGCTAGGTGGGTCAGGATTAACTTGTTTGTTTTTCTAGGACCAGACATTTGAGATGGGAATGTCCATTTCTTGGTTCTTGGTCATAAAGATCTACACCACCTCCATCACTTCTGTTGTACCTGGACATGAGTTTTTTCTTTTTTTGACCATCAATTGCAAATATTGTTTAGATCTTTACCATTAATGGTGGAGACAATCACCACAGGTTTATTATCAAACCATTTTGTGACAATCAGCTAAGATGCTCCCTTCTGTTCAAAGTGGTCCATCTTCTGGTAACTGGTGTGGCTTTGGTATTATTTGGTTCATCATAATGGTTCCAGTTGCAGGAAGACCAGTTTGAGAAGTTTGCAGAACTTTTTCCTCATCATTTTCCTGTAACTGCACTTTTCATTTTTTAAGTAAAGAAGACTCTGGGAAAGCCAAGAGAAGCCATGTGTGCTGATATTCTGAAGAAAGTCCTTATTCATGTGTGTGATTTTATACTTCTGTCATGTTCAAAATAAATTAAATAATAAGCAATTAAATAAGTAAAAAAAAAGTAAAGTCTTCATTACTTGGCAATAGGGTTTGGGGACACCCTGCAGTTTGCAGCCACAAGCAATAGACTGAAACCAGAAATGGATAACTTCTATTTATTAAATGTATTTTTCATTTTGACCTCCTTTCTTGGGTTAATGTGATTCATTAATCACTAATCTGTACATTTTTCCATTTTTTTTAATTCAGTCAAAATTTAGACTGAAATTGTCCTGATGTCCACTACAATGGACATGCTGTGAAATTTAAATTAAAAAAAGTGTTTAAAAAAATAATAAAATGGTAAGGTGTTCATTTTGGCCTAAATACAGAAATTGGAAGGCACAGATTTTTCTTCGGTTCTCAGGAGGACATGAATGTTTCCAGTTTTTAAGGTTTTAAATGACATATTATGTTTACTATAAAATATGTACAAAGAGAAATCTTTCCAGAAAACACACGCTGTGGTTTTAGTTCAATGTGTGCTGTAATGGAAACCTGTTACCATATAAACCTCTGAATCCAAGCACTGAACACCCACTGCTGCTGAAGTGATGCTTTTACAATGCAGTTTATTTTTGTTTTCAGGCCAGAAAACCAAAACTTTCCCTTTCGGTGCTGACAGAGTCAGAGAATAGTTTGGTTTCTTGGTTTCCTCAATGAAACAGAGAGAGAAGTCCGAGTTGGAGAACAAAGCAGAGAGGCCACATCCCTGAAACAGAGGTAGCACTACTCTGCCCTCTTTCTCCTTTTACTCCTTCTTCTCCTCTTTCTTCTCTTTCTTCTCTCTCTTCTCTTTTTCCTCCCTCTTCTCTTCCTCCTCTTTCTTCTTTTCCTCCTTGTTCTTCCAGCTCACAGCCTTCACCCCAGTACCCGTTGTAGCACTGGCACTTGAAGTCCTGACGGAAGGCCTTCAGCTCTGCTTCACCTGGGGATCCCGTGACATTCAGCTTTCCTTTCTGACTTATGATCCTGTGAGTGGAGGGGCTGAGGTGCAGAAACACGGCGCTGTCTGGTTCTCGGCGAAGACAGCGACCGTTAAAATTGCACAATTTCTGGCTGCACTGCTCTGCTGCTGTGGTCACATTGAGGAGGTACCGTCCCATGGTTCCCTGAATATAGTTATTCAAGGCTTTACAGCCGATCTGAAGCACAAAGGATATATATTAGCTTAAAAATACATAACAGCAGATGCAACATGAGAGGACTAGGGAAAGTCATGCTCTTACCCTAGACAGATAAAATTTGTTCCCCCAGAAGATCACTCCTGCAGCTCCCAATGCAACACTCTCACCAACGGTGTTGACCAAATTTTTCTGCAAAGGATGTATATGAATACTTTAGTTGTATGAGACATATTATAGAGAATCTGAGCTCTAGTTACATATAGAGCTGTGGGTTCTATATGTAACTACAGCCCATAGTTAAATATTTGATATTTAATGCCATATGAAAATAATAGCTATTTTATGGCCACAAACATGAAAAACAACATGAGTAATTATCAGGTTTTAGATGAATGCATTGGAAAAAACTAATCTGGTGAAGGGTTACATTGAGTTACTACCAAATTAACATAATCACATGTAAAATGTCTGGACAATAGGAGCGGATTAGAACAGAAGCTACATTATTTGACATGCAAACACCTGGCCAGTGAACTTGATTCAGCAGGTGGAAACTAAATGTAATTTCAGAACTATTTAACTCTTCAATGGGATCTGAGCTAAACTATAAGGTTGTTTTTTTTAATGAAAGACTGCTGGATTTCACCAGGTGACTTTACCATTTCTTATTTTTTCACATTCTCCCTCATAACATCAATTTATATCCTGATGGGTGTTTTGTTGAATTAGCAAGGAAGTCAATTGACTCAGAGCTGAGCTCTGTAGATACCGAGTTTTATATTTTTGAACTTTCAGCCTCAGTTTGTCATGTAGCATGCTGGATTTACACAAAAAGGCAAACTTTTGGAAATCTCAGATTAGGTAAGGAACCACGTTCTCTAGAAATTCACACCAAATGTAGCTTTTTTATAGTAAAATCCAGCCTTAATGAGCTAACTGCAAGTATAAAATGTTACGGGCAACTTTAAATATCAACTACAAACTTTTTGTCTTTTTTAAATAAAAATATTTCAATGTTTTACTTGGTTCAAGTTATAAATAATTACTCATGGTAGAAAAGTAAAAATAAAGTATTTTTGAACTTTGGTAATAATAGGAAACAACAAAAATCTGTATCTGGTAGGTCATAGTTTTACAAAAAGTGTAACTGTCCTTCTAGAGCTGCTGCCTGGTGGCTGCTGCAGAGCGCGGCGGGTGTATTTATATGGGTGGAGCAGAGACATGTAGAGGGAACATATCGGGCTGATTTAGCTGATGCTTAGATTAGGTTTACAGACAACTGGAAAATAAATTTTCTATCATCCTGGTCACAACAGATGGTGGCGTGACTTTCTCTGTGTGTGCCGAAGGTGCCACACAGAGAAAATGACATAAAAGCTATAAATGGCTGGGAAAAGTGAGAGTTAATCTATAAAACTGACTGAATATCAAAATATAGACTAAAAGCTGCAGTACAGACAATTTTTATGTTTCTTTACAATTCTGCTATTTATTATTACATTGAAAATAAGACTTTTTTATTATTTTTATCCAGTTAACTTAAAAGTGAGGTGTGAAAGTTAGAGGCTAATTTTCAATTTTCAAGGGTACAGGAAAGTAATTGTTAAGGCTGCATAAACATGAAAATTTGGGATGATGTGAATGTCCAATATTATTACTGCTAGTTCAACATTATTTATCAATAATTTCTTCAAATTTTTTATGGGATTACTTGATTAATTATAAGAAAATTGATAGATTACTTGATTACTAAAATAACAGTTTACAACAGCACTATTTCCTCCAATCAACCAACCTCAGTTAAAAAGGTCGTCTCATCTCTGAAAGTGAGTTGGGTATAAACAAAAACAGGACGTGCCAATCCATCCACAACAGATCCAAAGTGCATTGCGTGCTGCACCCTTTTCTGGACAAACAGGCGTCCCTGATTCTTGGAGCTCAGTATAGTATCCAGGTATATTTCAGGAAAAAGGGCGGTGCTTTCATTCCACAGCCATTTCACGTCTTTATCTTCCTCAATTTGAACAGCACGACATTGTCCTGTGTAGGTTTTCATAAAATCTCCATAGAACTCATAGTTGTAACATTCAGGAAACCCGTAGTAGCCCCACAGCTGATTCGGTCTCAAATTTTTACCCTGCCTCAGGGTCCCCAGCAGGAATTCACGAGCTGCAAGTTGAAATTTAAATGCTGCAACATTTGTCAATTCCTGTCCAGTCAATGTAGTGTTTTTTCTTTTCACCAGTTCTTCTGATTTCAATTTATGGGCATTTTCCTCACCAAGGTTTCGGTACCACAAGGGGCTCCATTCCCTCCAGTCAATGACGGTCAGACCTTTAGCCTTGCGGTCTGGTATGTATGTGTCTATATCCTCAGACATTTTTTTAAAGTGCTCAGAGAGATTGACACTTTGTGGAAGGCCCCCATTCACTGCTCTTTTATAAGTGTCATAATAAGGATAAATCCCAAAGTTTTCCTTATAGAACGTTGTGAGATTCTCCCCGGCAACATCCTTACTGGGGATTGACACTATGTCAAACTGATCTAATGATAACTTAACACCTTTTTCCTTCTCACAGTCCTGAGTAGGAGCGTTCCAGATGAAGAGAACTGGCTTATTGGAGTGTAATGGCCAGCTTGTCTGATTTCCGTCTGCTGAACCCAAGATTATCCATGATGTAAACAGAGCCAAGAGAAACCAGGACAGACGGTCAACTGCTGAGAGGAAAGAGGGGAATACAGTCTCCATGGTGATCCCTGCTACCTTCACTCCTCTGTTTCCAAAAGACACAAAGAGATGTGAAATTGAAATACAACATTTGACAGAAAAATCTGTGTTCTTTATATTGTTCAACTCACTAGCGGAACAAGTCAGCGTCGGGCCGGGGGGCGGGGCAAATTACCGGGCCCCCTGACCAATCACCGGGCCCCTTACGTGCACCAGCTGGAAAACGTTTGGGGGGTGGAGGGGGGGGGGGGGGTGCGAGACAGACAACATCTAACATTAAATTCACCTTTCTCAACACGCGGGGGCGCACTTTCTCACTTTCTCGGTCTATAATCAGACTTTCGAGCGACTTGAATCCATTCCTAACTCCCTGGTTCCTCCAGACCCGGGCCGATCTATCTATCTAGATCGGCCCGGGTCCGATCTAGATGTGTGAACAGAGAAAACGGATCTTTTCTTCCAGAGAATCCCCAGCTCATGCATAGTATGACGCAAAACACAGCTGCGTCCTACAATCCACAGAAGAAGAAACTGCTCACAGTGCTGGAGTTACTGTTTCCCCATCAGATATGGTTCCCTCAGCGTCTCTTGTTCAGCTCTTATCTAGAGAACTACGGACCAGCTCGGCTCCAGACGAGTTTAACTCGGGGCATCGACTTATTTTGGGGGGCAAAATGAATGTAGCTGCACATAAACAACATCGGTAGCCTACATGCTACTTGGTAACAAGCTTAACGTGCTGTATTATATTAACTATTTAGCTATCATTACCTGTATCCAACAGCTTTACTCAACTCAGTCGGTTAGTTTGGGGAAAAACTGTGCAAAGTTATTTATGTTTTGCTGGTTTGCTGCCATGACTCCAACGCGCCTGCGCAGCAGCAGCTGGTCTCCTTCCTGCCTCACAGGTCTGAACCCAGCGCGAGCGTCTCAGCTCTCATGTTGCGTTTGAAGGCGCCTCGGAAAAACAGGTTACGACTTGTTTACAAAGGATTAAACTGGTTTAAATGCTGAAAAAGGTGACAGAGGACACAGATATGGGAAGTGCAGAAGCTCCTATTTATCACATTGATATAGGAATAACAGACTGTTGGCCATTCCAAGGTAAAAACAATAAACAGCTTCCAGGCTCGCTACGGACACCGTGAAAACTCAAACAAGGTGTTTCAGCAAAGTTATCCCACTTTTTCCAACCACATGCGCCCTAATCAGACGCACACAATGCGTGTTTTCTCCCAATCTATGGGAAAACGGGACCTGATAGGGACACGAATCCACATGCCTTCACAACTTTCTTTAAACGCATTGCGCACTTGGTTTCAAAGAACCTAGAACCAACTAGGCGCAGCGAGAGCGTTACACGTTTTCGATGTGTATCTTTACTGTGTAAACACAGATCGTAATTAAAACGTTTTCGTGTAAACGATCCAACAAAAACGGAACAAAGCTTCAACAAAGCTTCCGGTTTTTGTTGGATCGTTGTCGTGTAAACGCCCCCTTAGTCATGTTTCTGCAAATACAAAATGACAAAATGATCATGAAGATAATGGCCTTGGTTTCTTACCATATAAGATGTAAAGCAAAGTTGAATCAGACACTGCAGGGAATCGACCCGAGGGACAGCAGAGCAAAACAAAAAAAACAAAACAAACTGACACAAACGTTTTAACATATTAATGCTCAAATCAAAACATCTCAGTTCAATTTCCCGTTTCAAAAATAAACAAACTGTCTGCTAGTTTAAATCATGAATTATTAAATCGTAAATGTAATTAGAACACTAACTTCCCATTTCTGTCTAGTAAACTGCATTAACTAATAATAAATGTATGACCTGTAAAATATTTTACTATTTTAATATTAATGTGTGCTATCTATCTATCTATCTATCTATCTATCTATCTATCTATCTATCTATCTATCTATCTATCTATCTATCTATCTATCTATCTATTATCTATCTATCTATCTATCTATCTATCTATCTATCTATCTATCTATCTATCTATCTATCTATGGCCGCCTTTAACATTATAGTTGTTTCTGTGTTTGCAGTATATTTTTATGTTTATTGAGATATTAATTCCTATCACAATATCTATTGTAAAGTGTGGTGGTAACGATATATAACAATATTTTTTGGTATAAGATTTACAATAGAAATGAAAAACCTCACATACTAATTGTATATTTGCAAACATTAAAACCTTTTTCAGGTTTCATTTTTAGATGGTAAAACAAAATAATAGGAAGTGAATCATTCAAAGTCAAAATTGGAAATCAAAGAAGAAAGTCCTAATTTTCATTTAGATCAAGCACAAGCTAGCAGCAGGACAATGGAGAAATGTTTTCAAACTCATATGATGCAGCTTTTCAGTTGAGGGCTGTTGATCTGGCACTACAGGGGGTGAATAGAGCCGCTGCAAGTAAGCTTGGTGTTAACAAAACCCTGGTTCGGTTTTGGAGACTCAGGGCTGCGTCCTTAATAAATGCAGCAGATGTATAAGTATATAAGTATGCAGCCCTCTGCTGCCCTCTGCTGGGTCTTTATGAAAATCCGAGAGTGGCGGACATACCAGTGGCTTATAGTCCCGGTGCGGCTTATATACGTTTCCAGGTTTTTTTTTTTTTAATTTTTTTAAATTTTTTGTTTGTTTTTATATGTAATTGCGGCTTATAGTATGGTGCGGTCTAAAGTCTGGAAAATACAGTATTTTAAGTGCAGGTTTTAAAAATGGCCACATAAACAAAATGTAGATGCTTTGTTTAATTAGGCCGGAGCAGCGAAGCTCTGTGCGCTGACCAAGGCCTATTGAAATCACACGATTTCTTGATTATATTTTATATTCCGTCAATTTAAGCAGTTGTTTGGGGCCTTTATCACATTAAAAAACTCAGCAAACTTGACCCAAAATTGTCCCTCAACCAAAATTTTCAGATTCCAAAACTAGGTATGCAGGGAGATCCTCCCAAATCAAGTAAAAAAAGTCTCTTTTTTAGGTACCCTCTAAAATGCACATGGAGGCGGCCATTTTTTATTTTTTACTCATGTCAAACTTTAACAAACTTCTCCTCAGGAATTTGACCTATCAGCTTCATTCTTGGACAGAATGCAGTAAAGGCATAAGGCTTTAAAAGTTATCAATAAAATTGACTTTTCATAAATGTTGAGGGGGCTTGGCAGAGCGGCGAACCTGTGCACTCGCCAAAACAAGCAAAACGCTATGAGCTTCACATAAAAATGGCAATTGGCACCAAACTTGGCATGAGGGATCTGTCAGAGTTGACACCTATTAACACAGACCAAATAACACAGGAAAGACAAGAGAAGGTTAGATTCTGAATACTCGCGAGGAGAACAGACAAAGATGTGCTTTCAGTTACAAATCTCCTACTGCTCTGAAAGCACATTTGCCTGCCCCTCTCTTTTTATTGTCCTTAGGATCCCTGATCACAGAGAGCGTTGTAACTCTAAAGGGAGGGGGAAAGTCACTTCATCACACAACTCCAGCACCAATGATTATCACTAACTAACAACACAAGCTATCTAGATTATCTAGTTCTTGACCGAGGATCAAACAGGGCAAGTTGTACGTCTTCACAGTGATGGTTTTACATCTATCCAACAGGTCAGAAGCAGGGCGTTCTGTGAAGAGCTGCTGTCTCTGCTCTTCTTCAGAGAGGCCCTCTGAGAAAGGAAATCAGAGTGATTAACATACAGAAACATTCCTTAAAAGATATGACCAAACAAATAAGAATACATAAACTAGGAACATTATGAAGGTGAAACAAATATTAGATAATAATACAATTTACCTAAAAGGATCCTGGTTGAATGCCTGACAATCCTATGTCGTCATAGACTGAAGTCATCTTAGCCCCGCCCCATCAGAACAGGAAGTGATGTTTTTTACTTGGAAAGCTCCATCACTGGCTCTCTTGACCTAATCAAGATGATCTTGTGTCAGACTCTGATAACAAGTTGGTCTCACTTGCTTTAAAGTGCCATGAGTTTTCAGTGGAGGTTGTGGCCATGGGAGCTCGGCCAAGTCACAGGTCACGCCGCTGTCATACGTTTGGCTCTCGATTCCACATGTTTCAGCCCAGCTGCACCAAACCCACTGAGATCAATCCTTGTCCACCCCACAACAAGAATCCAGTGCAATATTTGATGGACGTGTCCTAATTCATCCACAGCACGCTCTAATTTAAAAACTCAGCCCCCAGCCATGCTTTATCCAAGAATTATGAAACTAAGTACACATATGTATCATGTCAGGACCTACAAAAAAGTCTCTACGAGCCATGGTCCAAATCCAACAGGTAGTTGGCCATTTTGGATCAAAGTCGCCCTTTTGTCTATTTCATTGATGTTGTATCTGATAGAAATTATCCTACAGCTTTCAAGATCCAGGCTTCAAACTCAGTCAGTACAGTCTTTAGGCATTGAAGGTCAAAAGCTATCAAAGGAATTGTCCTATGTTGAAGAATGTGGGCGTGGCCAAGCCTCAAATCTGGTCTGTGATGAAACATCAAGATGGAATAACTTTCCCATATAAACTCCCAGCTGCATTAAACTTCATTTGTTTCATCACAGACCAGAGCTAATCACTGTGATGACTGTGATGAAAACATAGGGTTTTATTTAAACCAAATTGAAAAAAATAAATTTGTTTATTATTTAAACACCAAAGATTTCATGAAATTGTAAAAAGAATATTTCACTAAGTTCACTCATCGTCTAGGATTATCAGTCAGTCTCACATTCTGAGTCAGATCTGCATCTTTACAAAATAGATATTTTCATTGGTTCCATGCAATATTTGGTGAAAGAACTCTGATCATGCTAGGATTATCCAGTTGGGCGAATTCCTCAATGAGGATTCTGTGCCAGACTCGATTACCACAAAGTACATCTGTCATTGGTTCATGGATTTGTGGTGAATAATTTTGTGGGTTACACTTTTGTCTCTGCCATTCCGTGGCCTTCATGTCCGTTGAAGGCAGTTTCAAACTAATCCCATCTGTATGATTTGGTTAGTTTTTTCAGACATCCTTTTCATGATTTCGTGCGTATAATTTGGTGCATTGATTCTTGTTCTGCTATTTATCTGGCTTTCATTTCCCCTGTTTGTCTTTAAAACGATTTCCCCTCAAATTTCTTGAAAACCTCGTAGTTTTTTTCAGGAATTTTTCAGCTTTGCTTGTTTATTGCACTCCCATTTCATCAAAGCCCCACTTTTCTTTTAATCCTCTTTTCATCAAAGCCATAGTACCGGGAAATCATCTACTCCTTCTTCAGCCATTTGTTTTATCCCTGCCAAGTGGCGGTAGTTCGCTTTTTTGCAAAAATTTCTTTTGACTCTTTCACATAAAGGATCCCATTGTGCTTTGAATGCTTCACTCAGTTCTGGATTAGCTCCGGTAGGATATTTTATTGGGCCTAATCTACCATTTTGATCAATTATCTTTCCCGTATAATTCCTTCTTACTTTTGCCCAGTCTTTCCCTAGCAAAGACATTGCAGCTTCCCCTGCTTCAATCCCTTTTAATCTATAGAAATGAATTAAGCCAGGCATGTCTTCTACCCATATATCGGGATCCTCTGCTGCAGGTGTTATTCCTTGCACAGCCTTCCTGGCCTCTTCTAAGGTCCAGGGTCTGAAAACATATAAGTCTTGTCTTGTGCCCCTTCCTCTAGCGAGGGGTACAGTCCTCCTGCTGGGACTACAGCAGCTTAGACCGGGACAGACGGAGCTGCTGCAGTGGCGGGGAGAGGGGTGGCTGCAGGAGGCTGCGCTCCCTGCACCGCTACAGCATTCTGTGTGCTTGGAATGACTTTAATTTCTTTTGTTCTTACAAATAGCTTTTTTACGGAAGCGGATTAGGACCACCAAAAAAAAAAGAAGAAGTCAGAATTCTGACTTTAATCAACACACATCTGTTAAAGAACATTCAGGTGTTAGTCTTTTGTATTTGCTGTTGGATACAAAAGTACAATAGAAAGTTACAGAAAACATTGTTGAATATTTTCCTTAATTTTATAAATGTTCTTGTCACTAAGCATATTTGCTGTTCACCTGTCATCAATCAAGCTGTGTGATTGTTTCTGTATGTTTTTAAAGAAATCCACTTGTTCCTAATGTTATAAAACTGCATTGCAGTGCAAAAGCTGAGATTATTTGATCAAATTCAAGCAAAATAGTCATGTTCAGAAATGAGCAACTGATCTAGCAAACAAATGTCCTTGTTTTTGACAAGTTATGGATTTTTTGTATTTTATCAGCAATTAGCACTTGTGCTAATTGCACAACAAGTGCAATTAGCACTTGTTGATCACTGATAATCTCTGCATCTGAGATGACATGTTATTTTTGATACCACAAAAGCAACAGTGTTCATGATCTTTTATACTAACTTACTGGTGAATACAAGGTTATTTTCAATCTGAAAGTTTGTTTTAAAAGTTAGGTCATTCTAATGGCCATGTTAATCCATGTTAAACAAATGTTTTTTGTAATATTTTGCTAATAAAATGTTACTTTACACAATACTTTTCCGTTATGGTTTTCAATATGTAAATTAAGGACATTCCTATGGAGTGAAAATAGTCTCAAAAAGATTTGTGTGTGCGTAACAGGATTTGTGTGTGCATAAAAAGTTTTGCGCGTGCGTAACAGGATTTGTGCGTGCGTAAAAAGATTTGTGCGTGCATAATATTCGATTTGTAAAACTTAAAAATAAAATAAACCTTCTTCTACGCCTATACATGTTGAAAAGTACACACAAATCACCTGTTACGCACACAGAAAACTGCATTTACACACAAATCCGGTTACGAGTGCACAACTATTTTTGAGACTCATTTCACGCCTCTGGGAAGCGCCAAGATTTGTGTGTAGATGATGGTGCGTTTACATGCTAGTAAAAGCTGGGACATCTGAGTTTTGCTCGGAGTCTAGTGTTTTTATCCTCTGACGTTTCTCACTGTGCCGAAGTGGCAAATACGTTAGTTCGCTGGAAAACGATACATCTCAGCACTTCCTTATAATATAACACAATTATTTATAGACATATTGCGCGTTTTGAACGGTACAGGAGACTAAGTGGTCTGAAAAAGGACCACTGGGTGGCGCAATGGTTCGCTGGCCGGAAAATAGCCAGGAAACCCAAAAGCAAAACGGAGCGTCCTGGTGGTTTGTCCTCTGAAGTAAGTAGGAGCTAAACCTGCAGACTTTAACTTTTAATGAGACATGGAGTAAATAAATGATTTCTGGTATTTAGATACTCTGCCCTCTTCATGTGTTTCTGTTAGCGGGAGCTAAAGTTTATATCAGCTATGCTACATTAGCTGTTGGGAGCTAAGCGAGGATTTTTATTCTCTCACTCTGCAGTTTGATAATCTGTCTTCAGTCTTAACTTTAACCAGGTTGATCTAGTTTTATGATGCCGAAGTCAACAAACATCTTCAGGAGATTATGTCAGTTATGGATGTTGGTCATTATCACTGATAATGTATTTTGTTGTTTCAGCAGTAATGAAGGTAGATCTGGACCTGCAGGATCATCATCTGCTGCTAGACTTGATTCACCAGAACAAACTGAAAGGTTCTTCATTTATGTTGACCTTTCAACACTTAAGGATTTAGTCTAATGTTCACACATAGACCTATTAGAATAATCAATTAATCAGATGATAAATTAAAACAAAGTCAATCATTTCCATTAGCATGATTTATTGTTTCTCTTTTTTTCTCTCTTCCAAAAACGGGATAATAAAAGTCTTTAGTTTGGTACTTTGGTCTCAATTAGACCTTATATTGAAAATAAATTTTGTTTAAAAAGACTTCAAAATTAATTAGTTCTGGATATTAATAATATCTTCCAGTTCCAGTGTTAAATGTTCATTAGAATTTAAAGTCTAAAGACCTTTGACAATGTGTTCTTGCATTATTATTTTGTCATTACCATTATAACTTAAAAATGGCCTCAAAAGAACTATATTATCGTTTGTTGAGGACTTTGGAACAACTTATCATACAGTAAAATGTTTCATGGTGACAGACCTATTCACACATCCTCCAGAATCTTCAGATTAAACTGTTTGTGTCTGGACTCCATTTCATTGACCCTTAAACAAATATGTGCCTCGTCTGCAAACCAGGACAAACCTGCTGCTCCTGTTTGTCTTCATTTTAAGTTGATTAATGTAGATCAGGGGTGTCAAACTCAATTTCACCGAGGGCCACTTCAGCATATTGGCCACCCTCAACGGGCCACACTGACGGTACAAATCTGGAGAGCCCAGGTTCAGTCCTCCAGACTGCAACTTTTAGATGCATCCCTGCTAAAACACCCCACACAAAAGGTTGACTTCTCTCATTAGCAGCAACTCAGTTCTGTGGAGGCTTATAAAGAGTCAATAATCCAAGTGTGTTAGAGAAGGAATGCATCTAAAGTTGCGGATGGTAGCTCTGGAAAACTAGACTTGGGCAGCCCTAGCATAAATGTTTGAAAATACAATGTTAAAAATATATTAAACAACACCTTTGCGCTTTGGAGCGTTTGGTTAGGAAGCGCATTCAAAACCTTTGGTTGAAATGGCGCGTTAAATTCAAGTCTCCATTACAGACCAGAGAAAACTGAAGTGTTAATCCATTTGAGGAGCCGGCAGTTTGTCTTGAGGAAATAAATGATGACACAAAAGTTAATTAAACTGTAACATGCGCAGTGCGCAGCTCAACCACTGCGGACGCGGCTCCGCCGCTGCAAAGAATTAAAAACCGCTGGAAGTAACTGATCCAGCGGATTTAACAAATGGAGTCTTCTGGGTCCACGTTACCAGGAGAGCGGCACTCTGGAGGAGCTGCAGACGTAACATCTGCCCGTTTCGGAGATTCGAAACCACGCAAAAAAAAAAAAGAAATAAATAAATAAAAACTTGTCGATGTCTTGGTTGCTGGTAAAATCAATAAAGCGCTTGAGGTGACTCTGCTGCTCTCTAGTGGCGAGAAGCCATAATGTTGGCCGGTAACAATCGGAATGCATTATGGGAGATGTAGTTTGTAGTCAATTCGTGTCAAAACATATTTTAAGTAAATTAATGGCCCATAAAATGCTGGGGGGCCACATAAAATTACATGGCGGGCCACATGTGGTCCGCGGGCCTTGAGTTTGACATGTGATGTAGATGGTAAATATATTCAGATGGTTTAGATTATCACAAGCAGTAAATTTAGTTCTCAATTGATATTGAGAACTAAATTTGCAAGTAAGAAACTTTGCGCATTACTTTCTATGTGTTTCACTGGCTGTCTAGTACATGGTCTGTTACCTAATTCAATGTTATCTGTCATTCTGGTACCAATTATTAAAGATAAAGCAGGTAAGATTAGCTCTTTGGAGAATTACCAACCCATAGCTTTAGCTAGTAGTTTGTCGAAAGTTTTAGAAAGAGTCCTTTTAAATAGGCTGGAAGAGTTTCTCTGGACCTCCGATAATCAATTCGGTTTTAAACCCAAACATGGCACAGACGTGTATTTTTGCACTACAGGAGATTTTAGACTTGTATAATTTGCACAACACTACAGTATTTATGTGTTTTATTGATGCCTCTAAAGCATTTGATCGTGTGAATCACCAAAAACTGTTCGGCAAGCTAGAAAGCGGAGGTGAACCCAAATATCTAATTAGAATTCTGGTCTACTGGTATGGTCATCAATCAATGTTTGTAAAATGGGCCAACACAATGTCTGATTCGTTTAAAGTTGGTAACGGAGTGAGGCATGGAAGTTTACTGTCCCCTTACCTTTTCAACATCTACATGGATGAACTATCAACGCGCCTGAATTGTTGTAAAACAGGCTGTATAGTATAGTTTTGCTGTATAGTTGGTGACCGCATAATCAATCACATAATGTATGCAGATGATTTGGTAATCTTAAGTCCATATAGTGCTGGCCTTCAACAACTCTTAAGGGTCTGTTCCCAATATGGTTGTGACTTTGACATCAAATATAATGCTAAGAAAAGCAATGTTATGATTGTTAGAAGTAGGGCAGATAAGCATCTGATAACCCCTGACTTCTCTTTATCTGGCATTGTCCTCAACAGATGCAATGAAATTAAATATTTGGGACATTACATAACTGATGACCTGTCTGATGATTGTGACATTCGTAGGCAGTATTGTATGATGTATGCACAAGCTAATACTTTGGTCAGAAAGTTTAGTATGTGTTCATCCTCTGTGAAGATAAGCTCTTTTTAAAGCTTTTTGCACTTCACTTTACACGGCCCATCTGTGGCGAAGATACAACAAAAGTAGCCTGCAGAAACTTTATGTGGCCTACAATGACGGCATGAGGCTCCTACTCAGAGTGCCTAGATGGAGCAGCACCAGCCATATGTTTGTACAAAATGATGTTCCCACATGTGCAGCTGTGCTCAGGAATCTCATGTATAGATGTATGTGTAGATTTTCTTTGTCATGCAATAATATAATTGCAATTTTAGTAAATCCTGTTTTTAGTACAGTGAGATTTCTCTCAAGATTGTGGAAACATTGGTGTCATCATTTATTTGTGACTCAGTGAATGTCATGGTTTTTTTTATTTATTTTTTATTTTATTTTTATTTCATTATTTTTCTCTTTATTTTGTTTTTACCTTTTTTATTATGGACCTTTTTGGTCTGGAATAAAGATTGATTGATTGATTGATTGATTGATTGATTTTGACACAATCGACAGCTAATAAACACCTATTTAAGAAAATAAATATTTTATGCATTTATAGCACCACTGCAAAAATAGCCTCCACAACAAAACAATTAATGTAAAGCATTTAATAAATATAAAAAGAAAAAATTCTACTTACATTGTGATGATTCAAGTAATGTTCTGTCACAATCAGGTCTGTCAGTGCATCAACTGCTCAGGAAAATCATCATAATGTTTCTAACACTAACAGTGTATCTGTACTTTTCTCTGCATCTTCAGCCGATCAGCAGCTGAGATTCTGGGAGATTCAACACCAAAAGCTGAAGCTTCAAACTGAACCAAGACGCCTTTCAAACTACAGTAGTTAACCTGCTCTGTTGGTAGATGTTATGGTGTCTCCTCAATCTGTACAGACTGGTCTGTCTTATTTGAATACACAGCATTATGGTGTTTTCTTTGAATTGATTATAGTCAATATTTGAACATCCATGTAAGTTCAAAGGCATTTCATTGTTAACTTTAGGTAGCTGTGAATCCACTCATGTTAATCTGAACCTATTTTGTTAAATATTCAATAGATTTGTTGCAATCTTAAATATTTAATCTGTCCTTTGTGTGCAGTGAAATGAACATTAAAGTTAATTCAGGAAACACTTTTGTCATTTTCTTTCTACAGTACAAATCAAAGGATGCCTCTATTAAAATCATATATTTGTGACATCAGTGGTCAAATTATGGCTAAATGTTTGTAATTTACTTTCAACAAATGGAAACCAAAATGGTTTTAAAGTAAAGACACTATGTAAACTCCTCATCTACCTCAACACTAGTAAAGTTTCGACTGTATGCAGGTAAAATTGATTACGATTGAATGACAATTGTACAGCAGGGCTTCAACTCCAGTACATAAGGGTCGGTGTCCTCCAGTCTTTAGATGTCTCTTCTTTAACACACCTGAGTCAAATCATGAGATCAGAGGTCATTAGCACGACTCTGGAGAACTTGACCTAAGCTACCATTTAATTCAGGTGTGTGGACCAGGACATATCTAAATGTTGCAGGACACCAGACATCGATGCCTGGATCTGAGGATCTTGTTGGAGGATCAGTGTTTTCCTGCAGCAGCTCCATCGGATCAGAAGAGATCAGAAACATCTTGATGCTCCAGAAAGTTAAATAACACCAGAACCAATCCATCAGTCGGCCGTTTTGCCCTGTGTAGAGATAAATATAAAATGTTATTTATAAACAGAAAATCAATAAACTAGAATCGAAAGGCAATTTATTTCATTTAATTTTATTCACTTAGTGAATAAAGTAAAAGGCAAATCAGAATATCTCACAAACTATATATACAAATATCAGTCAGCAACATGACTTAGGAATTTGATTGGAACCTTTTGGACAAAACAGAAACTGTAATAACCACACAGACAATTTTTATGGATTAAAGACAAACCGAGTGAGTGAGAGAATAAAAATCCACGCTTAGCTCCCAACAGCTAACGTAGCATAGCTGACATAAATTTTAGCTAGCGCTAATAGAAACATATGAGGAGGGCAGAGTATCAAAAATACAAGACATATAAAATGTAACCTGGAATCATTTATTTACTCCATGTCTCATTAAAAGTTAAAGCCTGCAGGTTTAGCTCCTACTTACTTCAGAGGACAAACCACCTGGACGCTCCGACTTGCTTCTGGGTTTCCTGGCTATTTTCCAGCCAGTGAACCATTGCGCCACCCAGTGGTCCTTTTTCAGACCACTTAGTCTCCTGTATCGTTCAAAAACGCACATTATGTCTATAAATAATTTTAGGACATTATAAGGAAGTGCTGAGATGTATCGTTTTCCAGCGAACTAACGTATTTGCCACTTCGGCACAGTGAGAAACGTCAGAGGATAAAAACACTAGACTCCGAGCAAAACTCAGATGTCCCAGCTTTTACTAGCATGTAAACGCACCATCTACACACAAATCATGGAGCTTCCCAGAGGGTGAAATGAGTCTCAAAAATAGTTGTGCACTCGTAACCGGATTTGTGTGTAAATGCAGTTTTGTGCGTGCGTAACAGGTGATTTGTGTGTACTTTTCAACATGTGTAGGCGTAGGAGAAGGTTTATTTTATTTTTGAGTTTTACAAATCGAATATTACGCACGCACAAATCTTTTTACGCACGCACAAATCTTTTTACGCACACACAAATCCTCTTACGCACACACAAATCCTGTTACGCACGCACAAATCTTTTTACGCACACACAAATCTTTTTGAGAATATTTTCACTCCATATTTTTCATTTGAACAGGTCTAATAACCAAAAGTGAATTTGGTGAATTTGAAGAAAGTTATAAAAACTATTAAAAATATTCTCATCTTTTTTGGAATTTAGCAAGTACAATTTTTTTTAAATTAACTTAAAACAAGAAAAGTTGGGGTGGTGTGGTGGAAAAGCACAACGCATGTATGGAGGCCTCAGTCCTGAACGTGGACATCATAGGTTTGAGTCCCGGCCTGTTGACCTGTGTTGTGTAGCTTCCTTTCTCTCATTACTGGCTTTACTGTCTGACCACTCTGAAGCAGTTTACTGTGTCTTCTCCCTTTGCAGAAGTTTGGTTAAAAACTCATATATGTTGTCTGTGGTTCTCTTTTTTTATGTAGGTTTGAGAAAATACCTATCAACTTTTTATCAAGAATTCCTAAAGATCTGTTATCAACTGTACTATGCAAACACTTGGTGAACAAAACAATGAAGTTTATTTGTATTTCACAGAAAACAGGTTTATAAATTTAACCGTTTAAACCATTCAGCTTTAGACACGAAACTATCTCTTTTGATTTACTGACCTTTTGTTCTTCCATTAGTGCGACGGAAGCTTCTAGAACTCCTCTGGCACGTAAAAAGTCACTTAAATCAGACATTCTTCTCCAAAACGTTAGCTGTCCGCCACAACTCGCATCTGTGGATCTGAAGCTGGTTGCTTACTGGCACCCATTAGCTAGAATTCTGACTTTAAGGTCAGAAAGTCAGAATTCTGAGATTAAAGTCAGAATTCTGACTTTAAAGTCAGAAAGTCAGAATTCTGAGATTAACATCAGAATTCTGAGATTATTTTTTTTGTTTTTGGTGGCCCTAATCTTCTTCCGTAGTTTTTGGATTCTTTTTTTGTTTTTTACATTTTTACTTTGGTCTCTCCTTTCTGTGGCTGTTTTTAACCCTGATTCAACACACCTCAACTCCTTCTCCTTTTGTGCCTTTTTTCTTCCTCTTTTTTCCATTATGCTGTTCTCCAAAGTTTTCAGTACAATTTGCCATTGATCAAATTTTAATTTCCCATCTACTCCATATTTCTATTTCCACTTAGACATGTGTACCGTGCTACCAGGAAATCTGGACAGCATGTACTTCTCATCACCTTTGGGACTCTCAGCAAGTGAGGAATTACAAGAATTTGTATTTCCCATTATTTAAAGTACTTGCAATTTTAGCTAGAAAAAAAATTATTTATTTAAATTTGGTTTGCAATTTTAGCTTGAAAAAATTATTTATTTACTTAAATTTGGTCCAGGTTCGTCAACCGCTAGGGAGTCCTATGAACTGGAGATCTTTTCAGTAGGCCAGCAATTAAAAAGACCTTGTTGTGGTTTTCCGCGCTTCAACTCTGTCGAGTGGGAAAATCTTGCCTTTGTATCCACAAGAGGTTTGCTGCTTACAACCCTATTGTTTTATATGAGCTAAAATACAGAGTGGTATATAAACCTCCAATCACTCACACTTTCACACTTTTTGTTACGGAAATTAAACGCCTGTCATCGCCGGACTCCGCAGTCCATTTTTAAAACGGGGATACCAGGCCCCCGCCGCAGGACAGGACAAAGTCTACTACCTTGTGGCACAAGGCACCGTTAACCTTATCACACGCGTATTTTAGTGCAAGGGCTACACTGCCCCTTCTACGGAATTATTGTGCATTTGTTTTTTACCTGTTAAGAGTCTAGAATTGACAGGGACCCTCAGTCACTCGCCACTTTTAACCAAGAATCACTCACCCCTGTTGTCTTTCCTTGGAGTGTCGTCAACCTTCAGATCCCAGCAGGCAGGCAGAGTCCCAGCCCTTCAACAGGTTCTGAAAAGCTTCCGCTGGATGTTTGCCGTGCACGGTCTCTACTGGCATCCGCCTCACCTGCCGGAATCCTTCCGATATGTTGACCAAATTATGTCAGAGTTGACACCTGTTAACACAGACCAAATAACACAGGAAAGACAAGAGAGAGTTAGATTCTGAATACTCGCGAGGAGAACAGACAAAGATGTGCTTTCAGTTACAAATCTCCTACTGCTCTGAAAGCACATTTGCCTGCCCCTCTCTTTTGATTGTCCTTAGGATCCCTGATCACAGAGAGCGTTGTAACTTTTAAGCAGGGGTGCCCAAAGTCGGTCCTCAAGGGCCTGCATCCTGTATGTCTTAGTTCTCTCTAAAACATACAGGATACAGGATGGCCTAAATAAATACAGAAATTAGAAGACATATTTTTTTCTTCAATTCTCAGGAGGATATGCCTGTTTTCAGTTTTTAATGTTTAAATAGACCCATTATGTTTACTATAAAATATGTATACAAGAGAATTTTTTCCAGAAAACACACGCTGTAGTTTTAATTCAAAAGTGATGCTTTTACAATGCAGTTTATTTTTGTTTGCAGGCCAGAAAACCAAAACCTTCCCTTTCGGTGCTGGCAGAGCCAGAGAATAGTTCAGTTTCCTCAATGAAACAGAGACAGAAGTCCGAGTTGGAGAACAAAGCAGAGAGGCCACATCCATGAAACAGAGGTAGCACTGCTCTGCTCTCTTTCTCCTCTTTCTCCTTGTTCTGTTTCTTCTCTTTCTCCTTTCTCTTCTGTTTCATCTTTTCCTCCTTGTCCTTCCAGCTCACAGTTTTCTCCCTTGGTCCCGTTGTAGCACTGGCACTTGAAGTGCTGACGGAAGGCCTTCAGCTCTGCTTCACCTGGGGATCCCGTGACATTCAGCTTTCCACTCTGACTTATGATCCTGTGAGTGGAGTTGCTGAGGTGCAGAAACACGGCGCTGTCCGGTTCTCGGCGAAGACAGCGACCGTTAAAATTGCACAATTTCTGGCTGCACTCCTTTGCTGCTGTGGTCACATTGAGGATGTACCGTCCCAGGTCTCCCTGAATATAGTTATTCAAGGCTTTACAGGCACTCTGCAGCAGAGAGGACACATATTAACCTAAAAATACAAACAGCAGCCTATGCAACATGAGAGGATAAGGGAAAGTAATGCTCTTACCTCATAGTAATAATAGGGCCCCCCAAAGTAGACCACTCCTGCAGCTCCCAATGCTACGCTCTCGCCAATGGTGTTGACCAAATCTTCCTGAAAGAAAGTATGTTTTGAGATGTATTATAGAGAATCTGAGCTCTAGTTACATATAGAGCTGTGGGTTCTATATGTAACTACACCCACAGTTAATATATATAATGTTTCATGCCATATGAAAATAATAGCTATTTTATGGCCAAAAACATGAATAACAACATGAGTAATTATCATGGTTTAGATGAATGCGTTGGAAAAAACTGATCTGGTGAAGGGTTACCTTGAGTTACTACCAATTTAACATAATCACATGTAAAATGTCTGGACAATAGGAGCAGATTAGAACAGAAGCTACATTATTTGACGTGCAAACACCTGGCCAGTAAACTTGATTCAGCAGGTGGAAACTAAATGTAATTTTAGAACTATTTAACTCTTTAATGGGATCTCAGCTGAATACTATATATTTTTTAATGACAGACTGCTGGACTTCACCAGGTGACAGTTACTTCTTTACCATTTCTTATTTTTTCACATTCTCCCTCATAACATATATTAATATCCAGATGGGTGTTTTGTTGAATTAGCAAGGAAGAAAATTGACTCAGAACTGAGCTCTGTAGATACCAAGTTTTATATATTTGAACTTTCAGCCTCAGTTTGTCATTTATGCTACAGAGACATGTAGAGGGAACATATCGGGCTGCTTTAGCTGATGCTTAGATTAGGTTTACAGACAATTGGAAAATAAATTTCCTACCATCCTGGTCACAACAGATGGTGGCGTGACTTTCTCTATGTGTGCCGAAGGTGCCACACAGAGAAAATGACATAAAAGCTATAAATACCTGGGAAAAGTGAAAGTTAATCTATAAAACTGACTGAATATCAAAATACAGACTAAAAGCTGCAGTACAGACAATTTTTATGTTTCTTTATGATTCTGCTATTTATCATAACATTTAAAATAACACATTTTTGAATAATTGTTACACGGGTTAACTTAAAAAGTGAGGTGCTAAAGTTACAGGCTAATTTTCAAGGGTACAGAAAAGTAATTGTTAAGGCTGCACAAGCATGAAAATTCAGGAAGATGTGAATGTCCAATATTATTACTGCTATTCCGACAGTATTTACCAATAATTTCTTCACATTTTCTATCGGATTACTTAATTAATCGTAAGAATAATTGAAAGATGACTTAATTACTAAAATAACAGTTTAAAACAACACTATTTCCTCCAATCAACCAACCTTAAATAAAAATATCAAGTTGTTCTTGTAATAGGGTTGGGTATAAACAAAAACAGGACGTGCCAATCCATCCCCAACAGACGCAAGGTGCATTGCGTACTGCACCCTTTTCTGAACAAACAGGCGTCCCTGATCTTTGGAGCTCAGGTAAGAATCCAGGTATATTTCAGGAAAAAGGCGGCGCTTTCTTTCCACAGCCAATTCAGTTGATCATCTTCCTTAATTTCAACAGCACCACATTGTCCTGTGTAGGTTTTCATAAAATCTCCATAGAACTCATAGTTGTAACATTCAGGAAAGTTGTAGTAGCCCCACAGCTTATTCGGTCTCAAATTTTTACCCTGCCTCAGGGTCTCCAGCATGAATTCACGAGCCGAACGTTCAAATTCTTGTTTTGCAACATTCGCCACTTGCTCTTTAGTCAACGTAGGGTTCTTTTCAGTCACCAGTTCTTCTGATTTCTGTCTATGGAAAGATTTTGTAATGCTGTTTCGGACCCACAAGGGGTGCCATTTCGCCCAGGTAATGACAGTCAGACCTTTAGCATTGAGATCTGGTATGTATTGGTCTAGATCCTTAGACATTTTTTTAAAGTGCTCAGAGAGTTTGACACTTTGTGGAAGGCCCCCATTCACTGCTGTTTCTCCAGGGTAATAATAGGGATAAATCCCGAGATTTTTCTCAAAGAACATTGTGAGATTCTGCCCAACAACGTACTCACTGGGGATTGACACTATGTCAAACTGGTCTAATGATAACTTAACACTGTGTCGTGTCTCACAGTCCTGAGTGGGAGCGTTCCAGATGAAGAGAACTGGCTTCTGGGAGTATAATGGCCAATTTGTCTGATTTTTGTCTGCTGAACCCAAGACTATCCATGATGTAAACAGAGCAAGGAGAAACCAGGACAGTCGGTCAACTGCTGAGAGGAAAGAGGGGAATACAGTCTTCATGGTGATCCCTGCTACCTTCACTCCTCTGTTTCCAAAAGACACAAAAAGAAGTGAAATTGAAATACAACATTTGACAGAAAAACCTGTGTTCTCTATATTATTCGAATTTCTAATGTTTTATAAAACAAACAAAAGAAAATCTGAATTGGGTCACTTCAGGCTGCAGTTTGAACGTAACCTTTGTCAACGACAGTTTGCTTCTTTCACAACGAGCGTTAACTCAGTCATGTTTCTGCAAATACAATATGACAAAATGATCATAAAGATAATGGCCTTGGTTTCTTACCATTTAAGATGTAAAGCAAAGTTGAATCAGACACTGCAGGGAATCGACCCGAGGGACAACAGAGCAAAACAAAAAACAAAACAAACTGACACAAACGTTTTAAGAAATTAATGCTCAAATCAAAATATCTCAGTTCAAATTCCTGTTTCAAAAATAAACAAACTTTCTTCTAGATTAAATAATAATTATTAAATTGTAAACATAATTAGAACACTAACTTCCAAATTCTGTCTAGTAAATTGCATTAACTAATAATAATTTATTACCTGTAAATTACCATCTTGTCTGTCTGGATCTGGAAGTCCCACAGGATCTTAGCTTGGTCATTCTCCACCACCTTTGGGGGTGTTCCCCACTTTGATCTCAGGGCTTCCAGTCCATATTCTGCACAGTTGTTCCTGTACACTATGCCCGCCACCTGGTTATGTCGTTCCATGTACGCTTTCCCTGCCAGCATCTTGCACCCTGCTGTTATGTGCTGGACTGTCTCAGGGGCCTCCTTGCACAACCTACACCTTGGGTCTTGTCTGGTGTGGTAGATCTGAGCCTCTATTGCTCTGGTGTTTAGGGCCTGTTCCTGTGCAGCCAGGATGAGAGCCTCTGTGCTGTCCTTGAGTCCAGCTTTGTCCAGCCATTGGTAGGATTTCCTGATATCAGCCACTTCAGTTATTTGTCGGTGGTACATCCCATGTAGGGGCTTGTCCTTCCATGATGGAACCTCTAGCCCCTCATCCTCTGTTCCCCATTGTCTGAGACATTCCCTGAGCATATCGTCCGTTGAGGCTTTGTTCTTGATGTATTTATGAATCTTGGATGTTTCATCCTGGACAGTGGCTCTCACACTCGCTAGTCCTCTGCCTCCTTTCTTACGGCTTGTGTACAGTCTCAGGGTGCTGGATTTGGGGTGGAACCCTCCATGCATGGTTAGTAACTTCCGAGTCTTAACATCCGTGGCCTTTCTCTCTTCCATTGGCCAGCTAATTATTCCGGCAGGGTATCTGATTACTGGTAAGGCATAGCTGTTTATTGCACGGATCTTGTTCTTGCCATTGAGCTGGCTTCTCAGGACTTGCCTTATTCGTTGGAGGTATTTGGCTGTGGCTCCTTTCCTTGTGACCTCAGCGAGGTTGCCATTTGTTTGTGGTATTCCCAGGTACTTGTAACTGTGCTCTATGTCTGCTATTGTTCCTTCTGGGAGTGAGACCCCTTCTGTGCGGACGACCTTCCCTCTCTTTGTAACCATCCGACCACACTTCTCTAGTCCGAATGACATCCCAATGTCAGTGCTGTATATCCTGGTGGTGTGGATAGACAGGTTATTGGCCGATAGTTGGATGGGATTGAACCCTTTTAGGGATCCTTCTGAGACCAGGGTTCAAATCCAGGCTGGGGCTGAAGTTACAACAGTCAATTGAGCTGTCAGTGTGGGTCCTTAGGCAAGACCCTTGGAGCTATATAGCCGACCTCATACCATGAGAGACACTGATAAGCACGACATGCCGGCTCAGACGTCCCCGGCCAAACAAGGTCTGTGTCAGGTGCTGGGGAACCAGAGCACCTAGATGAAAAATGGGCTACTGGAACAAGACGGACATGGGCGAGAGGTGAAAACATGGATCTGTTGGAATGCTACTACTCAAGTAACCCTAGTCAGAGGGGCTACATGCAAAGACTGTGGGAGGAATGGTTACTTCGACATCCCCAGTCAACACTAACTGCTAAGCAACTAGTGGCTCAGTGTTCCAACATCCGCAAACGGCAACTGCTCTCACAACTTGAGATTGACAAGGTACAACACAAATGCTATGGCAAAGAGGAGGAGCCAGAACGCCAGGTCAGAGGGGAGTTAACTAATGAACACCAGACAACCCCGACGCCAATTACAACGGCTGAGTGAAGCACCACCAGAAAGCCTAATTGAAGATGTGAATGCGGCATTGAGAACGATCCCTACCAACACCATAACAGAAGCCAATGAGCTGATATACAACTCAGCATCAGTGATCCTTGAGATGCTTGGCTATAAGAGCAATCATGAGACCCAATACCCACCATGGAAAAGACGGTTAGAGGCTAAGATCAAGATAACAAGGAGGGAGGTGAGCCAACTGTCAGAGCTCCAAAGGGGTGCAATGAATAGATAAGTACACAAGAAGTACAGCCAGATGTCCATACCTGAAGCACTCGAAACTGCCAAACAAAGGCTCCAAGCCTTGGCCAGCCGCCTGAAGAGATACACAAGAGAGAATGAAGCCAGGAGGATTAACCGGCTCTGCCACACCCAACCAGCTAAAGTGTACTCTCAATGGCAGGGTACTAACAACAGAGCAGACCCACCAAGGCTGGAGACTGAACAATACTGGAAAGGCATATGGGAAAGGGAGGCGACCCACAACAGCAATGCCAAGTGGCTGACCTCTCTACGAGAGGAACACAGCAACCTCCCTGAACAAGCCCCAGTAACCATCACTGTGGCAGATGTCCAAGAAAGAGTCTCGGGTATGAAAAACTGGACAGCACCAGGACCTGACATGATCCATGCCTACTGGCTAAAGAAACTCACTGCCCTCCATGAGCGACTGGCAGCTCAAATGAACCAGCTGCTACAAAATGGGATTCACCCTGAATGGTTAACTGAAGGTCGCACAATCCTGATACAGAAGGATCCCTCAAAGGGTTCAATCCCATCCAACTATCGGCCAATAACCTGTCTCTCTACAACATGGAAGCTCATATCAGGCATCGTAGCGGCTAAGATAAGTGGTCACATGGATAAATACATGAGTACGGCACAGAAGGGCATTGGCAAAAATAGCAGAGGAGCCACACACCAACTCCTTGTAGACCACACAGTCGCCCGAGACTGCAAAACCCGACACACCAACCTGTGCACCGCTTGGATAGATTACAAGAAAGCCTATGACTCAATGCCACACACTTGGATCAATGAATGCTTAGAGATGTACAACATCAATAGGACTCTAAGAGCCTTCATTGCAAACTCGATGGGGCTGTGGAAAACCACCCTTGAAGCCAACTGCAAACCACTTGCACAAGTGTCCATCAAATGTGGCATATACCAAGGAGATGCTCTGTCCCCACTGCTGTTCTGCATAGGCCTGAACCCCCTCAGCCAAATCATCAACAAGACTGGCTACGGATACCGACTGAAGAATGGGGCCACAATCAGTCACCTCCTCTACATGGATGACATCAAGCTGTACGCTAAGAGTGAGCGAGACATCGACTCACTGATCCACACCACCAGGATATACAGCACTGACATTGGGATGTCATTCGGACTAGAGAAGTGTGGTCGGATGGTTACAAAGAGAGGGAAGGTCGTCCGCACAGAAGGGGTCTCACTCCCAGAAGGAACAATAGCAGACATAGAGCACAGTTACAAGTACCTGGGAATACCACAAACAAATGGCAACCTCGACGAGGTCACAAGGAAAGGAGCCACAGCCAAATACCTCCAACGAATAAGGCAAGTCCTGAGAAGCCAGCTCAATGGCAAGAACAAGATCCGTGCAATAAACAGCTATGCCTTACCAGTAATCAGATACCCTGCCGGAATAATTAGCTGGCCAATAGAAGAGATAAAGGCCACAGATGTTAAGACTCGGAAGTTACTAACCATGCATGGAGGGTTCCACCCCAAATCCAGCACCCTGAGACTGTACACGAGCCATAAGGAAGGAGGCAGAGGACTAGTGAGTGTGAGAGCCACTGTCCAGGATGAAACATCCAAGATTCATAAATACATCAAGACAAAGCCTCAACGGACGATATGCTCAGGGAATGTCTCAGGCAATGGGGAACACAGAATGAGGGGCTAGAGGTTCCATCATGGGAGAACAAGCCCCTACATGGGATGTACCACCGACAAATAACTGAAGTGGCTGATATCAGGAAATCCTACCAATGGCTGGACAAAGCTGGACTCAAGGACAGCACAGAGGCTCTCATCCTGGCTGCACAGGAACAGGCCCTAAACACCAGAGCAATAGAGGCTCAGATCTACCACACCAGACAAGACCCAAGGTGTAGGTTGTGCAAGGAGGCCCCTGAGACAGTCCAGCACATAACAGCAGGGTGCAAGATGCTGGCAGGGAAAGCGTACATGGAACGACATAACCAGGTGGCGGGCATAGTGTACAGGAACATCTGTGCAGAATATGAACTGGAAGCCCCGAGATTGAAGTGGGAAACACCCCCAAAGGTGGTGGAGAATGACCGAGCTAAGATCCTGTGGGACTTCCAGATCCAGACAGACAAGACGGTAATGGCGAACCAACCGGACATTGTGGTGGTGGATAAAGAACAGAGGAAAGCTGTTGCGGTGGATGTAGCTATACCAAGTGACTACAACATCAGGAAAAAGGAGCATGAGAAACTGGAGAAATACCAGGGCCTCAGGGAGGAACTGGAAAAGAACTGGAAGGTGAAGACCACAGTGGTGCCTGTGGTCATCGGGGCCCTCAGGGCAGAAACCCCCAAACTGGAGCAGTGGCTAAAATAGATCCCAGGAACAACATCAGACATCTCAGTCCAGAAATGTGCAGTACTAGGCACAGCCAAGATACTGCGCAGAACCCTCAAGCTCCCAGGCCTCTGGTAGAGGACCCGAGCTCAGAGGATGAAAGAGACCACCCACAGAGGGTGAGAAGGGATTTTTATATATATATATATATATATATATATATATATATATATATATATATATTAAAAAAAAATTTTTCAGCCGAGTTCTAGCTTCAGAGATTGAGTCTGAAATCTAATGTGAGATTCATCTGTGCTGCAGTGAATCTGACTCTCTTCATAGATTCTCCCTCTTCTTCCTCACATCATGTCTTTATGAATCTTTAAAAAGAAGAAGATTTGGGATGTATCTTACATCCCATATAAATAATAGTCTTTACCACCTGTGTAAACTTTGCTGGTGAATGTTATAACACATACCCATTGAGCTATTCAGTCAGCTGATATAAATATATATATATATATATATATATATATATACATAAATAGGTATCACACATTTTACAGGTAATAAATTTATTATTAGTCAATGCAGTTTACTAGACAGAATTTGGAAGTTAGTGTTCTAATTATGTTTACAATTTAATAATTATTATTTAAACTAGCAGAAAGTTTGTTTATTTTTGAAACAGGAAATTGAACTGAGATGTTTAAATTTCAGCATCAATTTGTTAAAACGTTTGTCTCAGTTTGTTTTGTTTTTTGTTTTACGTGCAGAGAGGTTCATAGCTGGCTTCAACAGATTTATTGTATTTTCCAGTCCGTACATTCAACACTCAATGTGTATTTACAAGGAATAAAATTGAAAGCATTTTTTGAAGCAAAGTTTGTCAATTTTTTGGCGTTTCAAACGTAATAGCTACAAATCACTTACAGTTTGAATATCTTTGACTGCAAAAATGGAAGATATAGCTTGTCTTCTTTATAATGAGACCAAACTTTTGCATGTACTCCAAATTGTCCAAGAACAGTAGCTGATTTAATTTGGATATGCCTTACCTGCCTTGTTTCGTGATTTTGGTCCCATCAGTTAAGGGGTTAACCTCACTCCTGAACCTAATCAGCAGTTTTAACTCACTGCTGCCTCACAGGCTTCACTTCTAACCATTTGAATGGGAAAATGCAAAAATTCAGCAATTTTGAAGAAAAATAAGATGAGATTTTGTTAAATTAAATGAAAAATAGGTACTTTATAGTACAGACAACATGATAAATATCTTTACAAATTATTTTATTATTATATATTATTTTTCCATGGTGAAAGGTCAGGCTCTGCCTCACCTGACTCCTCTGACTGCCCGTCAGAGGCATATATATATATATATATATATATATATATATATATATATATATATATATATATATATATATACACAGTCCAGTCACATTAATGTGACCATCTGTCAAAAGCCAGAATAAACCACCTTTCGCAGAGCGAACTGCTACGAGACGTGCAGGAAGAGAGTCACTTAGGTCCCTGAAGGTCTTCTCTGGGATGTTGAGCCATGCCGACTCTAATGCCGTGGCCAGCTGCGCTAGATTACGCGGTTGAGGATCCATGGCGCGAACAACTCGATCGAGATGGTCCCACAGATGCTCGATTGGTGAGTTTGCTGGCCAGGGGAGGACGGTAAACTCATCCTGGTGCTCTTCGAACCACGCACGTACACTGGCAGCTGTATGGCACCTCGCATTGTCCTGCTGGAAGATGCCATCATCCTGAGGAAAAACAATGCGCATGTAGGGGTGGACATGGTCCGCAAGGACAGATGCGTACTTGTATTGATCCATCGTGCCTTCCACAATAATCAGTGAACCCAGAGAATGCCAGGAAAACATTCCCCAGACCATAATGCTCCCGCCTCCAGCTTGGACCGTTCCTGCAATGGTTGCAGGGTGGTTCCTTTCAGAGGTTTCACGCCTTATACGCCAACGTCCATCTGTCCGATGGAGCATAAAACGCGATTCATCTGAAAACGCTACCTGTCGCCACTCAGTGGACGTCCAGCTGCTGTACTGGCGTGCAAATTCTAGCCTTCGTCGTCGATGAACACCAGTCAGCATAGGTGCACGAACCAGGCGTCCGCTTCGGAGGCCCAGACGCAGCAATGTTCGCTGAATAGTGGTTTGGGAGACACTTGTGGTAGCCCCTTGGTTCATTTTAGTGGTCAGTTGCTCAACGGTAGCCCGTCTATCTGCCCGAACGCATCTCCGCAACCGTCGTTCGCCTCTGTCATCTATGGCCCGTGGTGCACCACATTTGCCACGTCGTTGATTTTGGACAGTCCCATTTTTGCCATGCACGGTACACTTTTACCACGGCGGCACGCGAACAGTTCACAAACTCAGCCGTTTCGGAAATGCTTCCACCCTTGGCCCGAAAGCCAATGATCATGCCCTTTTGGACGTCGGATAAATCGCTTCGTTTCTGCATTACGCCAACGATTGAAATGTTTTCCGAAGCCCACACACACCCTTTATATACGCTCAACTGCACTGTGCTGCCACCTGCCTTCTGTGATTGGTTATTTAACTCTGAAGTGGAAAGTACGTGGTGGTCACATTAATGTGACTGGACTGTGTATATATATATATAATATTTCACAGCCTAAAAGAACTGAAAAAAGCCATATAAATCATATATAAACTATTCTGCGTCTACTACTCCTTTATGCCTTTTTGTTTTGCTATGTTTTACTTCTTCAAATATTTTTTGCTTTGTAATAATTTATGCTTCTCCTATTTTATTATTTTTCCAATCTTGCTATGTTTCACTGTTCAACTGTTTAAACTATTTCCATTTCTTCTGCTTTCTTTCACTTTTTATGCTTTTCGCTACTTGTTCTTGCATTTCTGCAGCAGACATTCTGCAAATATGCATTCTCATGGTGATTTCGCTAGGAACAGCTATTTTTCTAGTTACATTTACAATTTAATAATTCATGATTTAAACTAGAAGAAAGATTGTTTATGTTTGAAACAGGAAATTGAACTGAGATGTTTTGATTTGAGCATTAATTTGTTAAAACGTTTGTGTCAGTTTGTTTTATTTTTTGCTCTGCTGTCCCTCGGGTCGATTCCCTGCAGTGTCTGATTCAACATTGCTTTACATCTTAAATGGTAAGAAACCAAGACCATCATCTTTATGATCATTTTGTCATATTGTATTTGCAGAAACATGACTGAGTTAACGCTCTTTGTGAAAGAAACAAACTGTCGTTGACAAAGGTTACGTTCAAACTGCAGCCTGAAGTGACCCAATTCAGATTTTCTTTTGTTTGCTTTACAAAACATTAGACAGTCAAACAATATAGAGAACACAGATTTTCTGTCAAATGTTGTATTTCAATTTCACATCTTTTTGTGTCTTTTGGAAACAGAGGAGTGAAGGTAGCAGGGATCACCATGAAGACTGTTTTCCCCTCTTTCCTCTCAGCAGTTGACCGACTGTCCTGGTTTCTCCTTGCTCTGTTTACATCATGGATAGTCTTGGGTTCAGCAGGCAAAAAGCAGACAAACTGGCCATTACACTCCAATAAGCCAGTTCTCTACGTCTGGAACGCTCCCACTCAGGACTGTGGGAAGGAACACAGTGTTTCATTAGATCAGTTTGACATAGTGTCAATCCCCAGTAACAAAGTTGTCGGGCAGAATCTCACATTGTTCTATACGGACCGCCTCGGGATTTATCCCTATTATGACACTAAAGGAACATCAGTGAATGGGGGTCTTCCACAAAGTGTCAGTCTCTCTCAGCACTTTAAAAAAATGTCTAAGGATATAGACAAATACATGAAAGACCCTGAGGCTAAAGGTCTGACTGTCATTGACTGGGAGGAATGATGCCCCTTGTGGAACCGAAACTGCGATGACAGAAAGGTCTATAGAAGGAAATCTCGTGATCTGGTGACTGAAAGGAACCCTGCGTTGACTAAAGAGCAAGTAGAGACTACTGCGAAAGACGAATTTGAACTTGCGGCATGTGAATTCATGCTTGAGAGTCTGAGAAAGGCTAAAAATTTGAGACCAAATCAGCTGTGGGGCTACTACATGTTTCCTGATTGTTACAACACTAACTACAAAGGGAAAATGGAAACCTACACAGGACATTGTCCTGCCCTGGAGTTTGAGCGCAATGATCAACTGTACTGGATGTGGAATGAAAGCACCGCCCATTTTTCCTCAATATTCCTGGATCCAGAACTGAGCTCCACTGATCAGGGACGCCTGTTTGTCCTGAACAGGATTAAGGAGGCAATGCGCGTCGCATCTGACGGTGATGGATTGACACGTCCTGTGTTTGCTTATTCCCAACCCAGTTACAGAGATAAGATGAACCTTTTAACTGAGGTTGGTTTATCTGAGGAAATAGTGCTGTTGTAAACTGTTATTTTAGTAATCAAGTAATCTTGATTACTAAATATTATTTAGTAATCACATTGTCCTGAATTTTTATGTTTGTGCAGCCTTAACAATTACTTTTCTATACCCTTGAAAATTAGCCTGCAACATTAGCACGTCATTTTTTAGTTAACCTGGATAACAATTATACACAATTTTGTTATTTTCAAAATACAGAAAATATTTTCACAAAGTGGCTTTATTTCTATCATTCCTCTTGTGAGTTGTATAATGGAGTATTATGCCCAGGTTACAAGTATTTTTAATTATGAGAATCCAGTCATATTAGCATCAGAAAGATGCAATTTCACCAGAAGAACATTTAAAAATAAAGGAAGTCATTTTATGGAGAAGTCTTGGCTCCCTCTGACGAAACCAGCTCAGTCCAAGTGGTTCTGATCCATTCAGTGGTTAAGTGGATCAATTGACCACCAGGTAAGCAATGATATCAAAATACCAAGCAGAGCTACTGATGTAGGAGTATTTTCCATGTTGAAGAAAAGCAAAGTTTATGATAAGAGAGGGAAAATGTTGAGCCAGTTGAGGCTCGGGCATCTGGTCAGGATGCCTCCTGGACGCCTCCCTGGTGAGGTGTTCCGGGCACGTCCCACCAGGAGGAGGCCCCGAGGAAGACCCAGGACACGCTGGAGGGACTATGTCTCTCGGCTGGCCTGGGACGCCTTGGGGTTCCTGGAGGAGCTGGAAGAAGTGGCTGGGGAGAGAGAGGGAAGTCTGGGCCTCCCTTCTGAAGCTGCTGCCCCCGCGACCCGACCCCGGATAAGCGGAAGAAAATGGATGGATGGATGGATGGAAAATGTTGCGTTGTTAGCCGCTTTAGCTCAGCCGATGTCTCCGTCCAGGAAGCCACTAAAGCCAAACAGAACTCAGTCCAGCTGCAGCTGCAGTGAGGATGAAAAAGGGAGAAATAAACAAATGTTAGCATAACAGGGAATAAAGCAAATTTGGTAATTCGCTTTTAATTGTTTATAGATGCAAAAAAAGCTCTGATATCAACTTGTTTACTTCCTTCTGCCAGGATGTTAGTGGTAATTTTTGTATTTTTATTACAATGTATCATTATCAACACAAAAGGATGCATTAGTTTTAAAACCAATAAATAAACTTGTATAAATATATTTAGCCAAACACACTTGGCCCCTAAAAGCAACACTTACTTCCTTACTTGACCTTCTGACTCAACTTGCTGGTCTCTCCATCCTCATGTTCTGATCGTCTCCAGCAGCTGGAGGAATCAGACCTACAGCCTGTCCTGCTTCAGCTGCTGGTCACTAGATGGGGAATTAGGAGACACCAATTTAATTTAATATAACACAGCAAAAGGCATATTACATCTAATTCAGAATAAAAGTAAGTACGAGACACACATCAAATAATAAAACAGAAAATTATGTAATATCCTCCTTTGGCCTGTGACCTACCAGCTTAGATTTACATTTTACATCTGTAAGAAAATATATATATATTTAAGAGTTAGATTGTCTCCCCTCACCGACACACTGACTATGTTCTTGGTAAATAAATAATCCACACAGTCACTTGATGTGTGATGCAGATTAACGTGGACCTGATAACATTGGAGCAACGATCTGCTGTTTTCCACTTTAGCTTCAATGCTAGTTAACACACACACACACGGAGGATTACACAACCGTTTTTAACACATATTTCCTCCAGATATAGTTGGTATTTTCCACGCTAAATGAAACTCGACAGAGGTTTGCTGGTTAACGAATTCAACATAAAGACAGGCGAATATCACTCAAGCCTAGTTAATGAACTTTACCTAGTGCTAACATTAGTTAGCATAATATGCTACCGGGGATCGCGGACGAAGCTGAAGTTGGTTTCCATTTCTAGCTTCCAATAGCTAAAGGGCGATTCCACTTAATTTTTCACTACCTTCCGCATCATTAATCGACTGTAGTTCAAAATCTACTACACCTAGACACTTCAAACCTGGAGTAGATTATTCTGCTCTAATAGCAGAATATTTAAAACCATGTTTGAGATTTGTGAAACCTTTTTCTGATTTGTGAAAACTCAATAAAGGTCGAAAATCACCATTTTTGGCATCTCTTTCATACTAAAACTCTTCTAATTAAAAATCTACAACATCTAGACACTTCAAACCTGGACTACATTATTATCCTCGTTAAGAAGAATCTTTATAACCATGTTTGGGATTTGTGAAACCTTTTTCTGATTTGTGAAACTTCAATAAAGGTCGAAAATCACAATATTTTGGCATCTCTTTCATTACTAAAACTGTTCTAATTAAAAATCTACAACATGTAGACACTTCAAACCTGGACTAGATTATTCTGCTGTGATAGCAGAATATTTAAAACCATGTTTGGGATTTGTGAAACCTTTTTCTGATTTGTGAAACTTCAATAAAGGTCGAAAATCACAATATTTTGGCATCTCTTTCTAAAACAGTTCTAATTAAAAATCTACAACACCTAGACACTTCAGACCTGAATTAGATTATTATCAATTTATAGCAGAATATTTAAAACCATGTTTTGGATTTGTGAAACCTTTTTCTGATTTGTGAAACTTCAATAAATGTTGATTTCAGACGTTTTCTGGATCTTGGTCACTTGAGAGCTGCTCCAGCTCAAAAATTACAACACCTAGACACTTCAAACTTGGACTAGATTATTCTCTTCAAGCTGGATATTTAAAACATGTTTGGGGTTTGTGAAATATTTTTCTGATTTTTGAAAACTCAGTAAAATTCGATTTATTTATATTTTTTTTGCATCTGGATCACACAAGATACACTCTAATTTAAAAGCTACAACACCTAGACTCTTCAAACCTGCACTGGACTTTTCTGCTCTAATAGTAGAATATTTGAAACCATGTTTGGGATTTTTGAAACTTTAATCTGATGTGTGAAACTTCAGAAAAGGGCTATTTTACCACTTTTTTGCATCTGGATCACACTAGAACTGCTCCAGTTCCTAAAATACAACTCATAGACTCTTAAAACGTGGAGTACTCTAATAGCAGTATATTTGAAACTGTTTTGGGGATTTGTGAGGCTTAATTCTGATTTGTGAAACTTCAAAAAGGGCAATATCATGACTTTTTGCATCTCTTTCATACTAGAACTGCTCTAATCAAATAACTACCACACGTAGATACTTCAAACTTGGATTATTCTCCTTTTTCAAGAAGAATCTTTATAACCATGTTTGGGATTTGTGAAACATTTTTCCTACAAAGGGATACCATACTACAAAGGGATATAAGTAGTTCATGGAACTACTTATACCAGCAGTTCCATGAACTGCTGGTATAAGTTTTATATCATTTGGATATTATTTGAGGAGAATAGAAGGGGATGCATATTGTGGCAAGCTGGAAATCCATATTGCCCAAAAATGCATCCCTGTGCTAATTTTGATAAATTAAGAGTTAAGATTGAAATAACCTTTTCTACATAATCAGAGTAGTTCAAATATCTTCTGGTATAAGTTTTAACTCAGTAGGATAATATTTGAGGAGAATAGAGGGGGATGCATATTGTGGCAGGCAGAAAATCCATATTGCCCAAAAATGCATCCCTGTGCTAATTTTGATAAATTAAGAGTTAAGATTGAAATAACCGTTTTCTACATAATCAGAGTAGTTCAAAGATCTTCTGGTATAAGTTTTAACTCAGTAGGATAATATTTGAGGAAAATAGAGGGGGATGCATATTGTGGCAGGCTGGAAATCCATATTGCCCAAAAATGCATCCCTGTGCTAATTTTGATAAATAAAGAGTTAAGATTGAAATATGTTTTTCTGCATAATCAGAGTAGTTCAAAGAACGTCTGGTATATGTTTTAAATCAGTAGGATAATATTTGAATAGAATAGAGGGGGATGCATATTGTGGCAGGCAGAAAATCCATATTGCCCAAAAATGCATCCCTGTGCTAATTTTGAGAAATAAAAGAGTTTCGGGTGAAATAACTTTTTCTACATAATCAGAGTAGTTCAAAGAACGTCTGGTATATGTTTTAAATCAGTAGGATAATATTTGAGGAGAATAGAGGGGGATGCATATTGTGGCAGGCTAGAAATCCATATTGCCCAAAAATGCATCCAGTGATAACTTTGAGAAATAAGAGTTAAGGGTGAAATAAGTTTTTCTACATAATCAGAGTAGTTCAAATAACTTCTGGTACAAGTTTTATATCAATAGGATAATATTTGAAGAGAATAAAGAGGGCATGCATATTTTGGCAGGCTCAAAATACATGTTGAGAAAACATGCATCCCTGTGCTAATTGGGGTAAATAAACAGCTGAAAGTATTTCACCTTTTCTATGTATTGACACTTGTTCTCTGAGCTAATGCTGTAAGTTTCATGCCAACAAGACAGATGCAAATATTTTCAGGTTCATAAATTAAAATGCATTCCCTCCTACATCAACAGACTAAAAATTTAAGCATGATATAAAATGTTCTACATAATGGGCCTCTGTTTTCAATGCTTTTAAGCTATTATGGTATCAAAAGACAAAGCAGAGCATTTCAAACCATTTCCGGAGAACGTTTATAACAGACATGGACTGAAAAAAAAGTTCGACTCGTGTCAATAAAGGTGTGAAAAGCGTATTTATTTCAAGTAATTTGCGAAATAAAACCCACCGTTTTAGGGATTACATGGTTAAGAAACGTGATAATGTTACAAATATCTTTAAAATGTCCTCTTCGGTCATATTTTAAAAGCGTATTTATTTCAAGTAATTTGCGAAATAAAATCCACCGTTTTAGGGATTACATGGTTAAGAAACGTGATAATGTTACAAATATCTTTAAAATGTCCTCTTCGGTCATATTTTAAAAGCGTATTTATTTCAAGTAATTTGCGAAATAAAATCCACCGTTTTAGGGATTACATGGTTAAGAAACGTGATAATGTTACAAATATCTTTAAAATGTCCTCTTCGGTCATATTTTTGTCTGTTTTCTCATCGATATGCGAGAGCTTAGAGCAATGCGCGCTCCCACGACAGGGGATGCAATTTTGGGCAGGCATGCGTTTCTGGACATAACACCTGTAGGAAAACAATGATGTCAACCAGGTGAGGGAGGGCCGTTTATATACAGGCAGCCAGCGAGCGCCACACCCAATTAGATTTAGGCACTTGTGGGGTGCGTTCAAAGCCTACAGGGCATACTGCCACATCTGCATAGGCTAACACTGGTGATGTTATTAGCTTAGCCTTCAAGATTTCAAAGCTCTTTTGACACTCACCAGTCCAACATGCAGCAAGTCCACAATCAGGTTTCTTGCCAGCTTTGACACTACCACACTGAGCCACAGCTTTATGCAATGGCGCTGCCAGTTTTGCAAAACCTTCCTCAAAAAGACGGTAATAACTGGCAAAGTCAAGGAACGACCAAATTTCTCAAGCTTTAGTGGGAGTTGGCCAGTTGGCTACAGCTTCAATTTTACTAGGATCTGTGGCAACCCGGCTGCACAGTGGCGCAGTTGGTAGAGCTGTTGCCTTGCAGCAAGAAGGTTCTGGGTTCGATTCCGGCCCCGGCCTTTCTGCATGGAGTTTGCATGTTCTCCCTGTGCACGTGCGGGTTTTCTCCGGGTACTCCGGTTTCCTCCCACAGTCCAAAAACATGACTGTTAGGTTAATTGGTCTCTCCAAATTGTCCCTAGGCGTGACCTGTGACTTCGCCACACTGCCATGGCCACAACCTCCACTGAAAACTCCTGGCACTTTAAAGCAAATGAGACCAACTTGTTATCAGAGTCTGACACAAGATCATCTTGATTAGATCAAGAGAGCCTGAGATGGAGTTTTCCAAGTAAAAAACATCACTTCCTGTTCTGAGGGGGGCGGGGCTAAGATGACTACAGACTATGACGACATAGGATTGTCAGGCATCCAACCAGGATCCCTCATGCCAAGTTTGGTGCCAATTGCCATTTTTATGTGAAGCTCATAGTGTTTTGTTTGTTTTGGCGAGTACACCAGGCTCACCATTCTGCCACGTCCCCTGAACATGTATATATGAAAAGTCAATTTTTTGATAACTTTTAAAGCCCTATGCCATTACTGCATTCAGACTAAGAATGAAGTCGATAGGTCAAATTCCGGAGCTGAAGTTTGTTTTACATGAGTAAAAAATGGCCGCCCCCATGTGCATTTTAGAGGGTACCTCCAAGAGACTTTTTTTACTTAATTTGGGAGGATCTCCCTGCATACCTAGTTTGGAAAATAAATTTCCTACCATCCTGATCACAACAGATGGTGACGTGACTTTCTCTGTGTGTGCCGAAGGTGCCACTCAGAGAAATCGACATAAATGCTATAAATGGCTGGGAAAAGTGAGAGTTAAGCTATGAAACTGACTGAATATCAAAATATAGACTAAAAGCTGGAGTACAGACAATTTTTATGTTTCTTTATGATTCTGCTATTACATTGAAAATAACACATTTTTCTTTTTTTTCTTTTTATCCAGGTTAACTTAAAAAGTGAGGTGGTAAAGTTACAGGCAAATTTTCAATTTTCAAGGCTACAGAAAAGTAAGGCTGCACAAACATGAAAATTTGGGACGATGTGAATGTCCAATATTATTACTGCTAGTTCAACATTATTTATCAATTATATTTTCAGAATTTTTATTGGATTACTTCATTAATCATGAGAAAACTTGAAAGATTACTTGATTACTAAAATAAAAGTTGACAACAGCACTATTTCCTCCAATCAACCAACCTTATTTAAAAGGGGTCGTCTTATCTCTGAAAGTGGGTCGGGAATAAACAAATACAGGACATGCCAATCCATCCCCAAAAGATCCAAGGCCCATTGCGTGCTGCACCCCTTTTCAGGCGTCCCTGATTTTTGGAGTTCAGCAAAATATTCAGGTATATTTCAGGAAAAATGGCGGTGCTTTCATTCCACAGCCATTTCACGTCTTTATCTTCCTCAATTTGAACAGCACGACATTGTCCTGTGTAGGTTTTCATAAAATCTCAATAGAACTCAGAGTTGTAACATTCAGGAAGATGGTAGTAACCCCACAGCTGATTCGGTCTCAAATTTTTACCCTGCCTCAGGGTCCCCAGCAGGAATTCACGAGCTGCAAGTTGAAATTTAAATGCTGCAACATTTGTCACTTCCTGTCCAGTCAACCTAGTGTTTTTTCTGGTCACCAGTTCTTCTGATTTCAATCTATGGACATTTCGCTCACCAATGTTTCGGTACCACAAGGGGCTCCATTTCTCCCAGTCAATGACAGTCAGACATTTAGCCTTGCCGTATGGTATGTGTCTAAATCCTCAGGCATTTTTTCAAGGTGCTCAAAGAAATCGGCACTTTGTGTAAGGCCCCCATTCACTGCTGTTTTATCAGAGTTAATATAGGGATAAATCCCAAGGTTTTCCTTATAGAACCTTGTGAGATTCTGATCGGCAACGTTTTTACTGGGGATTGACACTATGTCAAACTGGTCTAATGGTACTTTAACACTGTGTTCCTTCCCACAGTGCTGAGTGGGAGCATTCCAGATGAAGAGAACTGGCTTCTTGAGTGTAATGGCCAGCTTGTCTGCTTTGCGTCTGCTGAACCCAAGACTATCCATGATGTAAACAGAGAAAAGAGAAACCAGGACAGTCGGTCAACTGCTGAGAGGAAAGAGGGGAAAACAGTCTTCATGGTGGTCCCTGCTACCTTCACTCCTCTGTTTCCAAAAGACACAAAAAGAAGTGAAATTAAAATACAACATTTGACAGAAAAATCTGTGTTCTCTATATTGTTCAACTATCTAATGTTTTGTAAAACAGACCAAAGAAAATCTGATTTGGGTCACTTCAGGCTGCAGTTTGAACGTAACCTTTGTCAATAACAGTTTGCTTCTTTCACAAAGAGCGTTAACTCAGTCATGTTTCTGCAAATACAATATGACAAAATGATCATGAAGATGATGGCCTTGGTTTCTTACCATTTAAGATGTAAAGCAAAGTTGAATCAGACACTGCAGGGAATCGACCTGAGGGACAGCAGAGCAAAACAAAAAACAAAACAAACTGACACAAACGTTTGAACAAATTAATGGTCAAATCAAAACATCTCAGTTAAATTTCCTGTTTCAAAAATAAACAAACTTTCTTCTAGTTTAATTAATGAATTATTACATTTTAAACATAATTAGAACACAAATGCTGTTTAGTAAACTGCATTAACTAATAATAAATGTATTACCTGTAAAATATTTTACTATTCATGATATTAATGTGTGATATCTATCTATCTATTTATCTATCTATCTATCTATCTATGGCAGCCTTTAACATTATAGTTGTTTCTGTGTTTGCACTATATTTTTATGTTTATTGAGATATTAATTCCTATCACAATATCTATTGTAAAGTGTGGTGGTAACGATATGTAACAATATTTTTTGGTATAAAATTTACAATAGAAATGAAAAACCTCACATACTAATTGTATATTTGCAAACATTAAAACCTTTTTCAGGTTTCATTTTTAGATGGTACAACAAAATAATAGGAAGTGAATCATTCAAAGTCAAAATTGGAAATCAAAGAAGAAAGTCCTAATTTTCATTTAGGTCAAGCACAAGCTAGCAGCAGGACAAAAAAGAGAAATGTTTTCAAACTCATATGATGCAGCTTTTCAGTTGAGGGCTGTTGATCTGGCACTACAGGGGGTGAATAGAGCCGCTGCAAGTAAGCTTGGTGTTAACAAAACCCTGGTTCGGTTTTGGAGACTCAGGGCTGCGTCCTTAATAAATGCAGCAGATTTATATGTATAAGTATATAAGTATGCATATAAGTATGCAGCCCTCTGCTGGGTCTTTATGAAAATCCGAGAGTGGCGGACATACCAGTGGCTTATTCCGTCGGCTTATAGTCCCGGTGTGGCTTATATACGTTTCCAGGTTTTGTTATTTTTTTGTTTTTATATGTAATTGCGGCTTATAGTATAGTGCGCTCTAAAGTCTGGAAAATACAGTATTTTAAGTGCAGGTTTTAAAAATGGCCACATAAACAAAATGTAGATGCTTTGTTTAATTAGGCCGGAGCAGCGAAGCTCTGTGCGCTGTCCAAGGCCTATTGAAATCACACGATTTCTTGATTATATTTTATATTTCGTCAATTTAAGCAGTTGTTTGGGGCCTTTATCATATTAAAAAACTCAGCAAACTTGACCCAAAATTGTCCCTCAACCAAAATTTTCAGATTCCAAAACTAGGTATGCAGGGAGATCCTCCCAAATCAAGTAAAAAAAGTCTCTTTTTTAGGTACCCTCTAAAATGCACATGGAGGCGGCCATTTTTTATTTTTTACTCATGTCAAACTTTAACAAACTTCTCCTCAGGAATTTGACCTATCAGCTTCATTCTTGGACAGAATGCAGTAAAGGCATAAGGCTTTAAAAGTTATCAATAAAATTGACTTTTCATAAATGTTGAGGGGGCTTGGCAGAGCGGCGAACCTGTGCACTCGCCAAAACAAGCAAAACGCTATGAGCTTCACATAAAAATGGCAATTGGCACCAAACTTGGCATGAGGGATCTGTCAGAGTTGACACCTATTAACACAGACCAAATAACACAGGAAAGACAAGAGAAAGTTAGATTCTGAATACTCGCGAGGAGAACAGACAAAGATGTGCTTTCAGTTACAAATCTCCTACTGCTCTGAAAGCACATTTGCCTGCCCCTCTCTTTTTATTGTCCTTAGGATCCCTGATCACAGAGAGCATTGTAACTCTAAAGGGAGGGGGAAAGTCACTTCATCACACAGCTCCAGCACCAATGATTATCACTAACTAACAACACAATCTATCTAGATTATCTAGTTCTTGACCGAGGATCAAACAGGGCAAGTTGTACGTCTTCACAGTGATGGTTTTACATCTATCCAACAGGTCAGAAGCAGGGCGTTCTGTGAAGAGCTGCTGTCTCTGCTCTTCTTCAGAGAGGCCCTCTGAGAAAGGAAATCAGAGTGATTAACATACAGAAACATTCCTTAAAAGATATGACCAAACAAATAAGAATACATAAACTAGGAACATTATGAAGGTGAAACAAATATTAAATAATACAATTTACCTAAAAGGATCCTGGTTGAATGCCTGACAATCCTATGTCGTCATAGACTGAAGTCATCTTAGCCCCGCCCCATCAGAACAGGAAGTGATGTTTTTTACTTGGAAAGCTCCATCACTGGCTCTCTTGACCTAATCAAGATGATCTTGTGTCAGACTCTGATAACAAGTTGGTCTCACTTGCTTTAAAGTGCCATGAGTTTTCAGTGGAGGTTGTGGCCATGGGAGCTCGGCCAAGTCACAGGTCACGCCGCTGTCATACGTTTGGCTCTCGATTCCACATGTTTCAGCCCAGCTGCACCAAACCCACTGATATCAATCCTTGTCCACCCCACAACAAGAATCCAGTGTAATATTTGATGGACGTGTCCTAATTCATCCACAACACGCTCTAATTTAAAAACTCAGCCCCCAGCCATGCTTTATCCAAGAATTATGAAACTAAGTACACATATGCATCATGTCAGGACCTACAAAAGAGTCTCCAGGAGCCATGGTCCAAATCCAACAGGTAGTTGGCCATTTTGGATCAAAGTCGCCCTTTTGTCCATTTCATTGATGTTGTATCTGAGAGAAATCATCCTACAGCTTTCAAGATCCAGGCTTCAAACTCAGTCAGCACAGTCTTTAGGCATTAAAGGTCAGAAGTTATCAAAGGAATTGTCCTATGTTGAAGCATGTGGGCGTGGCCAAGCCTCAAATCTGGTCTGTGATGAAACATCAAGATGGAATAACTTCCCCATATAGGTTCCCAGCTGCATTAAACTTGATTTGTTTCATCACAGACCAGAGCTAATCACTGTGATGGAAAAATAGGGTTTTTTATTTTAACCCAAAGATTATAAAATGACAAAAGATAAACTGAGCTCATAAAAGAGGTCAAAGAAACAAAACTGGACTCAGGCAAAACTGTAAACAATCTGGTTGCACAAACAAACATTACTGATAAAGAAATGACACACAGGGCTTTATATACTGGCTGATCAGACCAATTACGACACAATAGGGGTAACTAAACAGAATACAATTACAAACACAAAACAAATAACAGTACAGCTAAGTTTGACTAAACTAAAGACTCTCAAAATGAAAATCAAAAAATATTAAAGTTTTAATACTAATATTTACTTAAATAGAAAACGTATCTAAACAAAGAAACTACAAATTTCCCCTGCCAGCAGGAACTAGTAGTTCAGTCCAATTAGCATTAATGCCTGCTGAGTCCTGGCCCCCATCTTTTGTCTGGCCACTCCAAAGCAGACAAAAGAAAACAAAGTAAATCTTATGCAAGCAAATTAAACTTTAAAGTTGATATAAATACACGTTAACTAAATGTGCGCACTAACATAAAGAACAAATGTATCCAAATCAACCAATAAATGTTTTACTGAAACTAAAGTGTTGTGTTTGAATGAAAATAAATTGTGCATAAAAGAGTTACTGACTTCAGAGTGGGGCCATGGATTTGGCCATCACAATCACATTCAAGTGATCAATTGGTGACATCACTTTAGACCCACCCTTGCAACAGGAAGCCACCTGAAGGAGCAGTTAGAACAGTGTTTCTTTATATTGGAAGAAAGACAGCTCTAAATTATACATCAGTGATTCTTGAGAATAGGGACAAAAAGGGTTTAAATTTTTAAAATGGTTTATTATTAAATAAAAACTTGGGACAAATTTCAATGGAGTTGGAAAATATATAAAAATGATTTTTAACTCAATTTATTGATACTTTCATAATTATTTATTCAAATAATTATACTTAATTGCCAAAATATATTATCTTATTATTCCGTTAACTGTGTTAAACTATTATAATGTATTGAGTTCTGCTCCAGGACAAGGGATTTTACCATCCACCTACCACAATGTATAAAATAAAGAAAATATTCAGCAAACACCAGGAAAACATATTGTTGTGCTCATATAACTCAGGTTAGTTTAGTCACATACTTGAAAAAAATATATTTTGTGTATATTTTATTCAAATTTTGTGCTTTATCCATAGGACCTGTTCTGTCCCTTTTCCCTAGTCAAATATGTTTTTCTTTTGTTATTTTTTTCATGATAATTATTGATATTCTTGTTAATTAAATACCAATGACAATGTTTTGACCAGTGAAAACAATTTGATAATTTCTATATCAAATTTTATAACAGACCTTTTGTGTAAGGGTTGACACCATAGAACCAGTGTCAATTAGACAGGGCACCTGAACACCCTCTAAATGCACATCTAAATGAGGACATGATGCAACAAGCTCTGGTGTTTCCCTACCATTACATGGTGCTGTGACTGAGCCAATAGTGACCCCACCCGAACTGCGGCTCAACAATTCAGTGGGAACTAGTTTTCCGAGACCGCAGAGCTATGAGGCAAGGAACTAGAGGGCTGCTGAGAGCCATGAGAGTGAAAACGTGAAGGGACACGCACACCGTCACATTCCCTGGTTGTTGGCACCGTCTACAGACTATAGGGGCATTACGAGGGGGACGACTCTGTTGGTGGGTTTGACTAAGAGAGGCAACACTCTGAGTAAGTTGATTTAATTGCTCTTGTTGTCGTGCCAACATATCATGCAGTGCCCTCAATTCTGAGCCCTGATCCCTTGGACTAATCTGAGCAGTGCTTTGGACAGCATACTGAAATCCAAATGATGGAACTGAAAGACTCCGGGCCCTACTACCACCAGATGAGCCCTCCCGTTCCCACCTAATAGCTTCAGCCCTGACATCAAGTAAAGTAGCTGCAGGTTTCTCCTGTACAAACTGTTTCAATGCACGCCGCAGTGGACCATCTAGAACATGCTCCACAAACTGATCCCTCAACAATACATCAGCATTAACCATGTTAGTGGGTGCAGAGGCTTTAACCTTCTCCATTAATCCCATTAGTGCAAGTGAAAATTCTTGAAGGGTTTCATCTTCCTGCTGTTTTCTAGAAAAGAAAGCCTCTTGCAATGAGACATAGGAATCAGTACAACCATATACCTCTTTTAGCACTCTAATAATGCAAGCTGGATCAATCCGTTCAGCACTAGAGCGGTATCTGAGCTCCTCTCGCGCCTCACCCTCCAAATGATCATACAAATAAAAAGCCTGATCAACAGGTGATAAGTGACGTGCCCTCATACAGACCTCAGCCTCCTCCAACCATTCATTTAACCCTATACCAGATCTTCCTCTGAACATCGGACATTTCCTATCACGAGGCACAAACACCAACCTCTCTGACACAAGGGGACCTCGGCCGGGCAAAGCACTCTGAGATGTGCTTGAAGTAGAAGGGGCAGTAGAAGTACCTGGGGCAGAGAGTGACTGTTCCTGACGCAGTCGTTCGTTGTCTGCTTTCAATTGGGCAATCAAGTCCCGCATTTCTTGGATCTCCTCCTCCATAATCTGGATCCTTTATTAAATGGGCTCGCTGCCGTTTTGCCTGTACACAGAACACAATTCTCCTCCAAAGCAAACAAAATACAAGACCACTACACAAACAGAAAAACAAAAAAACTAAAGAATCAAGTCTCCTTTTACACAGCAGTAATCCTGCCAGCAACGCCAATTTGTGGCAACCTGGGGGGTTGGATTCTCTTTTCTTTCTAATTATGAACCCAAAAATAAACCAACAACGCCACCTGGAATAACTCCAGGAAAATGTAGTTAAGGAAGGACACAGGTACGTTCTGCTGGAAAATGAGGAGACAAGATTCAGGAAGTTCTACAAAATTTATTAAACTTTATGATCTTTTTAAAATAATAATCTGAAATTGAATGGTTAAAACAGTGAATGCAGTCAACAAGCTTTATTATAAAATGTCTAAATTGCAAAGGAAACTGAGGCTTACCGGTGGGGAAGTAGTGAGGGAAGGGGACAACATCCAGTGCAGAAAAAGGGAATCACCCTAGACACTACAAAAACACAGCAAACAAAAAGAAAAGGTGCTCCAACAAAACACGCAAGACAAGACACCGCCACCAGGGGTCACCACCGCCACCACAGAAGCCTCAGTCCCTAAAAGAAAGACAAACAAATGAAACAATACGAGTAAAACAGTGGTACAATGGCGCTACAATGTTGCAATTCATTCCTTCAGTAGCGCCATCGATGCTCCCAGAAGCCGGGAAAGTTCAAGTTGGTCTTTTAAAACAAGTTGTAATTAGGCAAAACAGCAGTGAGTGTCACTCCAGGTTCAATGCCGATGAGTCATCAGGAGGCTAAAAGAATATAGCAAATGAATACAACTGCTACAAAAAAAATATATATATATAACGTGCAGCAGCTTCTTACCTGTGACCTGATAAATGCCAAAATAATCAGATCTTCAATACCACTTAGATACAGTGCAACTGTAAAAAAGAAACGCTCTGTGAAGGTTTTGTTTACATAAAACAGATGTTACTTAGCCGCGCTAGCTCTTACCTTCCTATCAGCAAAGAATTAATGGACAGATCGACCCAGATATTGGAGGTGCAGCGAAGGAGGCCAAGCAGACAGACCCGTTAACATCAATAACCATTCCTAAAGCCGACAAATGATAACAGCCACGCTTACCCAGAACGGTGCAAATAAAGAAAGCAACTTCAATTGACGTCACGACGCACACTGACTCATGTCAGGTGAAGGCTTGCTTATATGCAGCAGCTGAAATTGCTCTTAAAGTGGCAGCGTACCATTTATGCTGCTACAGTCGTGGACATCAGGACCATTTCAGTGTTTTTTAACGTCTCCACATTGTCATAGGAGAAATAAGTGAAACAGGATTCTATACAAATTAGTAGAGGGAGATTCAGATCTGGAGTTGTCAGATGAAGATGAGGATAAGTATCAGCCTCTGGTAGGGGCCTTGCTTCTTCTTTTTGGTAGTTTCATTCTAATGTGTGTTGAATTTAAAGATCTGATATTGTATTGATTAGTATTTGTTTAAGTTTTTGCATGTTTAATTACCCCCTGTGTGTCAGCAGTGTTTTGATCAGCCACTATTTAAGTTCCCCTCATGTCTTGTTTGTTAGGTCAGTTTGTCCTTGAGTTCTTTGTGTTACTACCTGAGTTGGAGTTTGTTATATTGATGTCAGTTTTTGGGCCCAATTCTTCATTGTTTAATGATTTTTGAACTTTTTTGTAATAAATTAAGATTATTTTTGGATTCCATTCAGTTTTTTTCTTTTTTCGGCCATCCATTGCAAATATTGTTTAGATCTTTCCCAACTTTTGCTCACAGTGGTCCATCTTCTATTAACTGGTGTGGCTTTGGTATTATTTGGTTCATCATAATGGTTCCAGTTGCAGGCAGACCCGTTTGAGAAGTTTGCAGAACTTTTTCCTCATCATTTTCTCGTAACTGCACTTTTCTCTTTTTTTTTAGTCTGGAAGACTCTGGGAAAGCCAAGAGAGGCCATGTGTGCTGATATTCTGAAGAAAGTCCTTATTCATGTGTGTAATTTTATACTTCTGTCATGTTCAAAATAAATGAATAATAAGCAATTAAATAAATTTAAAAAATCTTCATTTCTTGGCAATAGTGTTTGGGGAAAACTCTGCAGTTTGCAGTCATTTATGGTTTTCATTTCAAATAACAAGCACTAGACTGAAACCAGAAATGGATTGCTTCTGGTTATTAAATGTATTTTTAAAATTTGACCTCTTTTCTTGGCTAAATGTGATTCATTAATCACTAATCTGTACATTTTATCTTTTTTTTTTATTCAGTCATAATTTAGACTGAAATTATCCTGATGTCCACTACAATGGACATGCTGTGAAATTTAAATTTAAAAAATAATTTAAAAAATAATTAAATGGTAAGGTGTTTGTTTTGGCCTAAATAAATACAGAAATTGGAAGGAACATTTTTTTCTTCGGTTCTAAGGAGGATATGCATGTTTCCAGTTTAAAAGGTTTAAATTGACCCATTATGTTTACTATAAAATATGTAGAAGGAGAAATCTTTCCAGAAAACACACGCTGTAGTTTTAGTTCAATGTCTGCTAAAATGGAAACCTGCTACCATATAAACCTCTGAATCCAAGCACTGAACACCCACTGCTGCTGAAGTGATGCTTTTACAATGCAGTTTATTTTTGTTTTCAGGCCAGAAAACTGGTGCTGACAGAGCCAGAGAACAGTTTGGTTTCTTGGTTTACTCAATGAAACAGAGAGAGAAGTCCGAGTTGGAGAACAAAGCAGAGAGGCCACATCCCTAAAACAGAGGTAGCACTACTCTGCCCGTTTTCATCTCTTTCTTCAGTTTCATCTCTTTCTCCTCTTTCTTCAGTTTCATCTCTTTCTCCTCTCTCTTCTCTTTCTTCTGTTTCATCTGTTCCTCCTTGTTCTTCCAGCTTACAGTTTTCTCCTTTGGTCCCGTTGTAGCACTGGCACTTGAAGTGCTGACGGAAGGCCTCCAGCTCTGCTTCACCTAGAGATCCCAAGACCTTCAGCTTTCCTCTCTGACGTATGATCCTGTGAGTGGAGGGGCTCAGGTGCAGAAACACGGCGCTGTCCGGTTCTCGGCGAAGACAGCGACCGTTAAAATTGCACAAATTCTGGCTGCACTCCTTTGCTGCTGTGGTCACATTGAGGAGGTACCGTCCCATGGCTCCCCGAAAATAGTTATTCAAGGCTTTACAGCCGCTCTGCCGCACAGAGGAAACATATTAACTGAAAAATACATAACGGCAGCCTATGCAACATGAGAGGACTAGGGAAAGTAATGCTCTTACACTAGTTGCATAGGAGGAGCCACCCCAGAAGATCACTCCTGCAGCTCCCAATGCAACGCTCTCACCAATGGTGTTGACCAAATCTTTCTGCAAAGACATATATGAATACTTTAGCTGTATGAGATGTATTATAGAGAATCTGAGCTCTAGTTACTTATAGAGCTGTGGGTTCTATATGTAACTACAGCCCACAGTTAAATATATTATGTTTAATGCCATATGAAAATAATAGCTATTTTATGATCAGAAATATGAAAAATAACATGAGTAATTATCTTGTTTTAGATGAATGCATTGGAAAAAAATAATCTGGTGAAGGGTTACCTAGAGTTACTACCAAATTAACATAATCACATGTAAAATGTCTGGACAATAGGAGCGGATTGGAACAGAAGCTACATTATTTGACGTGCAAACACCTTGCCAGTAAACTTGATTCAGCAGGTGGAAACTAAATGTAATTTAAGAACTATTTAACTCTTCAATGGGATCTCAGCTAAATTTTAAGTTTTTTTAATGACAGACTGCTGGATTTCACCAGGTGACAGTTAATTCTTTACCATTTCTTATTTTTTCACATTCTCCCTCATAACATCAATTTATATGCTGATGGCTATTTTGTTGAATTAGCAAGGAAGTAAATTGCCTCAGAGCTGAGCTCTGTAGATACCAAGTTTTATATTTTGAACTTTCAGCCTCAGTTTGTCATTTAGCATCCTGGATTTACACAAAAAGGCAAATTTTGGAAATCTCAGATTAGGTAAGGAACCACGTTCTCTAGAAATTCACACCAAATGTAGCTTTTTTATAGTAAAATCCAGCCTTAATGAGCTAACTGCAAATATAAAATGTTATGGGCAACTTTAAATATCAACTACAAACTTTTTGTATTTTTAAATAAACATATTTCAATAATTTACCTAGTTGAAATTATAAATAATTACTCATGGTAGAAAAGTTAAAATAAAGTATTTTTGAACTTTGGTATTTATAGGAAACAACAAAACTCTGTATCTGGTAGGTCATAGTTTTACAAAAAGTGTAACTGTCCTTCTAGAGCTGCTGCCTGGTGGCTGCTGCAGAGCGCGGCGGGTGTATTTATATGGGTGGAGCAGAGACATGTAGAGGGAACATATCGGGCTGATTTAGCTGATGCTTAGATTAGGTTTACAGACAACTGGAAAATAAATTTCCTACCATCCTGGTCACAACAGATGGTGGCGTGACTTTCTCTGTGTGTGCCGAAGGTGCCACACAGAGAAAATGACATAAAAGCTATAAATGGCTGGGAAAAGTGAAAGTTAATCCATAAAACTGACTGAATATCAAAATACAGACTAACAGCTGGAGTACAGACAATTTTTATGTTTCTTTATGATTCTGCTATTTATCATTACATTGAAAATAACAACATTTTGTATCATTGTTTTCCAGGTTAACTTAGTGAGGCGCTAAAGTTACAGGCTAATTTTCAAGGGTACAGAAAAGTAATTGTTAAGGCTGCACAAACATGAAAATTCAGGAAGATGTGAATGTGAATGTCTGACAGTATTTACCAATAATTTTTAAAAGTTTTTTATCACATTACTTGATTAATCGTAAGAATATTTGAAAGATTACATGATTACTAAAAAGCAGTTTACAACAACACTATTTTCTCCAATCAACCAACCTCAGTTAAAATGGTCATGATCTCTCTGTAACTGGGTTGGGAATAAACAAAAACAGGACGTGCCAATCCATCCCCAACAGCTGCGACGCGCATTGCCTCCTTCACCCTGTTCAGGACAAACAGGCGTGCCTGATCAGTGGAGTTCAGTACTTGATCTAGGTATATTGAGGGAAAAAGGGCAGTGCTTTCATTCCACATCCAGTTCAGTTGATTATTTCGCTGAATCTCAATGGCAGGACAATGTCCTCTGTAGGTTTCCAAATTCCCTCTGTAGTCATGGTTGTAACAATCAGGAAACAGGTAGTAGCCCCACAGCTGATTTGGTCTCAAATTTTTACCCTTCCTCAGGGTCTCCAGCATGAATTCACGAGCTGCACGTTCAAATTCTTGTTTTGCAACATTTGTAACTTCTCGAGTCGACATAGTGTTCTTTTCGGCCACCAGTTCTTTTGATTTCCTTCTATAGATATCTTTGCTAGCCCAGTTTCGGACCCACAAGGGGCGCCATTCCTCCCAGTCAATGACACACACACCTTTAGCCTGGTGATCTGCTATGTATTTGTCTAGATCCTTAGACATTTTTTCAAGGTGCTGAGACAGACTGACACTTTGTGGAAGACCCCCACTCACTGATGTTCCTTTTTTCTCATAATAGGGATAAATCCCGAGGCGGTCCGTATAGAACAATGTGAGATTCTGCCCGACAAAGTTCTTACTGGGGGATGACACTATGTCAAACTGGTCTAATGATAACTCAACACTGTGTCGTTTCCCACAGTCCTGAGTTGGAGCGTTCCAGATGAAGAGAACTGGCTTCTTGGAGTGTAATGGCCAGCTTGTCTGATTTGTGTCTGCTGAACCCAAGACTATCCATGATGTAAACAGAGCAAGGAGAAACCAGGACAGTCGGTCAACTGCTGAGAGGAAAGAGGGGAAGACAGTCTCCATGGTGATCCCTGCTACCTTCACTCCTCTGTTTCCAAAAGACACAAAAAGATGTGAAAATGAAATACAACATTTGACAGAAAAACCTGTGTTCTCTATATTGTTCAACTGTCTAAGGTTTTATAAAACAGACAAAAGAAAATCTGAATTGGGTCACTTCAGGCTGCAGTTTGAACGTAACCTAGGTAAAACAACGGTTTGTTTCTTTCACAAAGAGCGTTAACTCAGTCATGTTTCTGCAAATACATTATGACAAAATGATCATGAAGATGATGGCCTTGGTTTCTTACCATTTAAGATGTAAAGCAAAGTTGAATCAGACACTGCAGGGAATCGACCCGAGGGACAGCAGAGCAAAACAAAAAACAAAACAAACTGACACAAACTTTTTGACAAATTAATTCTCAAATCAAAACATCTCAGTTCAATTTCCTGTTTCAAAAATAAACAAACTTTCTACTAGTTTAAATCATGAATTATTAAATTGTAAATGTAATTAGAACAATAACTTCCAATTTCTGTCTAGTAAACGGCATTAACTAATAATAAATGTATTACCTGTAAAATATTTTATCTATCTATCTATCTATCTATCTATCTATCTATTATCTATCTATCTATCTATCTATCTATCTATCTATCTATCTATCTATCTATCTATCTATCTATCTATCTATCTATTATCTATCTATCTATCTATCTATCTATCTATCTATCTATCTAATCTATCTATCGTTGGGAATGGAAATTCCGATCGATAAATCATAATTTATATTAACACGCGGAGCATAAAATCAGCCAACAAAAGCATTCAGACTTTACTTATTTTATTTACTTTCAGCACTGAAAGGAGAAGCTTTTACCATTACATTCAAGAAGAGTTTATAAAAAATGTCTGTGCAGCAACTGAGGAGAAGGAGGACGGAAGCTGATTATATGGACTGAAGACACTCCCTGAAATCACACCATGTCTCTGTGGCTTGATAAGTTTCTGCTTCTCTGAGGAATGTGCCTTAGTGTCTGACAGTATCAAACATGTAACTCTTTACTATGGACCCTTTGTCTAACAGCATGTGACTCTTTCTTGACCTTGGTAAAGCGTCTCAACATTCCCCCTGTTGGGCTCTAAAAGAGCACAAAAAGGGGAAGACAAACCCTAGAGTAGACACTGTCCCTTCCTGAAAATATCCCCCGGGGTTTTTGCAGATGTTGATAGCATCATTTCAAGTATTGATGTTGTCTTTCATTCATGTAATTTCATTTCATTTCATGTCATTTTTGGGGGTAAAAACGGATAGGGCATCCTATGCCTCTTAGGCAGTGGATCAAAATAACAATGTCCCCCTTACAATCTAATAAACAATATGTAAAGAAGTAAAATTTTAAAGAATGTTAGGGTTAAGATTGGAAAAAGGAAATTCAACCCTCCATGGCATTTACTGTTTCTTTTTGTGGTGGGGGAAAAAAACGTTGTCCTGCAGTCGTGTAGAGCTTTGTAATCTTCAATTAGAAATCAATTTTAATTTCGGACCGTAGAAAATTGGGTGACACTTTATTTGAAAGGCAAACCTAGCACAAATTATAACGGCCAGACCTCCTGTTTAAAAAGAAGCCAAAGTTTCACACCTAATACATATGAGGTATGTTTCTTATTAACTTTGCATTTTCTTTGAGAAAATAACATTGACTATGTCCCATCTGTAATATAGTGATGGGCAAATGAAGCCTCATGAAGCAATGAAGCTTTCCAGCCATTTGCTTTGCAAAAAGGTTCAGTACTCGATGCTTCATTCATTGCTCACTAGTGGCATCTGCTGGTGAAACTGTAACAGTCTTGTCACTCTGTTGGATCTTACTTCCAAAAATTACTAAATGCAATATTGTCACAAAGTTTTCATCAAACTCATGTTTAGTAACAGGAGAATCAATGAAACCATATTTCATTGTCATTTGTTTTAATTATTACAATTATTTGTAACCAATCTAGGAATTCTGACAAAATTGATAGTGCAAGAATAGACTACTATCAGTCAGGATTTTGTCCAGAAGTTGATTGAGAGCATGTCAGGGAGAATGACAGAGGTCCTGAAGAAGTGGGGTCAACACTGCAAATATTGACTTGCAGTGTCAAGTCAATATTGACACTGCATTCAAACTGTCAATAAAAGCTTTTGTTACTCATAATATGATTGCAATTGTATTTCTGTATTTGATGAAAACATCTGACATACACACATGAAAACCAGAAGGCAGCAGATTATGTGAAAATATAATATTTGTGTCATTCTCAAAACTTTTGGCCATGTCAGTAGTGGACATCAGGACCATTTCAGTGTATTTAACATCTCCACATTGTTATAGGAGTAATAAGTGAAACAGGATTCTATTCAAGTTAGTAGAGGGAGATTCAGATCTGGAGTTGTCAGATGAAGATGAGGATAAGTATCAGCCTCTGGTAGGGGTCTTCATCGGCTCCAGGACAATCTGATGAAGAGACAGACTCATGGTGCGTTCACAACAAACACGTTTTGAGCATCAGGTCCATCTGGTTTACATTCACAGTCTATGTAAAAAGTCATAAAAATGGTTCAAAATGTGCCATGCTAGACGTTCGGAACGCTCCTCCATAGCCCTTATTGCACCTCCACATAGTCTTTAAATGTATAAGAAATGTGCCTGATGTTCAAAACACTGTTGGTGTGAACACATCATCAGAGCCAGAGATATCAGGAAAGTCACCATGCTAGGTGGGCCAGGATTAACTTGTTTGTTTTTCTAGGACCAGACATTTGAGATGGGAATATCCATTTATTGGTTCTTGGTCATAAAGATCTACGCCACCTACATCACTTCTGGTTGTCATACCTGGACATGAGTTTTTTTCTTTGTTCAACCATCAATTGAAAATATTGTTTAGATCTTTCCCGTAAATGGTGGAGGCCATCACCACAGGTTTATCATCAAACTACTTTGTGACAATCAGCTAAGATGCTCCCTTCTGTTCACAGTGGTCCATCTTCTGGTAACTGGTGTGGCTTTGGTATTATTTGGTTCATCATAATGGTTCCAGTTGCAGGAAGACCAGTTTGAGAAGTTTGTAGAACATTTTTCCTCATCATTTTCCTGTAACTGCACTTTTCATTTTTTTAGTCCAGAAGACTCTGGGAAAGCCAAGAGAGGCCACGTGTGCTGATATTCTGAAGAAAGTCCTTATTCATGTGTGTAATTTTATATTTCTATCATGTTCAAAATAAAAGAAAAAATAAACAATTAAATAAGTAAAAAAATAAGTAAAGGCTTAATTTCTTGGCAATATTGTTTGGGGACATCCCTGCAGTTTGCAGCCATTTTTGGTTTTCATTTCAAAGAACAAGCAATAGACTGAAACCAGAAATTGTTAACTTCTGGTTCTTAAATGTATTTTTCAAATTTGACCTCTTTCCTTGGGTTAATGTGATTCATTAATCACTAATCTGCACATTTTTCCATTTTTTGGAATTCAGTCATAATTTCGACTGAAATTGTCCTGATGTCCACTACAATGGATATGCTGTGAAATTTTGATTTAAAAAGGATTTTAAAAAATAATAAAATTTTAAGGTGTTCATTCTGGCCTAAATAAATACAGAAATTGGAAGGCACATTTTTTTTCTTCGGTTCTCAGGAGAATATGAATGTTTCCAGTTTTTAAGGTTTAAATTGACCCATACTATAAAATATGCAGAAAGAGAAATATTTCCAGAAAACACACGCTGTAGTTTTAGTTAAATTTGTGCTGAAATGGAAACCTGTTACCATATAAACCTCTGAATCCAAGCACTGAACATCCACTGCTGCTGAAGTGATGCTTTTACAATGCAGTTTATTTTTGTTTTCAGGCCAGAAAACCAAAACTTTCCATTTTGGTGCTGGCAGAGCCAGAGAATAGTTTGGTTTCTTGGTTTCCTCAATGAAACAGAAAAAGAAGTCCGAGTTGGAGAACAAAGCAGAGAGGCCACATCCCTGAAACAGAGGTAGCACTACTCTGCTCTCTTTCTCCTTTTTCTCCTTCATCTCTTTCTTCTATTTCATCTCTTCCTCCTTGTCCTTCCAGCTTACAGTTTTCTCCCTCTGTCCCGTTGTAGCACTGGCACTTGAAGTGCTGACGGAAGGCCTCCAGCTCTGCTTCTCCTGGGGATCCCGTGACCTTAAGCTTTCCACTCTGACTTATGATACTGTGAGTGGAGGGGCTGAGGTGCAGAAACATGGCGCTGTCTGGTTCTTGGCGAAGACAGCGACCGTTAAAATTGCACAATTTCTGGCTGCACTCCTTTGCTGCTGTGGTCACATTGAGGAGGTACCGTCCCATGGCTTCCCCAATGTAGTTATTTAAGTCTTTACAGGTGCTCTGCAGCACAGATGTTAGATATTAGCTTAAAAATACATAACAGCAGATGCAACATGAGAGGAGAAGGGAAAGTAATGCTCTTACAACACTTGCGTAGGAGGTGTTCCCCCAGAAGATCACTCCTGCAGCTCCCAATGCAACGCTCTCGCCAACGGTGTTGACCAAATCTTTCTGCAAAAGATGTATATGAATACTTTAGTTGTATGAGACGCATTATAGAGAATCTGAGCTCTAGTTACATATAGAGCTGTGGGTTCTATATGTAACTACAGCCCACAATTAAATATATGATGTCTAATGCAATAGAAAAAATAATAGCTATTTTATGGCCAAAAACATGAAAAACAACATGAGTAATTATCATGTTTTAGATGAATGCATTGGAAAAAACTAAAAACTCTCGTGAAGGGTTACCTGGAGTTACTACCAAATTAACATAATCACATGTAAAATGTCTGGACAATAGGAGCAGATTGGAACAGAAGCTACATTATTTGATGTGCAAACACCTGGCCAGTAAACTTGATTCAGCAGGTGGAAATTAAATGTAATTTAAGAACTATTTAACTCTTCAATGGGATCTCAGCTAAATTATAAGTTTTTTTTAATGACAGACTGCTGGACTTCACCAGGTGACAGTTACTTCTTTACCATTTCTTATTTTTTCACATTCTCTCTCATAACATCAATTTATGTTTTGTTGAATTAGCAAGGAAGTAAATTGCCTCAGAGCTGAGCTCTGTAGATACCAAGTTTTATATTTTTGAACTTTAAGCCTCAGTTTGCATTTATGCTACAGAGACATGTAGAGGGAGCATATCGGGCTGCTTTAGCTGATGCTTAGATTAGGTTTACAGACAACTGGAAAATAAATTTCCTACCATCCTGGTCACAACAGATGGTGGCGTGACTTTCAAAATTCAAAATTCAAAATTTGGGACAATGTGAATGTCCAATATTATTACTGCTAGTCCGACAGTAATCACAAATAATTTTTCACATTTTTTATCTGATTACTTGATTAACCGTAAGAATAATTGAAAGATTACTTGATTACTAAAACAAGTTTACAACAACACTATTTCCTCCAATCAACCAACCTCAGTTAAAAGGTCCATCTTATCTCTGTAAGTAGGTTGGGAATAAACAAAAACAGGACGTGCCAATCCATCCCCAACATATGCACGGCGCATTGCCTCCTTCACCCTGTTCAGGACAAACAGGCGTGCCTGATCAGTGGAGCGCAGTGAAATATTCAGGTACATGTCAGGAAAAATTGCGGTGCTTTCATTCCATATCCAGTTCAGTTGATCATTGCGCTCAATCTCATAAGCATGACAAAGTCCTGTGTAGGTTTCCAAATTCCTTTTGTACTGGTTGTAACATTCAGGAGAATTGTAGTAGCCCCACAGCTGATTCGGTCTCAAATTTTTACCCTGCCTCAGGGTCCCCAGCAGGAATTCACGAGCTGCAAGTTCAAATTCTTTTTTTGCAACAGTCTGCGTTTTGTTCTTGCCTTGTGATCTCCATCTATAGATAGATTTTCCACCGCTGTTTCGGATCCACAAGGGGTGCCATTTCCCCCAGTTAATGACAGTCAGACCTTTAAACTTGCGTTCTGGTATGTATTTGTCTAGATCCTTAGACATTTTTTGAAAGTGCTGAGGGAGATTGACACGTTGTGGAAGGCCCCCATTCACTGCTGTTTCATTAGTGTCATAGTAGGGATAAATCCCAAGGTTTTCCTTATAGAACGTTGTGAGATTCTGTCCGTGAACATCCTTACTGGGGGATGACACTATGTCAAACTGATCTAATGATAACTTAACACTGTGTCGTGTCTCACAGTCCTGAGAGGGAGCGTTCCAGATGAAGAGAACTGGCTTATTGGAGTGTAATGGCCAGCTTGTCTGCTTTATGTCTGCTGAACCCAAGACTATCCATGATGTAAACAGAGCAAGGAGAAACCAGGACAGTCGGTCAACTGCTGAGAGGAAAGAGGGGAATACAGTCTCCATGGTGATCCCTGCTACCTTCACTCCTCTGTTTCCAAAAGACACAAAAAGATGTGAAATTGAAATACAACATTTGACAGAAAAGTCTGTGTTCTCTATATTGTTCAACTGTCTAATGTTTTGTAAAACAAACAAAAGAAAATCTGAATTGGGTCACTTCAGGCTGCAGTTTGAACGTAACCTTTGTCAACGACAGTTTGCTTCTTTCACAAAGAGCGTTAACTCAGTCATGTTTCTGCAAATACAATATGACAAAATGATCATGAAGATGATGGCCTTGGTTTCTTACCATTTATGGTGTAAAGCAAAGTTGAATCAGACACTGCAGGGAATCGACCTGAGGGACAGCAGAGCAAAACAAAAACAAAAAACAAAACAAACTGACACAAACCTTTTTAACAAATTAATGCTCAAATCAAAACATCTCAGTTCAATTTCCTGTTTCGAAAATAAACTAACTTTCTGCTAGTTTAAATCATGAATTATTAAATTGTAAACATAATTAGAACACTAACTTCCCATTTCTACCTAGTAAACTGCATTAACTAATAATAAATGTATTACCTGTAAAATATTTTACTATTCTTAATATTAATGTGTGATATCTATCTATCTATCTATCTATCTATCTATCTATCTATCTATCTTCTATCTATCTATCTATCTATCTATCTATCTATCTATCTATCTATGGCCGCCTTTAACTTCATAGTTGTTTCTGTGTTTGCAGTCTAGGGGTTGCACCGACTAGTCGATTCTTTTCTCTGCAATGACTTTTTTCTGGGCCAGTCGACTAGTCGCAATCACGTGACACAACATATTTTTCCAAGGAAATGAAAGAAGGTGGACTAGGTGAGTTCGCCAGAAAGCTCAAATTGTATAAAAATGTAAATAATTTAACAAAGATAAACTGTAAATTACAGCATAGGCTCCCGCAATAGGGGCGTTGCGGTAGTTAGCGCGGCGCTCTGCATATAGAGACTTTAGCCTGCGGTAGTCAGGAGTCCGACTCCCGTCCTCTATTTGCTGGGCCCAGGCCTCTCCGCTCTCTCTGACCCCTTACTATCAGATTGCTGTCAAATAAACTAGTGCCAAAAAATCCTTAAAAAAAACAAAGACTACAGGAGTAATGTGCTACAATGTGACATGATGTCGGGGTTTTTTCATCCCTTAACAACCCCCAACTGATCAGCGTCACCCTGCTGAAGCTTCTAACCTGGCAGCTTTGCGGTCTTATAAAAATATGGTTTGACAACATCTGCAACTAAGTCCAGCTTCATCCTGAGGGTCTGATAGAGCCGATCTCTGCCACCGTCTGCTTGTCGGTTCAGAGAGTCGAACCGACTCTTAAGTCAGCAGAGCTTCCTGATGCGCATCGGATGGAGGAGCAGCGGGAGGAGCAGCGGGAGGCTTCGTAGAATTAAACTGTAACCAAACGGGATCCGTTCATAATAAGTTTGGCTTGTGATGTTCCAAAAGCACCATTATGGTCAGTGTGATAATTTGACTCCAATACTAGTAACTATCCAGAGATCATCAGTATCAGCCGGTGTTTGGAAAAAGAAAAGTCCGACCCGACTTTGTGTAACGAACTTTTCTCTGCTGCTCACGAAGAATTATCGGTTTATTGCTCTTTTAATTCTGCATAATAGACTTAGTAAAACTGGGAGAAGGGTGTAGAGTAGAGGTTCTCAACGTGGGCGGTACCGCCCCCCAGGGGGCGTTCGGAGGACGGCAGGGGGCGCTGGCGGACATTTTTACAAAAGGGGGGCGCTGGGATGCCTTAGGGGGGCGTTTGGTCGAAGGTAAAGTTTATTGTCAATAATAAAATAATGCTCAGTGCAAAGAAGCCTGCAAGTTATTTGGTGGGGGCAGTGGCGCAACTACACATTTATCTGCGCATAAACTGCGAAAATAGCTCATTAAGCCTCCAAGTAGTTGTGAAGAGGTTTGAGATTACGTCACTATGATGTCATCGCGACTGGTCGACATCGACCCGACTATTATCACGATGTAGTCGACCTTAAAAAATATGTAGTCGTTCAACCCTTAGCTTGAGCTATATTTTTATGTTTGAGATATTAATTCCTATCACAATATTTATTGTGAAGTGTGGCGGTAACGATAAGCATAACAATAATTTTTGGCAGAAAATTTGCAATAGAAATTAAAAACATCACATACTAATTGTATATTTGCAAACAATAAAACCTTTTTCAGGTTTCATTTTCTAATGGTAAAACAAAATAATAGGAAGTGAATCGTTCAGTCAAAATTGGAAATCAAAGAAAGTGCTAATTTTCATTTAGAACAGTGTTTCTCAACCTTTCTTGGTCCAGCTCCCCCCTAGCCTTTATCCAGGTCCCTCACTGCCCCCACCAAATAATTTGCAGGCTACTTTGCACTGACCAATATTTTACCATTAATATTATCACTCTTGTAGATGTTTTGATTGTTATGCTTGTTTCTGTATTTATCATCAAAAATACATATAATATAATGATATAAAAATAATACAGCTGTCTATGAAAAATAAAATGAACATTCTAGTTAAAATTGGTAGGTCTAACAGCAGCCACTAAAAGTGAAAAAATATTATTTTGTGCCATTTTCTAGTTGTTAAATGTCGCACAAAATGACCAGATAAAAGATGTTCAACATGCCATTTTAAACTTTGAACTGTTTGCAAACGACTGAGCTCTGCATCATTAAAACATGAATAGAACTGTAACTACATTAATCATAGCTCTTCTTCTCTTCAGTGTTTCTGTTGGTTTCTGGTGGTGCAGCTCTGTGCTGCCTTCAGGAGAATCGGATATCAGAGCATCATCCATAAAACTTCACCCACATGGTATTTATTGTGCAAACCAGAGCTTTCAGTGGGAAAATAAAAGTTCCAGGTCCTTTAAATGCCATATAAATATTAGACAGAAACACGGATTATATCTTTATATAGATCTGTCTATTGATTATAGATTAATAGTTTTACTGGACAAAGATTACAAAGAACAAATCTGGTTCTTAATCAAATCCTAATGAGTCAAATTGAAAGTGTCATCATCAGCCTCATGACATAAACACTGACATGAAAAATTATATTGAAGAAATATATACAATTTAATTAAAAACATAAATAAGTGGTCAGTTCAGTTTATTTTAGCTTTTATCCGGAAATAATGTGTTTATTCTTGCCATAAATTTCTCTGTATTAATTATTGATCGAAAGGTCTTTCCATACCAGTTTATTCCTCAGTATTTACTTTAGTTTCTTAGTTTATTCTTGCATTTTGTTCTTCATTAATTTCCATTTAGTTTCATTTGATTACTATTATCCTCTTCTGGTTTATAGTTATGTCCACTCTAGTTTCTTTCCTGTTGCTACATTTATTTTATCGTTTATTGACGTTATTCACTCATCACTTGGCCGCCTAATCATCATGTGTTTCACATCATGTGTTGATTTTTCACTGCTTAGCGTCGGATTCTCTGTTTTATGCCATAATTCACATCTAGTTCGTCGCTCCGTTTTATGTCCCGCTTCTCCTGTTTCAGAGTTTTGCGCGATGTGCGCCTCGTTTTTTTTTTTGTTGTTGTTTTTTTTTACCCCCTATGGTGCGCAGCGGTCCGGAAGCGCATCGATGGGGAAAAGACAGTCTGACGTAAACCTTTTAAAACAACGGAAACAATTTCTGCATTCTGATTATTGAAATTTAAAAGTGCTGTGTTGTTCTATCACCCCTTTCATACCGGACCACTTACAGCTCCGGTGTTAACGCTATAAAATGAACGCTCTCCATCGTGGTATCACCCATGGAGGGATTTCTTTATTTAAATAGGTTCATTTTTCAGAGGGACACACAGTGAGGGTATAATGATTTTAGCTACCAGTAGCAGGAGAGGAGCTGCGCCAAGAAGCTAACAGACTCTAACAAACACTGAATAGAAGAAGAGCTGCCATGGATACAGTTGCAGTCAAACATGATTTAATGTTACACAATACAGTTTTACCAAGTTGCTCAAAGTCTAAACTGACATTGTTGTGCATTTAAGGTGTAAAGTTTACCTTCGACCAAACCCCCCCTAAGGCATCCCAGCGCCCCCCTTTCGTAAAAATGTTCGCCAGCGCCCCCTGGCGTCCTCTTAACGCCCCCTGGGTTGCGGTACCGCCCACATTGAGAACCGCTAATTTAGAACAAGCACATGCTAGTGTAGCGTAGTTGAATCTGCGTTGTGTCTTGTGGGAATAACAGCCAGACAACAGCTGATCTTGAAGGCACTTTTAATATTCCTGCATTCAAACAGCAGAAAAGAAAATCAAAACAGGCTCTTTCACAGCGCCTTCTCCCACGGAATCCGAACAGAAAGAGCGCGAAGCGCGTGTGCAAAATAACACATTTACCTTAAAAGATAAAATAATTGCGAAAATAAAGAATTACAAAGCCCAAGCATGAGCATAATAATTTTAAAATAAAAATTAGACAAAATATTCCCCACAAAAGCAAAGAAACACCAGCGGCTTATAGCCCAGTGCTGCTTATGTACGTTTAAAGTTTTTTTTTCTTTCGTTCTTTCTTCCTTTCTTTCTTTCTTTTGTTTTTTTTTTTAAAAAAAATTTGAACTGCGGCTAATAGTATGGTTCGCTTTACAGTCCGGAAAATACAGTATTTAAAATGCTAGTTTTAATAATGGCTACATAAACAAAATACAGATGCTTTGTTTATTTAGGTCTGAGCAACGAAGCTCTGTGCACTGGCAAAGGCCTATAGAAATTGCACGATTCCTTGATTATTTATTTTTTTTCCACTGTCAATTTAAGTGGTTGTTTGGGGCCTTTAACAAGTAAAAAACTCACCAAACTTGACCCAAAATTGTCCCTCAACCAAAATTCTCGGATTCCAAAACTAGGTATGCAGGAAGATCCTCCCAAATCAAGTAAAAAAAGTCTCTTGGAGGTACCCTCTAAAATGCACATGGAGGCGGCCATTTTTTATTTTTTACTCATGCAAACTTTAACAAACATCTCCTCAGGAATTTGACCTATCGGCTTCATTCTTGGTCAGAATGCAGTAAAGGAATAGGGCTTTAAAAGTTATCAATAAAACTGACTTTTCATATATGTTCAGGGGCTTGGCAGAGTGGCGAACCTGGTGCACTCGCCAAAACAAACGAAACGCTATGAGCTTCACATAAAAATGGCAATTGGGACCAAACTTGGCATGAGGGATGCTGGTTGGATGCCTGACAATCCTATGTTGTCATAGTCTGAAGTCTTCTTAGCCCCGCCCCCCTTAGGCAAGGAAGTGACGTTTTTTGCTTGGAAAGCTCCATCTCTGGCTCTCTTGACCTAATCAAGATGATCTTGTGTCAGACTCTGATAACAAGTTGGTCTCACTTGCTTTAAAGTGCCATGAGTTTTCAGTGGAGGTTGTGGCCATGGCAGCTTGGCGAAGTCACAGGTCACGCCGCTGCCATACGTTTGGCACTCGATTCCACATGTTTCAGCCCAGCTGCACCAAACTCACTGAGATCGATCATTGTCCACTCTCCAACAGGAATCCAGTGCAATATTTGATGGGCGTGTCCTAATTCTTCCACAGCACCCTCTAGATTAATTTAAAAAATCAGCCCCCAGCCATCCCTTATCCCAGAAACTAAGTACACATATGTATCAGGACCTACAAAAAGGTTTCTTGGAGCCATGGTACAAATCCAACAAGTAGTTGGCTATTTTGGATCAAAGTCGCCCTTTTGTCTATTTCATTGATGTGCACATGAATGAAGATGAAATATCCATCTTGATATTTCAATAAAATATCAAGATGGAATAACTTTCCCATATAAACTCCCAGCTGCATTAAATTTCATTTGTTTCATCACAGACCAGAACTAAACAAATTCAAGTGATCAATTGGTGACATCACTTTAGACCCGCCCTTGCAACAGGAAGCCACCTGTTGTTAGAACAGTTAGAACAGTGTTTCTTTATGTTGGAAGAAAGACAGCTATAAATCATACATTAGTGATTCTTGGGAGTAAAGATAATTATTTTATCTTTACTCAACCTTATGTATGTAAATATGACAAATAATGTTTTGGAAATGTAAAGATGCTAAGGTGAAGGCTCCCAGTTGCAACATTTTTTAAAAAATTAAATTTTTAATGGATCTGACCAAGACCTTTATCATCACCAGCTGACAAAAATAATCATAAAATAATTCTTTAATGATCCTATTAGTGATATTTTACTCAGTTTTACAGAGAAATACTTCTCAAGAAACAAAAAAATATTTACCATGAAAAACAACAAAATGTCCATCTGACGGAGTTGATAGTGCATCACAGATTTGACACAAAACTTAAGGTTGTGACAAACTAGTGAGTAAAATGAAAAACGTGATACATGTGAAGTAATGCAATTTATGTAAAATACCTTAAAATGAATTAATTGCACATTTGAGTGAGATTTGTCAACAATTTCACTGAAAGTGTCACAAAAACTGATGGAGTTGACACCTGACGGAGTTGACGAAATGCCAAACTGCCTTAATTTATATTATGTTATTCTGAAGGAGGCCATATTGTAGCTCATCAGGTCCATGAAAACTTTACATTATACCAAAATTAAGCTTTTATTTCACAAAATTTCATCAAAGTTTTGTAAATTGTCAGATATGGTGTTGACACATCATGGTTGTGATGAGTAACTTCAGAATAAAACAGAAATAAAAACACTAAAGAATAACATAAGCTGACCAGAGCTAACTAGCCCTCTTAGCATAGGAAGAGAAAGGAAGAGGTCACGGGGTCCTCAGATGTTCTGGTGCCCCCCAATAATGCCTGATTATTGCCTCCATCTGGTTTACATTCACTGTCTATGTGGAACGTCATAAAAATGGTTAAAAATGTGCCATGCTAGACACTCGGAACCCTCCTCCATAGCCCTTATTGCACCTCCTAAATGTATAAGAAATGTGCCTGATGTTCAACACACTTCTGGTGTGAACACATCATCAGAGCCAGAGATAGCAGGAAAGTCACCATACTAGGTGGGCCAGGATTAATTTGTACGTTTTTCTAGGACCAGACATTTGAGATGGGAATGAACCACAGGATAAAGATCTGCTGCCAGGGGACCGCAAAGTCATCTCTGCTTCAGGTCAGTTTTGTTCATTCTTTGAGCCTAAATTAGAAAAATTAACAGAAACTGATGATATTGAACAATTTTTAATTACTTTTCAGAGGATTGCAGTTTCCTGCAATGGCCAGAGAATGACTGGGTCTTCCATCTGGTTCCATTGCTCACTGGAAAAAGGAGAAGCCCTTATGTGCATATGGACATTGATGAAGTGGATGATTATATATCTGTTAAAGAGGCAATTCTTAAGAAATATGACATTAACCCAGAAACCTATCACCAGAGATTTCGTTCTACAGAAGTGGAGCCTGTAGAAACTCCCAAGGAGCTGTACGTAAGGTTAAGAGAGTTGTATGAAAAGTGGATCCAACCTAGAGGTAAAACAGTGAAAGCCATTGGTGAAGTTATTGTGTTGGAGCAATATCTCCATATGCTGTCTCCTGAGCTTCAGGTTTGGGTCCGGGAACATGATCCTCCAACAGCTTCCAAAGCTGCTTCATTGGCTGAGGTGTTTGTGGCTGCAAGACGGAAAGGACAACCATGGAGTTACTCTTCTTGGAAGGCATCTAAAGACACACGCAGAGCTGCACCTTTACAACACCACCAAAAAGGTGAATCTGCTGTGGGTAAGGCCTTCCTAAGGGAAAACCAGTCGGTAAGCACAACACCCAAGCAATACAATAAAGTGCCTGTTTGTTATTTGTGTGGTCAGGAAGGCCATACAAAACCCATGTGTCCAAAAAACCCTCCCAAACTCACTCAGTTGTTATTGTCCCATTTGAAAGTGACAGTGTTGGACAGTCTGTGAAACTGAGTGACGTTAATGGGAAAAATGTGAAGGCCTTAATTGACACTGGGAGTGTTCAGACTCTTGTTGAAAGAGAGCTGGTTCCATCTAATATAATTTGCACATCTGACACAATCCCTATCCGATGTGTGCATGGTGATGAAAGGCCATACCCCACAGCGGATATTTATATTGAAGTGCAAGGTAACTATGCCTACTGAATGTTGGTGTTGCAGAAAATCTCCCTTTTCCAGTAGTATTGTGTAGGGATTTACCTGTGTTGTTTGACTTGCTTCACAAACCACAGAACTGCAATGTAGTGACTCGTTCTCAAGCAAAACAGCCAGAAGAGTCTCCTCCAATTCTGAGTGTGCTACCTTTTTATGATGCAGAGCTGGTTGTGTAGCCTGGAAAATCTAGAAAATCATGTAGACAGGAAAGAGACAGGAAAAGTTTCTGCATACACCTGTTACATCTACAGAAGGGGTTCACAATCTGCCACAGGGTTTTAAGCTGCCTTTAAATATGGCTCAAATCCAGCGTGATGACTCCAGTTTGGCTGCTCTTTCTGAAAGCCAAAGAACCTCAGAAAGGTGATCAGAGAGATGGTGCTGAAGAGTTTGTTCTACAGAAAAATATCCTTTACCGCCAACAGGGGGCATTTAAGCAACTTGTGCCATCAAGCGCCATTTCTACTGGCCTGGAATATGGACTGATGTTGCACAATTCTGTAGGACCTGCCCTCAGTGCCAATTAACCTCCAATAAGTTTCCTTCCAGAGCACCACTGCAGTCTCTTCCCCTAATTGACACGTCTTTTGAGCACTTGGGTATGGACATTGTGGGTCCACTTGAAAGAAGCAAATCTGGACACTGATATAAGCTGGTGATAACTGCAACCAAGTACCCAGAAGTGTTCTCATTAAAAACAATTAATGCAAGAGCAGTGGCTTTCTCCATGGTGCAACTTTTTTAAAGGGTTGGATTTCCTTGTGAAATTGTGACAGATCAAGGCACTAACTTCATGTTTACTCTCCTAAAGCAGGTATATCAGCTGCTGGGGATTAAGGGTGTTCGATCTACCCCCATCATCCACAGATGGGCTTATGGAGAGATTCAACCAAACACTCAAGCAGATGCTGCGTAAGTTTGTGGATGAAACTGGCTCTGATTGGGATCAATAGTTACCTTATCTCCTTTTCGCCTACAGAGAAGTACCACAGGCCTCCACCGGGTTCTGTCCTTTTGAACTTTTATATGGTCATGAGGTGAGGGGACCTCTGGTGCTATTAAAGGAGATCTGGGCTGGAGAAGAGGGGAATGTTATCTCCTATGTTATGCAGACGAGCGAGAGGCTACAAAAGGGCGGCTTTCGCCCAGCAGCACATCACAGAAGCCCAACCAGAAGGCTTGGTACGACAAGTCAGCCCGGCAGAGGACCTTTGTCCCAGGCCAGAAGGTTCTGGTTATGCTACCATCCAGTGAGAGCAAGCTTCTGACCAAGTGGCAGGGGCAATTTGAGGTAGCAAAACAGCTTGGACCTACCACCTACAAAGTTATTAAATTGGAACAACCACATTCCACCACCAAAGGGCTGCATGTGAACCTCCTTGAGGAGTGGACAGAGCGACCTAAAACAGGGGCAGAAGTCATGCTGATGAGAGCTGTGAAAGAGGAGGAAGCGGTTGATAATCAGTTCCTGCTGTCATCCACCCATGGAGCTTGACCTGAAACCTCTGTCAAGTGAACAACTTCAGGTTAGAGCATTATGTAATCCTCAGATATTTAAAGAATATCCAGGTCATACAGACATTCTTGAACACGAGGTTGTGTTGAAAAATGATGCTAAAGTTAAACGTCTGAGCTACAGGATTCCAGAACGTCTTCTTAGCTCCCTGAAGAGAGAGATGGAACTGATGCAGTCCCTCGGGATGATTGTATCTTCAAAAAGTGAGTGGTGTAATCCTGTCGTCTTGGTGCCAAAGAAGGATCGAACAATGTGCTTCTGTATAGACTCCAGGTACCTTAATTCTGTGTCAAAGTTTGACTCCTACCCTACTCCTCGCATCGATGACATGGTCAGTAGATTGGGCAAAGCTAAGTACCTGACAACTATCAACTTGAGCATAGGTTACTGGCAAGTATCCCTTTCTAAGCAGTCCAGGGAGTTGACGGCCTTTCGGACACCTTGGGGACTCTTCCAGATACAGTTTTGCCCTTTGGATTGCATGGCGCACCCGCTACCTTCCAAAGACTTATGGATCAGGTACTGCATGGATGTGATGACTATGCCTGTGCCTATCTTGATGACATTGTCATATATAGTAACTCATGGAAGGATCATCTTCAGCACTTACAAGAAATTTTTGGCCTCCTCCAAGGTGCAGGTTTGACCATTGACCTAGCAAAATGTGTTTTTGCACAATCTGAGATGGAGTACCTGGGCTTCATAATTGGAAATGGTGAACTTGAGCCACAGGTTCGCAAGATACATGCTATTGAATCCTGTTCAGTCACCCTCCATAACTTCTGGTTGCTGTACCTGGACACAGGTTTTTTCTTTTTTTGACCATCGATTGCAAATATCGTTTAGATATTTTCCGTTAATGGTGGAGGCCATCACCACAGGTTTGTTATTAAACCACTTTGTGACAGTCAGCTTCTGTTCACAGTGGTCCATCTTCTGGTAACTGGTGTGGCTTTGGTATTATTTGGTTCATCATAAAGGTTCCAGTTGCGGGAAGACCTGTTTGCAAAACTTTTTCCTCATCATTTTTCTGTAACTGCACTTTTCTTTTTTAGTCTGGAAGACTCTGGGAAAGCCAAGAGAGGCCATGTGTGCTGATATTCTGAAGAAAGTCTTGATTCATGTGTGTGATTTTATACTTCTGTAATGTTCAAAATTAGTGAGATAATAAGCAAATAAGCAAAAAAAAGTCTTCATTTCTTGGCAATAGGGTTGGGGACATCCCTGAAGTTTGGTTTTCATTTCAAATAAGCAATGGACTGAAACCAGAAATAGATGACTTCTGGTTATTAAATGTATTATTAAAATTTGACCTCTTTTATTGGGTTAATGCGATTCATTAATCACTTATCTGTACATTTTTCCATGTTTTTTTATTCAGTCATAATTTCTATTGAAATCTTCCTGATGTCCACTACAATGGACATGCTGTGTAATTTAAATTTAAAAAAGTATTTAAAAAAATAATAAAATGGTAAGGTGTTCATTTTCGCCTAAATGCAGAAATTGGAAGGCACATTTTTTTCTTCGGTTCTCCAGAGAATATGCATGTTTCCAGTTTTTAAGGTTTAAATTGGCCCATTATGTTCACTATAAAATATGTACAAAGAGAAATCTTTCCAGAAAACACACTCTGTAGTTTTAGTTCAATGTGTGCTGAAATGGAAACCTGTTACTATATAAACCTCTGAATCCAAGCACTGAACATCCACTGCTGCTGAAGGGATGCTTTTACAATACAGTTTATTTTTGTTTTCAGGCCAGAAAACCAAAACTTTCCCTTTCGGTGCTGGCAGAGCCAGAGAATAGTTTGGTTTCTTGGTTTCCTCAATGAAACAGAGAGAGAAGTCCGAGTTGGAGAACAAAGCAGAGAGGCAACATCCCTGAAACAGAGGTAGCACTACACAGATCTATTTCTTTTTCATCTCTTCCTCCTTTTCCTCCCAGCTTACAGTTTTCTCCTTTGGTCCCGTTGTAGCACTGGCACTTGAAGTGCTGACGGAAGGCCTTCAGCTCTGCTTTACCTGGGGATCCCGTGACTTTCAGCTTTCCACTCTGACTTATGATCCTGTGAGTGGAGGGGCTGAGGTGCAGGTACACGGTGCTGTCCGGTTCTCGCCGAAGACAGCGACCGTTAAAATTGCACAATTTCTGGCTGCACTCCTTTGCTGCTGTGGTCACATTGAGGAGGTACCGTCCCAAGTCTCCCTGTAAATGGTTACTCAAGTCTTTACAGCCGGTCTGCAGCACAGAGGAAACACATTAGCTTAAAAATACATAACAGCAGATGCAACATGAGAGGACTAGGGAAAGTAATGCTCTTACACTAGTTGCATAGATGGAGGTCCCCCCAAAGATCACTCCTGCAGCTCCCAATGCAACGCTCTCGCCAATGGTGTGGACCAATTCTTTCTACAAAGGATGTATATGAATACTTTAGCTGTATGAGATGTATGACAGAGAATCTGATAGTTACATATAGAACTGTGGGTTCTATATGTAACTACAGCCCACAGTTAAATATATGATGTTTAATGCAATATAAAAAATAATAGCTATTTTGGGATCAGAAACATGAAAAACATAAGTAATTATCATGGTTTAGATGAATGCATTGGAAAAAACTAATCTGGTGACGGGTTACCTAGAGTTACTACCAAATTAACATAATCACATGTAAAATGTCTGGACAATAGGAGCGGATTGGAACAGAAGCTACATTATTTGACGTGCAAACACCTGGCCAGTAAACTTGATTCAGCAGGTGGACACTAAATTTAATTTAAGAACTATTTAACTCTTCAATGGGATCTCAGCTAAAGTATAAGTTGTTTTTTATTCAATAATGACAGACTGCTGGACTTCTCCAGGTGACAGTTACTTCTTTACCATTTCTTATTTTTTCACATTCTCCATCATAACATCTATTGTGAGGGACATTTGCCATGACATATTTAGTTTAACTTTTAAAAAATACATACGCTCAGAGGTATCATTTTGGTGTCGCATTGGTTTGGGAGCAAGATCCAGCATCTACGAACTACTCACCAGTTATTACACCACGACTTTGTGGTAAACTGAACATGTGTCATTACAGCAAATAAAACCACCCATGGGGTGTTTTGTTGAATTAGCAAGGAAGTAAATTGACTCAGAGCTGAGCTTGGTAGATACCAAGTTTTATATTTTTGAACTTTAAGCCTCAGTTTGTCATGTATGCTACAGAAACATGTAGCGGGAACATATCGGGCTGCTTTAGCTGATGCTTAGATTAGGTTTACAGACAACTGGAAAATAAATTTCCTACCATCCTGGTCACAACAGATGGTGGCGTGACTTTCTCTGTGTGTGCCGAAGGTGCCACACAGAGAAATTGACATAAAAGCTATAAATGGCTGGGAAAAGTGAAAGCTAATCTATAAAACTGACTGAATATCAAAATACAGGCTAAAAGCTGCAGTACAGACAATTTTTATGTTAGAGGCTAATTTTCAAGGGTACAGAAAAGTAATTGTGAAGGATGCACAAACATGAAAATTTGGGACGATGTGAATGTCCGATATTAATACTGCTAGTCCGACAGTATTTACCAATAATTTTTTCAAATTTTTCATCGGATTACTTGATTAATCACAAAAATAATTGAAAGATTACTTGATTACTAAAATAACAGTTTACAACAGCACTATTTCCTCCAATCAACCAACCTCAGTTACAATGGCCGTGGTATCTCTGAAAGTGGGTCGGGCACAAGGAAAAACAGGACGTGCCAATCCATCCCCAAAAGGTGCGATGCGCATTGCCTCCTTCACCCTGTTCAGGACATACAGGCGTCCCTGATCTTTGGAGCTCAGAGCAGCAGGCGGGTATATTGTGGGGAAAAGGGCGTTGCTTTCATGCCACATCCAGTTCAGTTGATCATTGTGCTCAATCTTAAAGGCCTGACAACGTCCTGCGTAGGTATCCAGATGATATTCAGAGAAGTAGTCATAGTTGAAACAACCAGGAAAATCGTAGTAGCCCCACAGCTTATTTGGTCTCAATTTTCTACCCAGCCTCAGGGTCTCCAGCATGAATTCACGAGCCGAACGTTCAAATTCTTCTTTTGCGGCAGTCTCCACTTGCTTTGGAGTCCACTTAGGGTTCTTTTTTTTCACCAGATCACGGGATTTCTCTAGATAGAGACTGTTGTAATCATGGTTTCCTAGCCACGTGGGGTACCAATCCCTAAAGTCAACGACAATCAGACCTTTAGCCTTGCGGTCTGGTATGTATATGTCTATATCCTTAGACATTTTTTCCAGGTGCTGAGAGAGATTGGCACTTTGTGCAAGACCCCCATTCACTGCTTCTTCTTTGTTGTATAATAGGGATAAATCCCGAGGTTTTCCTTATGGAACATTGTGAAATTCTGTCCGTACATGTCCTTACCGGGGATTGACACTATGTCAAACTGGCCTAATGATAATTTAACACTGTGATTCGTCTCACAGTGCTGAGTTTCAGCATTCCAGATGAAAAGAACTGGCTTCTTGGAGTGTAATGGCCAGCTTGTCTGCTTTTTGTCTGCTGAACCCAAGACTATCCATGATGTAAACAGAGCAAGGAGAAACCAGGACAGTCGGTCAACTGCTGAGAGGAAAGAGGGGAATACAGTCTCCATGGTGATCCTTGCTACCTTCACTCCTCTGTTTCCAAAAGACACAAAAAGATGTGAAATTGAAATACAACATTTGACAGAAAAATCTGTGTTCTCTATATTGTTCGACTGTCTAATGTTTTGTAAAACAAACAAAAGAAAATCTGAATTGGGTCACCTCAGGCTGCATTGTGAATGTAACCTTTGTCAACGACAGTTTGCTTCTTTCACAACGAGCGTTCACTCAGTCATGTTTCTGCAAATACAATATGACAAAATAATCATGAAGATGATGGCCTTGGTTTCTTACCATTTAATATGTAAAGCAAAGTTAAATCAGACACTGCAGGGAATCGACCCGAGGGACAGCAGAGCAAAACAAAAACAAAACAAAACAAAGTGACACAAAAGTTTTAATAAATTAATGCTCAAATCAAAACATCTCAGTTCAATTTCCTGTTTCAAAAATAAACAAACTTTCTGCTAGCTTAAATCATGAATTATTAAATTGTAAATGTAGATACTCTGTGTATGTTAACGTAGATCAACAGCAAGCCAAACTCAATTTCATGAGCCAGGAAGCTGAGCGTCTTATTACGTTTTCTTGACACAACTTTGAGCAGTGGTGTGAAAAAGCTCAATGAAAGGTTGAGTGAAACTATAAGAAACAGAAAAACAAAATATGCATCAGCTCTAAATACACAGAATAAACCTCTAGTGTCAGAATAGAATTAACCTTAGCTGCAGTTAAGAAACAGTCACGTAGCAACTTTTGCTATGTAAACAAAAACCATCTGGATATGGCTTTTCTAGAATAAACACAGTTGGACTCCGCCAAGGCTGCCCTTTGTCACCAATTCTGTTCATTACTTTCATGGACAGAATTTCTAGGCGCAGCCGAGGTGTTGAGGGGATCCGTTTTGGTGGCCTTAGGATTGCATCTCTGCTTTTTGCGGATGATGTGGTCCTGATGGCTTCATCAGATCATGATCTGCGGCTCTCGCTGAAACGGTTCGCGGCCGAGTGTGAAGCGGACGGGATGAGGCTCAGTGCCTCCAAATCCGAGGCCATGGTCTTGAGCCGGAAAAGGGTAGAGTGCCTTCTCCGGGTCAGGGGGGTCGTCCTGCCTCAAGTGGAGGAGTTTAAGTATCTGGGGATCTTGTTCACGAATGAGGGAAGAGGGGAGCGGGAGATCGACAGGCGGATTGGGGCGGCGTCTGCCGTGAAGCGGGCGCTGTATCGGTCCGTCGTGGTGAAGAGAGAGCTGAGTCAAAAGGCGAAGCTCTCGATTTACCGGTCGATCTACGTTCCCACCCTCATCTATGGTCATGAGCTTTGGGTCATGACCGAAAGAACGAGATCACGGATACAAGCGGCCGAAATGGGTTTCCTCCGCAGGGTGGCCGGGCTCTTAGAGATAGGGTGAGAAGCTCGGTCATCCGGGAGGGACTCAAAGTAGAGCCGCTGCTCCTCCATGTCGAGAGGAGCCAGTTGAGGCTCGGGCATCTGGTAAGGATGCCTCCTGGACGCCTCCCTGGTGAGGTGTTCCGGGCTCGTCCCACTGGGAGGAGGCCCCGAGGAAGACCCAGGACACGCTGGAGGGCCTGGGAACGCCTTGGGGTTCCCCCGGAGGAGCTGGAAGAAGTGGCAGGGGAGAGGGAAGTCTGGGCCTCCCTTCTGAAGCTGCTGCCCCCGCGACCCGACCCCGGATAAGCGGAAGAAAATGGATGGATGGATGGATGGATGGAACTTTAAAGACCAGCTTCTACAGACATAAAACGACACTGATTCACAATCAATATTAAAACAATGCGGAGCTGGTCTTGTTTTAATGTTATGATGAAAAAAGATAAAGATTGAAAATGTGAAGAGGCTGTAAACACAATCCCATTCGAGCTCTTAACAAGAAGCATGCAAACAAAATAATACAGACGCCTTAAGGAACACGGTGATCTATTTATCAAAATAACAACTTTGAACCTGAACATTCAGCTGAATTCAAACCAGTGCTGCCCTACTTTTAAGTTATGGGGCTTCTCGTGCTTCCTCATGCTTCAGAAGCAACAAGCCCGAACCGTAATCTCCGCCGCCGTTACTTGGTCTCTGTTTGACACTAACGACAACGAGCACACAGTAAAGCAATACACTTCAAAATAAACACAAAATAACGTAAGAACATTGTCTTGTTAAAAAGAACGATAATGTTTAGATGATTAAATTGCACAATTGTATAAGTAAAATGTCCGAGAATATTGCCAACTAGCGTTAGCATAGCATAGCTAATGTTAGCCACGAAGTTTAAAGAACTTTAAAGTAAGACTCACCTTCATATCCATGAATATATGATGAGACATACATCTTAAAACCTTTTTCCAATTTGCTTGATGGGGTTTTGGATCCAGCTTTACAAATACGATGTACATCGTTAATTGTTAACTTTGGCAAATCCTGCAAACACCTACTGTAAAATGACATTTGTAAGAGACAGGAAAAACCCGAGCCGTTTTAACCGGAACACGGAAGCTGAGTTGCAAAGAGCCCATACACTGCTTTCTCAAAATTCTCCTTCAAAATAAAACACAGAGAAACCAACACCATAGAACTTTACAAAACCAATCAAGACAGCTCCAACTTCCAGTCTGGGGCAGAACACTCCCCACCTGGCATTACTCATGCCACTACATTTTAACAGTCACATCAGTCTCTAAAACTGAGATGCTGTTATTATTTCTTCAAGTACTTCAACTACTCATGTCTATGCTTTTATTTTGAAGTGGTTCCTTTTATTGGAAGGAGGTGTGTTCTGTTTATTTCTTCTTCTTGATGTTTAGTGGATCTGTTTTGTTGTTTACTATTGAGACTGGTGCTGCAGTCATTGACTATGTAAGTTGTGGTGTTAGTCATGTGTCATTAATGGGTGGATTTTAGTTGTCACTTCTGACAGCACTTATTGGTTACAAAGTGTGTTTCCAGAGTTTTTGAATATCTGTTTTGTTCTTAACGGATGGGATTTAGTGTTGAAACTACCTTTGTATTTAGCTGTTAGTCTTGAGATTTGGGCAGTTGGAAATAGACTGATTTCCAAGTGCTGTTCTGCATCATTTAAATTTAAAACAGTTCTTTAGAAAGGAATTAATGCTGATATTTAAAGTTTTTTTGCTCACTGTTGTTAATTTTTAAATAGTAATGTGAATTTGTACTATTATATTTTCAGAAACTGCTTCAATTTATTTGCACCGTTCTTCAGTAATTCTAGTAAACCATTTAAACACCCTGATGACCAGCGTGCTTTCTGACCAAAGCCCTATTGTGATCAGTTAGGAAAATCCAGCAACAGAGGTCAAATTCCTCAAGAGACGCCCTGTGATGATGTCCTCACTTCCACCTTTCTGACTTTTCAGTCACTGCTTGGAAAGGTGGTTGTGATGATGGCCATTATCCATTCGTTCCTGTGTGGTTGATTTTGCTTCAACAACACAATGTCACCTGGGTGTAGGGAGAAGCTTCCCGGGGGACCGAGAAGCTAGGGACCCGGGCGTGAGGAAAAAGTGAAGAAAAACCTTGGAAAGAACCTTTGGGAAACCCTAATGTGTGTAGGGTTGGGTTTTAGGTTCCCCGAGGTCCCAGAGCTCTGGGGTCCGGAACAGAGGTCGGGCGGGACTTGGCCACAAACGCCCGGGGTCCGTCGGCGCCTCAGGCTGCCCGGTCGCCCGGTTCTCCGGAACCTGGGTTCCCACCCTCATCCGGTCAGGATGAGGAGAACCCAGAACCCGGAACCCAGGTTCCGGAGAACCTGGGTTCCGGAGAACCGGGTTGGCCATAAGCAAGCGTGAGGTAACACTTCTATATGTCCGAGAGTGTTTTCCAGCCTTCCAAAACCTGTGGGAGTAAAAGAGGGGCGCGGGTGCGATTCGGGCAGGTGGGGGAGGTCCCCGGGAATAAAACGGGAGCGCATTTCCCCTTCTGAACCCTATGGTTAAGGGGGTAGAGGCCGGCCATAAGGGATCCGACAGGAATTCTGCCGGATTTCTGCAGGCTGCCAGTTCAAGCGCAAGAGATCACGGGTGGCATCCAGGTTCGGACAATCAGAATCCTTTTGTGATGCTTCCAAAATGGTCGGACATCGTGGGGACATTCGGTGTCCTTTTGTGATGATGCTTCCAAACGGTCGGACATCGTGGGGACATTAGGCGTCCTTTTGTGACGCTTCCACACGGTCGGACATCGTGGGGACATTCGGTGTCCTTTGTGACGCTTCCAAACGGCCTGACATCGTGGGGACATTCGGCATCCTTGGGTGATGCTTCCAAATGGTCTCGCGGGTCATAAGGGTTGCCGGCGAGGGTCCATTCTCCCGGCCGTCCCCCGGGCGGTCTGTCGACGGGACCGAAACGCTAGGGACCCGAGCGGGAGGAAAAAGTGAAAAAAAGGCTTGGGAAGAACCTTTTGGAAACCTTAATGTGTGTAGGGTTGGGTTTTTGTTCCCCCGAGGTCCCAGAGCTCCGGGGTTCGGAACAGAGGTCAGGTGGGATCTGGGTGACAAACGCCCAGGGTCCGTCGGCGCCTCGGGCCGCCCGGGTTCCGGAGAACCGGGTCGGCCATAAGCGAGCATGAGGTAATGCTTCCGTATGTCCGCAAGTGTGTTCCAGCCTGCCAAACACCGTGGAAGCAAAAGAGGGTCACGGGTGTGATTTGGGCAGGTGGGGGAGGTCCCTGGGAATAAAACGGGAGTGCGTTTCCCGTTCTGAACCCTATAGTTAAGGGGGTAAAGCTCGGCCAAAAGCGAGCATGCGGGAACGCTGCCGGATGTCCAAAACGTCGAAACGCCAAAAGGTCGAGAAAGAGAGGTCACGGGATGGTAAACGTGGGTCGTGAGGGTTGCCGTCGAAGGTCCGTTCTCCCGGTCGGTCGACGGGACCGAGAAGCTAGGGACCCGAGCGGGAGAAAAAAGTGAAGAAAAACCTTGGGAAGAACCTTTGGGAAACCCTAATGTGTGCATGGTTGGGTTTTTGGTCCCCTGAGGTCCCAGAGCTCCGGGGTTCGGAACAGAGGTCAGAACGGTCGGCGTCGCAGGTCCGGTCGCCCGTCCGCCCGCAGGGCAGTCGGGCGATGGGACCAAGGCGTCAGAAACCCGAGAACTGATCTAGGCTGGCCTCTATTTTTGAAGACCTAGGGTTATCTGGCAAGGGTTGGGTTTTCGGTCCCCAGAGGTCCCAGAGCTCCGGGGTTCGGAACAGAGGTCGGGCCGGAACCCGGGGTCCGTTGGCACCTCGGGCCGCCCGGGTTCCGGAGAATCGGGTCGGCCATAAGCGAGCATGAGGTAACGCTTCCGTATGTTCGCGAGTGTGTTCCGGCCCGCCAAAACCCATGGGATCGAAAGAGGGGTGCGGGTGCGATTTGGGCGGGTGGGGGAGGTCCCCGGGAATAAAATGGGAGTGCGTTTCCTGTTCTGGACCCTATGGTTAAGGGGGTAGAGGCCGGCCAATTTTGACCATGCGGGAACGTTGCCGGATGTCCAAAATGCCGAAACACCAAAAGCTCAAGAAAGAGAGGTCACCGGAGGGTAAATATGGGTTGGAAGGGTTTGCGTCGCAGGTCCGGTCGCCCGTCCGCCCGCAGGGTGGTCGGGCGATGGGACCAAGAAGTCAGAAAACCGAGAACTGATCTAGGCTGGCCTATATTTTTCAAGACTAACTGCACTTTCTGTGAACTGCCGTCCTTGATGCACAACCATGGCATGATAGTGCAGGACAAGCAACTTTGACATAATGTTTGCTTGGGAGAATGATGGAATTCTTGGATGCTTTGACCAATGAAGCATGTTTGAGGCAGCCCCCGACTTTTCTGAGGCCTTCATCCATATAAGGGTCAAGAGTTAAGATGGAGCTTGAGCTGTGGAGAGTTTGATTGGCTTGGAGAGAAATTTACTCATCAGGTAAAGCATCCTTCTGAACAGACTGGAGAATGAGATTACTGGCAGCATTCAGCTCCTTTGGAGAGTGCGGGTGTCTACATTCATGCCAGCCTCTGCATGAAGGGTTTGATGTGTTGCTCAATGAGTGAGAACGAGCTTGGTGAATTAAGAAGTCAATGGCACGTACCAGTGATTTCCATTTTGAGAAGCGTTGGAAACATTCTGGTATGAGTCCATTCTCTTGAACCTGTGTGGTGAAAGTAGCAACTTGGTGAATTTCAGCATCCACTTCGGGTTCAATCAACTCGAATGACTCATGTGTTTCTGGTTCAGGTAGTTTGTAAAGGAAGTCTGGTCCTTTAAACCACATTGTATCCATGAGCTGGGGTGCAGGTACTGACCTTGTAGCTAGATCGGCTGGGTTCTGCTCTGATGGGACATAATGTCCCTGCTCCAGGGATGTAGACTGCCGTATTCTGTGAACTCGATTATTTACGTAGACATAAAAGCGCTTTGTATCGTTGCACACATACCCAAGAACCACCTAGCTATCAAAGTAGAATTTAACAGCGTTTGGTTTGTGGTAAAGTTCTTCCAGAATGAGCTCAGCTATCTCCACTCCTAGAACTGCTCCACAACGTTCCAGGTGAGGTATTGTAGGTTCTGGTTGTGAGGCTCCAACCTCACACTCCTTCTGCATTGACTGTTTTCAAGTATGCTACTGCTGCAATAGCCCAACTTGAAGTGTTACAAAAAACATACAATTCAGTGTAAGTGGACCTGGAAAGGGAGGCTGGCACATAGCAGCGTGGCACTCTGAGGCTGCTCAGATCTTGGAGGGATAATTTCCAAGTTTCCCATGTGTCCATTTTATCTGCTCCATTTGACAGTTCACGTAGCAAAAGTGTGCCTTTTATTGTGACTAGAGATGCAAGTCCCAAGGGGTCAAAGATACTGTTAATTACTGAGAGAACCCCGCGACGGGTGTAGGGTTTGTCATTAACAGCCACCTTGAATGTAAATGAGTCAGTGTTTATGTCCCAGCACATTCCTAGACTTCTCTGATCTGATGAAGGGCCATCACCGAGATTCAAGTCTTTGATGCCAGAGTTATGCAAGCCTTCTGGTTTGAAGGCTTGCATAACTTCAAGCTTGCATAAGCCTTCAAACCAGAAGGCTTATGCAAGCCTTCTGGTTTGAAGGTTTGAAGCCTTCTGGTTTGAAGGTTTGAAGCCTTCAAACCAGAAGGCTTGCATAAGCCTTCTGGTTTGAAGGCTTGCATAACTGAGACACTGTTTGAGGTAATTTTGTGGAGTTTGAGGTTGGATTCAGCCAAAGATTCACATGTTCGCTTGAGCAGATCGATGGCTGCTGATTCAGTGGGAAGCGAAATCAACCCATCATCCATGTAGAAGTGTCTCTTGACAAAGCGTCTTGTATCTGTTCCAAACTTTGTCTCGCCTCTCAGAATGGGTCTTCGGAAGCAATAGTTGGCTACTGATGGTGATGGGCTGTTAACAAAAACATGCACCCGCATCCGGTACTCCTGGACCTCCTTTGCTAGGTCATTGTCCTTATGCCACAAAAATCTCAAATAATCTCTGTGGTCTGGTGAGACTAGAAATCCGTAAAACATTTGCTGGATGTCAGCAGTGGCTGCAATGAGCTCTTTCCTAAACCGAATCAGCACACCATGGAGGGTATTATTGAGATCTGGGCCTGTTAGCAGTGTTGAGTGACACACCACACATGCTCTGCACTAGAGTGGAAAACTACCCGTATCTGGGGATGGTAGACCCCGAAAATGGGCAGGTACCAGCATTCAGTGTTGTCGACAGTGGGTGGAGTGATTTCTGCATGATGGTTCTTGAACAGCTTGTCCATAAACTCTGAGAACTGTTCTTTCATTTGAGGTTGGTTGTTTAGGTTGCGTCTCAGTGAGCTGAGTCTAAACAGTGCTTGATCTCTGTTATTTGGAAAGTGGCAAGCGAGGGGACTTGAACGGTAAAGGAGCAACCCAGTTGTTATTTTCATCCTGATGAACTTCCTTTTCCATTATCTTTAGGAAGGTCTCATCCTCAAAGGATAGGGCACGCTGGTTGTCATTCTCTGTGTGCTCAAAAACGTTTTCTCCAAGCTTTTCTTCTGCCGCATGAAGTTTTGAGCAGTGTTTAATAGAGTTATTCTTGTGCTCCCCGCTGTAGCATGGTTTTTCTTTAAAACTGATGCTGTTAGGACAAGGAGTGAAGAGAGATGGACGTTTGTTGGAGAGAATGTGAGTTTTGTAGACATTGACAGTTGGCTTATGAGCGTAGGGACAACCACATTCCACCAAAGTGCTGCATGTGAACCTCCTTAAGGAGTGGACAGAGCGACCTAAAACAGGGGCAGAAGTCATGCTGACGAGAGCTGTGAAAGAGGAGGAAGCGGTTGATGATCAGTTCCTGCTGTCATCCACCCATGGAGCTTGACCTGAAACCTCTGTCAAGTGAACAACTTTAGGTTAGAGCATTATGTAATCCTCAGATATTTAAAGAATATCCAGGTCGTACAGACATTCTTGAACACGAGGTTGTGTTGAAAAATGGTGCTAAAGTTAAACGTCTGAGCTACAGGATTCCAGATCGTCTTCTTAGCTCCCTGAAGAGAGAGATGAAACTGATGCAGTCCCTCGGGATTATTGAATCTTCAAAAAGTGAGTGGTGTAATCCTGTCGTCTTGGTGCCAAAGATGGATGGAATGATGCGCTTCTGTATAGACTTCAGGTACCTTAATTCTGTGTCAAAGTTTGACTCCTACCCTACTCCTCGCATCGATGACATGGTCAGTAGATTGGGCAAAGCTAAGTACCTGACAACTATCAACTTGTGCATAGGTTACTGGCAAGTATCCCTTTCTAAGCAGTCCAGGGAGTTGACGACCTTTCGGACCCCTTGGGGACTCTTCCCCACCCGCTATACCTAAAAAAAGGTATACTTTAGTATACTTCAAACATACTTTCATTTGTGAAAGTACGCTTTAAGTATGCTAATTATTAAATGTACGACCTATGAGTATATCTGAAGTATACTAAAAATACACTTGTACCAATTTCGAAATTAGTACTCTAAACACACTTAAACATAATTGTACTAAAATACACTTTTAATATATTAAATAAAAGTATGCTTTAAGCGAACAAAATCTGAATGAATATGTATGAACTTTTAAGTACCTTAATAATCTCTTACTATTCATTAAAATTGCATACCATAAAAAAAGGATAATCATGATGGAATTTTTAAGAAAGTATCCAATCCATTTTCAGATGTTTGATGTCAAACCTTAATCAACGGTATTAGCTCCAGTTCACACTGCAGACCAGATGGTGGCGGTATTGCACACATTTCATTTATTTAAAAAACACCACAAAGAAAAGAAAAAACTTGAAGCAGGAAAGATAACAGACGCTGTTCAAATTCGCCATTTTTACTCGCATAATGCCTTAAAAGTAGAGACGGCCTTGACTGTTAGAGATTTTTTGGTATTATCATTTTTGTCTATTTCTTTAGTTCATTTTCAGTCTAATATTAATCAACATTCAGTCTAATGTGAATGAGTAAATGACGTGCGAATACTTTTTGATTGTATAAAATATGTGTGTTATTGTTCCCTTCAGAGTTTGAAAGAGCTAGATGACCTGATGCCAGCCAGCCTGTCGCCTGTTTCATTGTTTATCTTTTCTGACTTTTGTTATTCCAAATAAAAGTCCTGCTCGAGCAGAGATACGGCAGAACGCTCTGTGATCTACTCGGAGGAGTACGGTCGCTCGGTCTTTTCCTTCTGCAGAAGTTTGGACATAAAATTCATAATTATTCATGTACCTTGTCTGTGGTTCTTTTAATGTAGGTTCAAGGAAAATACTTATCAGTAATTTTATAAATTTCAGCTTGTGATGTCCTAATACGAGTTAGACGACAACACAACAGGACAACAACCGATGGAAATGAAATGTGTGTCACAAAAGGAGCCCAGGGGGGACGACGGCTGCTAAGTGTTGCTAACTGGTAGTAAGTTTGCTTATTATTTAACTTCATTTAATTATAAACAGTGCAGTAAAGATATATAACTTAAGTTGGTTTCTTAAATAATTATTTTATCAATTTTATTGTGACTTATGTGATTATTATTTAGTAATAATTCAGCTTCATGTTATAACTGCATGGAAGCTGTTTGTTGCGACATATTTTAAGTCATAAACTAACCTGGTTTTAATTAAGCTCCATAAAACAGAGTGACTTTGATATTGTGAGGTTGTTGTTCTAACTCGTTCATCAATGTTTTTATCTTCAACATATGTTTGCAGTCTAACTGAGCAAATGAAGACGAAAGAAGAAGTCAGAGAAATCAGGTGTTAGAAAACCTAAAGACTTTCTGTCTCAGAAGAAGCTCTGACTCCACCAGATCACCAACCAGCTCTGAGGATGAACCTCCACATCGTCTTAATGATGTAAGTTTGTTACAATGAGGAACTAGCTACATTTTCAACAACAAAAACTGCTATTACCAACACTAAGTGGTTAATAAACATGATTTGATTTAAAGGTAACTGGAAAGAATTTTTCTCTTCTTGTTAATCTAACATTTATCATTCTTTTTTTATTTGTTGTTGACTTTCAGGACCCTGTGAAGGACTGGTGACCTGTCCAGGGTGAACCTGCCTCTCATCTGATGGCTGCTGGAGATGGGACCACAGCCCACCCCCCTCACCACCCTTCAAGGATCAGGTTCAGATCATGGATGGAAAGATTTTAAGGTAGTTTGTCTCCTTAGGTCCACACTTAAAACAGCTTCATAGTTAATGCCAACATCAACTGACTCTATGACATTGCTGATCATTTTTTTCTACTTCCAACATAAACAGGCAAAGAAGACACCATAAAATGTTTTTCCACCCCAGGCATCCGGTCCCAATGATCATCAGTTCTTATGATGTCACATACATGGCGAGTCCACAACGTCTTGAAATTGTAAGTATTATTTTTTATTTGCCATTTTTCTGTTCTCTTTAAATACAAATGCTTTCTCTGTTTAATTGCTCTATTGTTCTTTTTGTAGGTTTCTGTAAGGTGCAGTGAACAGGAATGTTCTGTCATTGATCCTCACTTTCATGTTTTATTGTCACACTTAAATTTTCATGTTCATGTGTTCACTTTTGATGTGTAAACTGATAATTTATGTAAAGATCATAAAGTTGTGAGTAAAATTGGACAATTTTAAAATGTCTGTAATAAAAAATATTTGAATGTAGTATACTATTAGTATACTCCAAATTTCATACAGGTAGCGGTGAGAGCATTGAATCTAGTTAGACTGATGACAGTGATGGAAAAACTCAGCAGTATAATTTTACTCTTATAGAGTCATATTCTGTTTATGTAAGTCTGAGGTGAGTATTATTAGTAGTTTAAATCCAGTGTTAAAACAAAGTGTTTCCATATCAAATCTAGAGGTGTTAAAATTGAATCAATAACTCTTTACTTCTGAACTCTGAACTCCACCAGCGGCTCTAACACTGAAGGAGTTAATTCACTGCCTCCACCCAGAATCACAGATTCCCACCGAAGAAGCGAAGCGACAGAAGCCGAGACATTTCAGGATTGTTTACTTTCCACATGTCTGAGTTATTTACTGCACTTGGTAAGTCTTTTTTTTCTGAGATGGTTTATAACTATTATTTTGAGTTGAGCTCAACCTGAATGATAGACGTCACGTTCGCCACACGGCTCTGTGTTAGCATGTTTAGCTTAGCATGTTTAGCTTAGCATGCCGAATGTTAGCGGAGTATAAATGTTGGAAAAAATCAAGCCGGTGAACATTTAATCAAATTATTGGCTAATTTGAACAGATCCGTAATAATCTGGAGTATGTTTTTTAATGATGTTGAATGTTTTCATGCATATTGGTCAGATTTATTAACCTTTCTGATCGATTTTTTTCCTTTGAAAAAATGTAAAAGCCTTTTTCACGTTGAGAGCATTATTATTGCTATTGTGTCTTATATACGTTTTTCAGCATGTTTTAATCCTTTTATTGCCTTTTTGTATAGAACCAGTTTGGTTGAGGATGAATCTCCAGTCGTCAGCCTAACCTCTCCCTCCTGATCCTCCATGGATTCTTCAAAGATTCAACAAGCTCCAAAAATGATTATGTAAGTGTTAATATCTCTGAAACTCTACATTTCTGTAACTGAGGCTTGTTGTTAGAGTTGTAGTAAAATGTATTCCTTCGTTCTATTCTTCATTGTTATGTTTTTGTTTGTTATGATCCAGAGACCGACACTGGCTGTCCTACTCAGAGACTGACAACTGTCCGATGCAGTAGAGGAACATGTTGGTGTCTTCAGCCAAACATCACTAACAGCCCAACAACCTGAAGACAGTCTGTTAGTGAGTGGACATCTCTCTAGTGAGTGGACATCTCTCTAGTGAGTGGACATCTCTCTGGTGAGTGGACATCTCTCTAGTGAGTGGACATCTCTCTAGTGAGTGGACATCTCTCTAGTGAATGGACATCTCTCTGGTGAGTGGACATCTCTCTAGTGAGTGGACATCTCTCTGGTGAGTGGACATCTCTCTGGTGAGTGGACATCTCTCTAGTGAGTGGACATCTCTCTAGTGAGTGGACATCTCTCTAGTGAGTGGACATCTCTCTAGTGAGTGGACATCTCTCTGGTGGAGGGCAGAGAGGACCTGTTTCTTATCAACAGAAACAGAAACTGGATAAGAAATGATGGATCTGATTATCAGGTTGGTCTGTTATGTAATGTATCTAGTAATCTACCTGTTAAAAGAAAATTTACTCTATCATATTACATGAACTGCTTGCTTTACTTTCTCCCCCTTGTACTTTGAACAATTTCATGCATATGGTATTGAAGAAAAATATATTAAGCATATACTGCATTTTGTATTGAAAGCTAATATTTTAGACCTTTTGATAACAATATGTGAATGAAAGCAATATGTGAAACATGCACATTATTCCACGTTGTAATATGTTTTGTAATTATGGTGCATATTTTGAAATAAATGCATTTGAGAAAATTATTGCCTCTTTATTAAATGTTTATTTTCCAAAGAATTTTTAAAAGTTCAAACAATAAAATACCTATTTAATATTAATTACAAATAACTCTTCGGAAGTTAAAAAAAATACTCTGTGAGAGTTAATATTAAGATCTAACACTGAATTAGTGTTAGCAAGTGTTAAATGATTAACTCCAGCAGATTTGATATCTGACACTTTACAAGAGTTAAGGTACCAACTCTCCAAAAAGAGTTAGTTTAACACTTTCTGGTGTGGACCCATATAGACACTTTAAAAGTGTTGAAATCAAATCTGACAGTGTTAATCTGGAGCTGCTGGATTTGCTGTGTAGTTGGAAAGAACATGGGTCCATTTCATATGGGTCCAACAACATGTCTGTGTGAAGTGAGCTTATCAAGCCTGGCTACTATAAAAACTAAAAACAGAGACAGACTGAGAGCTGTGGAGGAAGTGCTTTGTCTTCAATTTCTGCCAGGAAATCAGCTGTTTTCATCCAAACATGCACAGGTTTCACACTAGATGGGTACATATACAGATTTTGACATGTTGTACATGCAACTCTTCATATTGTAATAGTGAATATCGAAGTGAAATGTTTCCCTATTACTGCTTCTTTCAGAATAAGAATTATTTCCTGTATTCCGGCTATAAGAATGCTTGTGGATTAGTTTGTAAAACACTTTGAAGTTTTCTACAAGTTCTTTAAATTTAACACCAGTGTTGTGGTACTGTTCAGTTGTATTTTTGAAGTGGACATGTTAAATGCAATTTGAAATAAGAAATGTAAAATGTGATAAAAAATACATTTTTGTGTTTCTTTGATTCCTATTCAAGAGACTTTGATAATGACTATATATGTAATATAGGGAGCTACAGAGTATCTTTGTTTACATTTTTGGTTGGTGGTGTGCTTCGAGATTTTTTCAATTAAAATTATGTACCTTGACTCAAAATGGGTTGAAAAACACTGCAGTACACCATCTCCACCAGTGAGAGGCAGCAGTGCACAAATTAATTCATGGGAGAATTTACAGGTTGCCTCTGTTTGCACCTGACTTACAGAAAGCAGATGAAGAACAAACAGCATCATCAGAGCCAAGAGAGAGCAGGAAAGTCAGTTGGGCCAGGATTAATTTGTATGTTTTTCTAGGACCAGACATTTGAGATGGGAATATCAATTTCTTGGTTCGTGATCATAAAGATCTACGCCACCTCCATCACTTCTGGTTGTCGTACCTGGACACGATTTTTTTTCTCTTTTTGGCCATCAGTTGCAAATATTGTTTAGATCTTTCCCGTTAATGGTGGAGGCCATCACCACAGGTTGATGGCCTGTGGTGATGCTCCCTTCTGTTCACAGTCGTCCATCTTCTGGTGGCTTTGGTATTAATTGGTTCATCATAATGATTGCAGTTGCGGGAAGACCCGTTTGAGAACTTTGTTGAACTTTTTCCTCATCATTGTCATGTAACTGCACTTCATTTTTTTTAGTCCAGAAGAGTCTAGGAAAGCCAAGAAAGGCCATGTGTGCTGATATTCTGAAGAAAGTCCTTTTTATACTTCTATCATATTCAAAATAAATGAAATAATAAACAATTAAATAAGTAAAAATAAACAAAGTCTTCATTTCTTGGGCAATAGTGTTTGGGGACACCCTGCAGTTTGGTTTTCATTTCAAATAACAAGTAATAGACTGAAAGCAGAAATTGATAACTTCTGGTTATTAAATGTATTTTTTAGATTTGACCTCCTTTCTTGGGTTAATGTGATTCATTAATCACTAATCTGTACATTTTTCCATTTTTTTGAATTCAGTCATATTTTAGAATGAAATCGTCCTGATGTCCACTACAATGGACATGGTGTGAAATTTAAATAATAAAAGAATAATAATAAAACAAAATGGTAAGGTGTTCATTTTGGCCTAAATAGGAAGGAAATCACATAAATACAGAAATTGGAAGGCACATTTTTTTCTTCGGTTCTCTGGAGCAGTGGTCCCCAAACCTTTTTCTGTGAGGGCCACATAACGTTTTCCTTTTCTGGTGGGGGGCCGGAGTCAGTTTGTAACAGAAAATGTATGACGATTGCAGGAGTGCCTAAATGTAAAAATATATTGTTTTCCAGAAAGCACAATTCATTCTCTGGGTTCTTCACAGAAAAATCCCAGGAAGGTTCATAGTCATATTTTCCGAACTATGAGCTGCACCGGACTATAAGCCACAACCCCAAAGTCTAGTTTTTTTTTTTAAAACCAGTAAACATACACATATAAGACTCCGATATCAGTGGGGGGCGGACACCCAAAATTTGAGTCACAACAGGTCAATTGAATATCAAATTTATTATGGTTGAAAAAGAAAAAGTTGCCAAGTTTAGATTTAACAGAACTTATTACGGTAGTTTCCGAACGGTAACAGTAAAAGTGCTGATCCTCCGTGTCTGCTACTAGCATGTGCTAAATCAGTGACCCCAACCTTTTTATTACCGCGGACCGGTCAAGACTTGGACATTTTGTTGCGGCCCGGGGGACGGAGGACAAGAGGGGAGTCAGATAAGGCTTCTGCATGTTGGTGTTCCCACTAAATACTGAATATACCCTATTTGAGTTGTCTTGGCCCTTTTAGCGCAGCCTGTGGGATTTTCCCTGACTGGAATAAAACCTGTTGAATGTGACAGCTGGCCAATCAGAAAGCGGGTGACGTAAGAACAGAGAAGAATCCCAAATAGCTAATATATCACGCAACTGAGAGTCCAGTGGATATCGGAGATGATATGTGGAAATGTTTATTATTAAATCTAAAGGTCATTATTATATATGTTTATTATGTTTATTCCGTTAAAAATGTTAGCTATGAAAAACACAGTCACCTCCAAATCATAGTGCAGCAAACAGAGCAGCTGCTCCCGTCGTCTTTTATCCACCATCTTTTCTTTTTCTTACCTCTGACGATGTCATCCAAACATTTTACTGGATTATCCTCTGGAATCGGGATGTTCGTTACTGTAATCGGTTCGTGTTGCTCCTGCCTTGGACACACAAACCGATTGAACCTGTTGTACTTTTATCAGCTCTGTGGTCACAGAGGTTTGGAGAATCAGAGAGTTTTTAAATCTTTCCGTCTAAAACAGACTTAAGACTCATCTCCTCTTGACCACTGCCCAAACGCTCTCTGACTCTGGTCGCTATGGTAACGCTTACATATCCCTTCAAAATAAGATACAGAAGCGCCACAAAATTTTACTTTCGTGAACATTTTAACCCACGATAATGACTAATGGGGAGCCCTGAGCTTGTTTCTCTGCAATGAGACAGACCCATCTGGGGGTGATGAGAGACAATGACACCCGAAGTGTTGCTTATATCCACAGCCTCTTGGTCTCTACGTGGTGAAGCAGTTTGAAGCTTCATTCCCTCATTAGCAGCCGGTTGCCGCAGGTTACGCAGAGCGGCTTGTAATGTGGGACTCAGCTACCGGTCTGGGATAAATTCATTTTCCTGCCTCTTCTCTGGCCCTTTTCCCCTTTGAAAAAGAAACTTTCCAAAGACATCTGATCTGTTTCTTACTCATTTTGCTGCTTGTGGCTCAAATAATTCACTTCCTGCTAAAGAGCCCCCTGGTGGTTGAAGAAAAATCCACATATAAACGGCTTATAGTCCGGAAAATACGGTAAATGAAAAAAACTGTGAATGCTCTCTGGTATTGTTCAGGGGGCCGGACCAAATGTGGAGGTGGGCCGGATGCGGCCCGCGGGCCGTAGTTTGAGGACCACTGCTCTGAAGGATATGCATGTTTCCAGTTTAAAAGGTTTAAATTGACCCATTATGTTTACTATAAAATATGTAGAAGGAGAATTCTTTCCAGAAAACACACGCTGTAGTTTTAGTTCAATGTGAGCTGAAATGGAAACCTGTTACCATATAAACCTCTAAATCCAAGCACTGAACACCCACTGCTGCTGAAGTGATGCTTTTACAATGCAGTTTATTTTTGTTTTCAGGCCAGAAAACTAAAACTTTCCCTTTCGGTGCTGCCAGAGCCAGAGAATAGTTTGGTTTCTTGGTTTCCTCAATGAAATAGAGAGAGAAGTCCGAGTTGGAGAACAAAGCAGAGAGGCCACATCCCTGAAACAGAGGTAGCACTACACAGATCTATTTCTTCTCCTTCATCTGTTCCTCCTTGTCCTTCCAGCTTACAGTTTTCTCCCTTGGTCCCGTTGTAGCACTGGCACTTGAAGTGCTGACGGAAGGCCTCCAGCTCTGCTTCACCTGGGGATCCCGTGACCTTCAGCTTTCCACTCTGACTTATGATACTGTGAGTGGAGTTGCTGAGGTGCAGAAACACGGCGCTGTCTGGTTCTCGGCGAAGACAGCGACCGTTAAAATTGCACAATTTCTGGCTGCACTCCTTTGCTGCTGTGGTCACATTGAGGAGGTACCGTCCCATGGCTCCCCGAAAATAGTCATTCATGACAGAACAGCCGCTCTGCCGCACAGAGGAAACATGTTAACTTAAAAATACATAACGGCAGCCTATGCAACATGAGAGGACTAGGAAAAGTAATGCTCTTACACTAGTTGCATAGGAGGAGCCACCCCAGAAGACCACTCCTGCAGCTCCCAATGCAACGCTCTCACCAATGGTGTGGACCAAATCTTCCTGAAAAAGATGTATATGAATGTTTATTAGTTGTATTATAGAGAATCTGAGCTCTAGTTACATATAGAGCTGTGGGATCTATATGTAACTACAGCCCACAGTTAAATATGTGATGTTTAATGCCATATGAAATAATAGCTATTTTATGGCCAAAAACATGAAAAATAACATGAGTACTTATGTTTTAGATGAATGCATTGGAAAAAACTGATCTGGTGAAGGGTTACCTTGAGTTACTACCAAATTAACATGTAAAATGTCTGGACAATAGGAGCAGATTGGAACAGAAGCTACATTATTTGACATGCAAACACCTGGCCAGTAAACTTGATTCAGCAGGTGGAAACTAAATGTAATTTCAGAACTATTTAACTCTTCAATGGGATCTCAGCTAAATTATATATATTTTTTAATGACAGACTACTGGATTCAACAGGTGACAGTTACTTCTTTACCATTTCTTATTTTTTCACATTCTCCCTCATAACATCAATTAATATCCTGATGGATGTTTTGTTGAATTAGTGTTGAGGAAAAATGACTATTTTTAGTGTCTAATTCAGTTTAGGCTTTTAGAAAAATTCTCAGTTTGAATAAGTATGTGTGGGTGATTTAGAAGGTTTAAAAATCTATGCTGGGATGAATGTTGGAACGGTGAGCTCTCCACGAGAGCTTTTGGCTCGGACTCCTGTGGTTTTAACACAAAGGACAGAAAACCTGAATTTCACAGCTAACTGTGAAATTCCTTAATCTGTTTCTCTTTGCCCAGATGGCTGGAAACTGAATACCAGTAAGAAAATATATTTAAATAAATAAGTTAGTTTTAAAATTTAACCTGTCTTGATGAAAATAGTCTAAAAATAGTTTTGGAATGTAGAAACTTATTCTGGTTTATTGACCTTACTTTTAGTTTAAAGTGAATTGTTTTATAAAATCTCAGATTAGCCTTTTTTTGTCTTTTGGGACACCAGCAGTGGAAGTTCCAGCTGTTTTGCACCACTCTGTGAAAAACCATAAACTAACAGGGGTTCGGAGACATCCTGCTTCCAACTTATCTAAAACACAAAGGAGAAGCCGGTCTTTTGTCTTTTGAATGAATTCGAGGGAATTTCTGAATTTGAAAAGGGTCAGAAACAGCTTCCAGTTGGTCGAGCAGAGTTACGCCTTATTTGAATATATTACAGAGAAAACACACCTACTGGTATAAAAACCTATACGCAAGGAGAATAAGGCAGAAATAGCCTATTTTTTAGCTCCTTTTTGGGCTGGCTATTTCTCCAAAGACGTCTTCGATATTTCTTTTATTATTGTCAGGTAACCAATGTATGTTTCTGTGTTTCTTTAAATTTTCTGTTTCTTGTTATACTTTCTGATTGCATTAAATTTGTACTTCTGTGACGTCAACACGCATTGTTGTGGTTCTGTCTCTTCATGTGGCCTCGAGACGTGGAGAGAATCTGGGACAAAGGAAGAAATCAGAGCCAAGTTGTTTTTCTAAATTCAGTCAGTTATAAATATTTTCTTCCTTAACATTAGCAAGGAAGTAAATTGACTCAGGAAGTCAATTGACTCAGAGCTGAGCTCTGTAGAAACCAAGGAAGTTTTATATTTTTGAACTTTCAGCCTCCGTTTGTCATTTATGCTACAGAGACATGTAGAGGAAACATATCGGGCTGCTTTAGTTGATGCTTAGATTAGGTTTACAGACAATTGGAAAATACATTTCCTACCATCCTGGTCACAACAGATGGTGGCGTGACTTTCTCTATGTGTGCCAAAGGTGCCACAGAGAAATTGACATAAAAGCTATAAATGGCTGGGAAAAGTGAGAGTTAATCTATAAAACTGACTGAATATCAAAATATAGACTTAAAGCTGGAGTACAGATAATTTTTAAGTTTCTTTATGATTCTGCTTTTTATCATTACATTGAAAATAAAAAATGTTGTATAATTGTTATTCAGGTTAACTTATAAAAAGGAGGCGCTAAAGTTACAGGCTAATTTTCAAGGGTACAGAAAAGTAATTGTTAAGGCTGCACAAACATGAAAATTTAGGACGATGTGAATGTCCAATATTATTACTGCTAGTCTGACAGTATTTACCAATAATTTTTTCAAATTTTTTATCACATTACTTAATTAATGGTAAGAATAATTGAAAGATTACTTGATTACTGAAATAACAGTTTATAACAGCACTATTTCCTCCAATCAACCAACCTCAGTTAAAAGGTCCATCTTCTCTCTGTAAGTAGGTAGGGAATAAACAAAAACAGGACGTGCCAATCCATCCCCAACAGCTGCGACGCGCATTCCCTCCTTAATCCTGTTCAGGACAAACAGGCGTGCCTGATTAGTGGAGCGCAGTACTGGATCCAGGTATATTGAGGGAAAAATGGCGGTGCTTTCATTCCACATCCAGTTCAGTTGATCATTTCGCTCAATCTCAATGGCAGTACAATGTCCTGTGTAGGTTTCCATTTCCATTTTACTTTTGTACTTATAGTTGTAACATTCAGGAAACAGGTAGTAGCCCCACAGCTTATTCGGCCTCAAATTTTTACCCTGCCTCAGGGTCCCCAGCATGAATTCACGAGCTGCATCTTCAAATTCTTGTGCAACTTGCCCTGGAGTCAACGAAGTGTTCCTTTTTAAAGCCAGTTCACTAGATTTCGTAGTATAGACCTTTTTATCAGACCAGTTTCGGACCCACAAGGGGCGCCATTCCCTCCAGTCAATGACACACACACCTTTAGCCTTGCGGTCTGGTATGTATGTGTCTAGATCCTTAGACATTTTTTCAAGGTGCTGAGAGAGACTGACATTTTGTGGAAGCCCCCCATCCACTGATGTTCCTTTTCCTATGTCATAATAGGGATAAATCCCGAGGCGGTCCTTATAGAACAATGTGAGATTCTGTCCGTGAACATCCTTACTGGGGGATGACACAATGTCAAACTGATCTAATGATAACTTAACACTGTGTTGTGTCTCACAGTCCTGAGTAGGAGCGTTCCAGATGAAGAGAACTGGCTTATTGGAGTGTAATGGCCAGCTTGTCTGATTTTTGTCTGCTGAACCCAAGACTATCCATGATGTAAACAGAGCAAGGAGAAACCAGGACAGTTGGTCAACTGCTGAGAGGAAAGAGGGGAATACAGTCTTCATGGTGATCCCTGCTACCTTCACTCCTCTGTTTCCAAAAGACACAAAAAGATGTGAAATTGAAATATAACATTTGACAGAAAAATCTGTGTTCTCTATATTGTTCGACTGTCTAATGTTTTATAAAACAAGCAAAATAACATCTGAATTGGGTCACTTCAGGCTGCAGTTTGAACATAACCTTTGTCAACGACAGTTTGCTTCTTTCACAAAGAGCGTTAACTCAGTCATGTTTCTGCAAATACAATATGACAAAATGATCATGAAGATGATGGCCTTGGTTTCTTACCATTTAAGATGTAAAGCAAAGTTGAATCAGACACTGCAGGGAATCGACCCGAGGGACAGCAGAGCAAAACAAAAAACAAACTGACACAAACGTTTTAACATATTAATGCTCAAATCAAAACATCTCAGTTCAATTTCCTGTTTCAAAAATAAACAAACTTTCTACTAGTTTAAATCATTAATTATTTAAGTGTAAATGTAATTAGAACACTAACTTCCAAAGTCTGTATTTAAAACTGCATTAACTAATAATGCATTTATTACCTGTAAAATATTTTATAATTCCGTATCGGAATGTGCGATTCTTATTTGTTGATTTATTTACATTATTATTGTGGGGTTTTTTTTGTCTTTTTTTTGCCTTAACATTGTAGTTGTGTCTGTGGCTGCACTACATTTTTATGTTTATTGAGATATTAATTCATATCACAATATCTATTGTGAAGTGTGGCGGTAAAGATATGCATAACAATATTTTTTGGTATAAAATTTACAATAGAAATGAAAAACATCACATACTAATTGTATATTTACAAACATTAAAACCTTTCTCAGGTTTCATTAGACACTATATATACACCCTTCTGTTGAATTTTAATCGGATGATTGATTGATGGCCGTGAGTAATTGATATTAATTGATATCAAACTCACCCACCACCCGGATGCCCCCCCTCCCCCTCACCTTGTGAGCGGATTCTTTCCCCTCCTTCCCTCCCCGAACAAAGACTTTATTTAGAGGGACCTCTCTGAATTGGTCAATAGAAACTGAATAATTTACTTGTAAGTTAGCAGTGAATAAATAAATTAATATAATATCTTCCAAACAAAGTGAATAAATAAATACATATATTCAAAATAATATCTGGCTGCTGAGCTTGAGAAGTAAAAGGGATGAGTGCGCTTGATTCTATTTGAGGTGTGTGCTGGTTGGGTGGAGATAGTGAATACATTCAAAGCGGCCCTGCACACCAAGGCATTGTGTGTGTGTGTGTGTGTGTGCGCGCTTTTGTTTATAATACCTTGTGGGGACGATTTTCCTGACATATACTACGTTGTGGGGACCAATTGCTCCTTGTGGGGACCGAAGCCTGGTCCCCACAAGGGGAAACCCTGTTTTAGGGTCAGGGGTCAGAGTTGGGACTAAGGTGTGAATTGAGTTTTAGGGTTAGGTATGTGATGGTTAGGTTTAGGAAAAGGGTAAAGGTAAGGTTTAGGCTGTAGAAATGAATGGAAGTCAATTGAAAGTCCCCACAGATAGCTGCGCAAACGTGTGTGTGTATGTGTGTGTGTAGGTGTGTGCGTGCGCGTGTCCCCAAGCATAAGACAGGCTATAGATTCACCACACCATTTGTGTGAGCTGACACGACCAACTCAGGATGGTCATATGAGGGATGATAAAAAAAATAGTTCTCGGTGGTTTATTTAAAGTTGAAAAAAAACGTTTTGCTTTTGACCATCTCATAAGGGAAGAGGACTGACCTCCAACCCTCCTCACCACACCACACCATTTATGCGTACAGCGCGTGTCCCCAAGCATAAGACAGCCTAAAGATTCACCACACCATTTGTGTGAGCTGACACGACCAACTCGGGATGGTCATGTGACTGTTTTACTGCAATATTTAGCTTACGGTGCGTTATTTGGTAGTGGACAACAGACTTATAGCTAGGCAAAAGGGGCTGACCTCTGACCCTGCTAAACTCTTATAGATTTTTTTCTGACACTTACTAGTGAGATAAATTTCAGTAAATGTTCCTCATTTGTAAATGTATTTCTTAAGAATATGTGACAGGTAGTAAACAGGCCTACACGTTACTCAAATTTAACTTTTAGCTTTCTGCAGTTAAAGTGAAAGACAAACTCCAGCATTACTGATAGGTATTTTTCCTTAAACCTTAATTTAAAGAACCACAGACAACGTATATGAATTTCATGACCAAACTTCTGCAGAAGGAGAAGACTGAGCAAACTATTCCTCCGAGTAGATCACAGAGCGTTCTGCCATCTCTGCTCGAGCAGAGAATAACAAAAGTCAGAAAAGATAAACAATGAAGTCAGAAATGATAAACAATGAAGTCAGAAATGATAAACAATGAAACAGGCGGCAGGGTGGCAGGCTCTATCTAACACACAGGTCATCTAGTTCTTTCAAACTCTGAAGGGAGCAATCAGTTTACAAGAACAGATATTCTATACAGCAATCAAAAAGTATTCGCACGTCATTTACTGATTCACATTAGACTGAATGTTGATTTACTATCAATTAATATTAGACTGAATATGAACTAAAGTAATAACCAAAATGATAATACCAAAAAATCTCTAACAATTACTGCCTTTCCAGGATTTGTCTTCGCATCATTGTGAATGTTACTTTGATTCAGTCTTTTTCCTGTTGTTGAATCAACACTGATCTTCTCAGTGCTTCATGCTTTCTCCAAAACAGTAAAGGTTGGTTTAAGTGCATTTGAAACTTAAAGATTTTTTTTCTTCAACACTTACTAGTGTGATACATTTCAGTAAAAGTTCCTCATCTGTAAATTTTATTTCTTAAGAATATGTGACAGGGACTCTTGTAATTGAAAAGCTTATAAATGATCGATGTGAAGCGTCAGTATGCATTCAAGAAGATCATTATCAGTCAGATTTTGTAAAATATCATGCTACTCAAAGGAATCAAAATTATAGTTTCAGGGAGCTTTGACTGTATGAAAGGAATGATTGAAATATGCTGTGAAAATGCTGAGAGTAAAGAGTAAATATGCTATGCAGAATCCTGATAATAAAACTTCAATTCTGAATTGAATGATTAGATGGCAATTAGACACAAAATAATTAACTGTTAATTAGTAATCATACTATGTAAATGACTTGCAAGATCTGAAAAAACAAGAAACTTGACTACCTCAAGGGATTTCACTCGTAATGAACCGTCTGACTTTCTTTAGCCGACTAAATTTAATCTTACCAAATTATTTTTGCCGTATAGCAAACAGGTACTGAGTTTGAAGCGCGAGTCAGATGCCTCCAGCCGTCTGCTAAAGCTAGACTCCGGCCTTCCTCTCTGTAAAATAAAACATTTTGCTTAATTAAAGAGTTCAAGTGAACTTTGCTTAATTCTTATCAACTTGTTTGTACTCATCTTAAACAAGCGGCAGGAACTTTTGGATTTAAAAAAGAAAAAAAGAATAAAATAAAAAGTGAACTATTTGAAAGTAGTGAGGATTTTGGGTGGTAAATGTTTCACATTTTAACATACACAGACATTACTTCATTTCTACTCAAGCAAACCGAAAGGTTTTGAACAGTACAACTATGTCATGTAATGACATGTAGTAAATATATTGCAGCTGCTGTAAGAATAAAGTAAAAATAAATTTTGCGTTAAATAATATTATGGATGAGTTTAAGAATATTGTTTGTCAAAATCACACAATGTAACTACACTTGTCTTTTACATGTTGTAGTAATTGAATCTTTTGAGGCAATTGGTTTGCATAAATTTAAGTAACTACATCCTATTTTCTTGCTCCACATACTTGACTAGCAATTTTCCAGTTAGCTTCCTAGTCTGAACTTCTGGACAATGTCTTGATTGATGATTGACCAGCGTCCTGTCTGGTGTGGTGGTCGGTGACGTGGGAGCTCCGCAGGGAACTGTGCTCTCTCCTTTTCTCTTTACCTTGTACACCAACGATTTTCAGTACAACTCTGAGTCATGTCATCTACAGAAGTTTTCTGATGACTCAGCGATTATCGGGTGTGTGAGAGATGGAGATGAGGGGGAGTACAGGACACTGGTGGACGGATTTGTGGAGTGGTCTGAACAGAATCACCTGAGGCTCAACATTAGTAAGACCAGAGAGATGGTGATCGACTTCAGGAGGAGGAAGACGCCTTCACAGCCACTGAAGATTAAGGGGGAGGTGGTGGAGGAGGTGGTGGATTACAAATATCTGGGAGTGGTGATCGGCAACAGACTAGACTGGACATCCAACACTGACGCTGTGTACAAGAAGGGGATGAGCAGACTCTACTTTTTGAGGAAGCTGAGATCCTTCAGTGTGTGCAGCAAGATGTTGGAGATATTCTACCACAGCGTTGTTGTCGGTGCCATTTTCTTTGCTGTTGTGTGTTGGGGAAGCAGCATCAGACTGAACAGGGTCATCAGGAAAGCTGGCTCTGTACTTGGACTGAAACTGGAGACCCTGGAGAATGTGGTGGAGAGGAGGACATTGAAGAAGCTGTTGTCTATCATGGTCAACGAGCTGCACCCTCTCTACCACACAGTGGACAGACAGCGGAGCACTTTCTCACACAGACTGCTTCAGCTCCGTTGTCGTAAGGACAGATACAGGAAATCTTTCCTGCCACAGGCCATCACTTTATATAACAATAGTTAGTCACCATTACACAGATTGTTCACATAGCACTATTGTACATATTGTATATATTATTAACATATAGATTATTATTTATTATTATTTTCTGAACCTTACATCTTACATTCTACATTTTTAAAGTATTTTTATTTTTATTGGTAACTTCATCTCTGTGTTTGTGTATGCTGCTACTGCACAGTAATTTCCCGGTTGGGATGAATAAAGTACTTCTATTCTATTCTATTCTATTCTATTTATTCTATTCTATTCTATTCTAAGTAACTACATCCTATTTTCTTGCTCCACATACTTGACTAGCAATTTTCCAGTTAGCTTCCTAGTCTGAACTTCTGGACAATGTCTTGATTCAGTCAAATCTTCTATCCTGTATCTCCTGTACTCTGATATTCTACAGAATTTATTCTGTGAAAGCTTTGCTTGCTGGTCCTCATGCTATGAATGCAGTATCTGGTTTCTCTTACCTTAACCCGCCCAACTTACACCTGATTGGCATGTTAATTTTAGACACTAGTAGACAGCTCATGCAGCTTTTTACTAAACGGCAGTCCTAAAAGTATATATCTTTAAACTATGAATAAATATGTACAATTTCATAATTATTTGATCCAGTGGTTATAGAAGCTTGATGATAATACAATTCAGGGATTGTTGTTTCTTAATGTCAGTGTTTCTGCTACTGGAGTGAGACAGTAAGAAGACAAGTAATAGGGTTAGAAGAGGATTTAGAAATCAAAGTATAAAGATGATAGTTGTATTTACTGCTCTTTTGGAACAGATGTGTTAAAAACAACACGTGTTAAATTTTAACACATGTGCATCACATCAGCTCAAGGACAACACATGACATGTTATTTGTAACACAATTTTTGTGTCTGTCATTTTAACACAAGTATTGTGTCACTTAAATCAACACAAAATATGTGTCAAGATGTGTTATTTTGAAACACAAATGTGTAGAATGTATTTTCATAGATTAGAGCTTATAAAAATTGACGTTTCAAATTGTGGGTATTAGAGATTCTTTTATTACTATCATGCAAATAACAAAGTTGACACAGCTACAATTTATAGTTCAAACCCTTTCTAATGTTGAATACAATAACATGTACAAAAGAGAATATGGATGAAAATAATGACAAACATCATGAAAGAGAAATGAAAATAAATTCCTGTCCCTTTCAACATTCGTGAGATTTTCAATCGCACTCAAATTTAAACTTCCATTTTCAATATTGAACAATCATGAATCAAAATACAATATGTTGTATCTTGGTGCCACATACAGCTTTCTGTTAACAAAACTCCTCATAACATCTAAAGGATGGAAATCACAAATTTCTGCAAGCGTGATCAATTCATAATCACTAGTTCGTTGTACTACATATGCATAAAAATGATCATCAAAGTATATTAGATTTAGTATTTGAACAAAGATAAAAATGAAGACATTATGTGCTAGAAAATGAACAACTTCACCAAATACAGGTTCTTACATTTAGGACAAAAATACATTTCATTTACAAACTTTAAGTTGTCCAATCAATTCAATCACCCTTGCTTTTCTTCGTGTAGAGAGTGGAAGATCATAGATGTACTCAAAAAATGTAGACAGGTCTGAGTTGGGATGGATAAGACAAATTACAGACCCAGTACAGCTTAAAAAGCTTGTCCACAGCACATGTGAGTCCATCGTCTAAGGAGATGGTGACTTTGTCATTTTTCGCAATGATGACATACAGCTTTGACGACCGCAGATTACCGATGCAGATGAGCTGGGGTTGATGGTTTTTTGATGAAGTAGAGGAATGATTCCAAACGGATGCTATTATTTTTCCAGTCTTAAGTGAACCACAACACGTTCAGGTAGACAATTTTTGAACTCTTCCAATATCACCAGTTCTCTCAGAGTGTCAAAATTTGCCACCTTACTTGAAACACACCACCGGTCGAAGAGACTTCCCTTTTCTCTGGCAAACTCTACATAGGTCTGAGAGGGGCTTTTCTTAAAAGACCTAAATTTTTGCCGGTAAGCCTCAGGAACAAGCTCATAAGCTTTCAAAATGGCAGCTTTAACCACATTATACTTAAGGGTGTCTGAAAGAGGGAGGGCGGCTACAACCTCTTGAGCTTGTGATTATTGTTAATTTCTACCTATTATTTTTTTTTGTAAAACCCAAACAATAAACCCTAAATTGTTAAAACCTTTCCACCTAGGTTTCTTTAATGTTACTCCCCTTTCCCCTGGTAGAGCCAGGTCGTAGCATTAAATGGGGGCTCGTCCGGGATCTAATTAATACAATCCCATATTTACAATTTAGAAAACTTGTTTGGTTTTGCTGCTTGAAGGTGCCTCTGTACAGTTTCGCTGTTGGTTCAAAAATGGCTCAGTTTAATATTGACGAGTTCTTGGAACAACCCTCTCTTGAACAACTTGCATTGTGTCGTAAAGCTGACTTAGCTGAAATTGCAAGTTACTTTTCCATTTCTTATTCCAAGCAACTGCTTAAGAAGGAGCTAAGGAATTTAATTGTGAACAGACTGGTTGAGTTGAACTTGTTGTCTTTGCCTTCACAGAGTCTGGTATCCTCTGCTCTACCAACTGTTGCTGTGCCTGGTGCAGAGACAGAATCTGCTGGCCCCTCAAACCTTGCAGAGAGACCTCAGGAGCTGAACACCAGAGGGCGACATGAAGGTGGTTGGTGGGATTCAGACTCCTGTCACACTTCCTCAGTTTGATCCCCCTAACCCGTAACACTCCTCTGAAAGTGAAGAAAAACCAAAACAAACATCTTCTTATTGATGTGATGCACAGTAAATGTACAAATCCACATTTTAAAAGAAGAAATTGCAAAGTGTCAACAAAAAACAATACTTACTAGGTCATGTTTAATGAATGTACTAAATCTGGTAGCGTTGCGGTTGAATTTAATGTAAAAATACAACCACGTTTACCTCAAGTTTAGCATGAGGTACACACGTGCCTCATGCTAAACATGTTTTATGGAGTGTTACCATAGAAGTTATGATTAGTTAGAAAGTAACGTTCCAATTACTTCTACAGTTTTTTTTTCGCTACCGGAGTTTTACCGCAGTTCAATTTAAGGACGTCCGCGAACAGCCCATCTTAATATTTCAATTAAATGCATAAATTTGACTTGATCAAAACTCCGGTATGACACTCAACGTCAGTTCCTCTCCAGAGTGCTAACATGGCTGACATCTTACAGTTACTTCTATGTCTTTTATTTCTCCAACTGAGCTTTAAGGCAGTTCGCTAACAGCCCATCTTAATTTTTGAGTTAGATCAGTAAAACAACAGTAAATATTACCGTGTCAGACCAACTTTAGTGTCTCCTTCACTGGCAAAGTGAACTTATAGAACCGTTAACTTACACGGTTGCTGTGTAAACATGATTCATGTTTATGTACCTGACAAACACAATTATGTGAAATATTCAAATAAATATTCAACACATACTCTGTGTCATATTATATTCATTTTAACACACAATGTGTAAAATTAACACAAAATATGCTTTTTATTCAATGACACATTTTTTGTGTTCTTTTTTAACACATCTTTTTTTAGAGTGTGGGAGAAAGACTATGACTAGTTATCAGGACAGAATGAGACTCAGAAAACTGTTGGGTCCATACAATCCTGAGAGAGAACTGGTCTCCAACAATTTATTACCTTTAAGAACTATGTTTGGACACAAGGAGCAGGAACATCACAACATCCTTATATCAGACATTTTTCATCCTTATATCAGTGATTTAAAACTATTTTAAAAATTTTGACACCATATGGCAGGCTGCAAAGTTGTGCATGAATGTAAAAGTCATTTAATTTCTTCACTGATAGAAAAATATAATGTGTTTAAGTAGTGGTTATAAAACTATTTTAGATCAGTGGTCCCCAACCTTTTTACTACCGCGGACCGGTCAAGACTTGGAAAATGTTGCAGTTGATCCGTCAGATAAGGCTTCTGCATGTTGGTGTTCCCACTAAATACTGAATATGCCCTATTTGAGTTGTCTTGGCCCTTTTATCGCAGCCTGTGGGATTTTCCCTGACTGGAATAAAACCTGTTGAATGTGACAGCTGGCCAATCAGAAAGCGGGTGACGTAAGAACAGAGAAGAATCCCAAACAGCTAATATATTGCGCAACTAAGAGTCCGGTGGATATCGGGGATAATATGTGGAAATGCTTTTTATTAAATCTAAAGGTCATTATTTTATATGTTTATTCAGTTAAAAATGTTAGCTATGAAAAACACAGTCACCTCCAAATCATAGTGCAGCAAACAGAGCAGCTGCTCCCGTCGTCTTTTATCCACCATCTTTTCTTTTTCTTACCTCTGACGATGTCATCCAAACATTTTACTGGATTATCCTCTGGAATCGGGATGTTTGTGAATGGAATCGGTTCGTGTTGCTCCTGCCTTGTGACTGGAGACACAAACCGATTGAACCTGTTGTACTTTTATCAGCTCTGTGGTCACAGAGGTTTGGAGAATCAGAGAGTTTTTAAATCTTTCCATCTAAAACAGACTTAAGACTCATCTCCTCTTGACCACTGCCCAAACGCTCTCTGACTCTGGTCGCTATGGTAACGCTTACATATCCCTTCAAAATAAGATACAGAAGCGCCACAAAATTTTACTTTCGTGAACATTTTAACCCACGATAATGACTAATGGGGAGCTCTGAGCTTGTTTCTCTGCAATGAGACAGACCCATCTGGGGGTGATGAGAGACAATGACACCCGAAGTGTTGCTTATATCCACAGCCTCTTGGTCTCTACGTGGTGAAGCAGTTTGAAGCTTCATTCCCTCATTAGCAGCCGGTTGCCGCAGGTTACGCAGAGCGGCTTGTAATGTGGGACTCACCTACCGGTCTGGGATAAATTCATTTTCCTGCCTCTTCTCTGGCCCTTTTCCCCTTTGAAAAAGAAACTTTCCAAAGACATCTGATCTGTTTCTTACTCATTTTGCTGCTTGTGGCTCAATGATGGCGCGCAAGTAACGAGACTTCCAATAATTCACTTCCTGCTAAAGAGCCCCCTGGTGGTTGAAGAAAAATCCACATATAAACGGCTTATAGTCCGGAAAATACTGTGAATGAAAAAAACTCTGAATGCTCTCTGGTATTGTTCAGGGGGCCGGACACGGCCCGCGGGCCATAGTTTCAGGACCACTGCTCTGAAGGATATGCATGTTTCCAGTTTTCAAGGTTTAAATTAACCCATTATGTTTACTATAAAATATGTACAAAGAGAATTCTTTCCAGAAAACACACGCTGTAGTTTTAGTTCAATGTGAGCTGAAATGGAAACCTGTTACCATATAAACCTCTGAATCCAAGCACTGAACACCCACTGCTGCTGAAGTGATGCTTTTACAATGCAGTTTATTTTTGTTTTCAGGCCAGAAAACCAAAACTTTCCCTTTCGTTGCTAACAGAGCCAGAGAATAGTTTGGTTTCTTGGTTTCCTCAATGAAATAGAGAGAGAAGTCCGAGTTGGAGAACAAAGGAGAGAGGCCACATCCCTGAAACAGAGGTAGCACTGCACGGATCTATTTCTTCTCTTTCATCGCTTCCTCCTTGTCCTTCCATCTTACAGTTTTCTCCCTCGGTCCCGTTGTAGCACTGGCACTTGAAGTGCTGACGGAAGGCCTCCAGCTCTGCTTCACCCGGGGATCCCGGCTTTCCACTCTGACGTATGATCCTGTAAGTGGAGGGGCTGAGGTGCAGAAACATGGCGCTGTCTGGTCCTCGGCGAAGACAGCGACCGTTAAAATTGCACAATTTCTGGCTGCATTCCTTTGCTGCTGTGGTCACATTGAGGAGGTACCGTCCCAAGGTTCCCCCAATGTAGTTATTTAAGTCTTTACAGCCTTTCTGCAGCAAAGAGGATAGATATTATCTTAAAAATACATAACAGCAGATGCAACATAAGAGGACTAGGGAAAGTAATGCTCTTACACTAGTTGAATAGGGATCCTCCCCGCTAAGGTCATTCCTGCAGCTCCCAATGCAACGCACTCGCCAAAGATGTTGACCAATTCTTTCTACAAAGGATGTATATGAATACTTTAGCTGTATGAGATGTTTTACAGAGAATCTGAGCTCTAGTTACATATAGAGTTTTGGGTTCTATATGTAACTACAGCGCACAGTTAAATATATGATGTTTAATGCAATATAAAAAATAATAGCTATTTTAGGATCAGAAACATGAAAAACATGAGTAATTATCATGTTTTAGATGAATGCATTGAAAAAACTAATCTGGTGAAGGGTTACCTTGAGTTACTACCAAATTAACATAATCACATGTAAAATGTCTGGACAATAGGAGCGGATTGGAACAGAAGCTACATTATTTGACATGCAAACACCTGGCCAGTAAACTTGATTCAGCAGGTGGAAACTAAATGTAATTTAAGAACTATTTAACTCTTCAATGGGATCTCAGCTAAACTATAAGTTTTTGTTTTTTTTAATAATGACAGACTGCTGGATTTCACCAGGTGACAGTTACTTCTTTACCATTTCTTATTTTTTCACATTCTCCCTCATAACATCAATTTTGAGGGACATATTCCAGGACATATTTAGTTTAACTTTTAAATATACATAGGCTCAGAGGTATCGTTTTGGTGTCGCATTGGTTTGGGAGCGAGATCCAGCATCTACAAACTACTCACCAGTTATTACACCACGACTTTGTGGTAAACTGAACATGTGTCATGTAATAGAAAATTTCATTTTTAGACTTATTTCATTCTTGATGGAACTGATGATATTTTTACCATTTATTTACTGATTATATCTACTGCATTTTGTATTTCTGCAAGATGTGTTTGTCCATTAAATAAGTTTGCAGATGATGTTTAGGTGTTTCCACAGCAGAAAAGACCTGAAGACATCTTGGGTAAAATGCTTGATCTGGTAATTGTCTTAAAGGACTGATGTGTGGAATGTAGTTTGTACCCTGTTTGGCCTGACCCATGAACTGACAAAGAAGTGTTAGAAGTTCCTCCTGAAATCCTTATCAGCTCTCCATCCTGCCATAAAATCATCTCCTCCAAGAGGTGATAGATAATTCATGAGGAGGGGGTCAGGGGGTCTCTGTGGCCATCTGGCAGTAAAGATAACATCACACTTTGGGAGGGTCTTTGTCTTGCTGTGACTATATAACAATGTGATGTGTGTTGATCAGGGCTCCTCTACTGACTGCGTTCAGTGAGAAGGGTCTTCGAACGCTTTTGCCTTCGAATAAAGAAACTTAAAGACAAAGATTAATCTTTCTCTGATTATTGAAACAGGTTCTCATTCCTTGATAATGAAATTTCCATAACAGTCATTACAGCAAATAAAACCACCCATGGGGTGTTTTGTTGAATTAGCAAGGAAGTAAATTGACTCAGAGCTGAGCTCTGTAGATACCAAGTTTTATATTTTTGAACTTTAAGCCTCAGTTTGTCATGTATGCTACAGAGACATGTAAAGGGAACATATTGGGCTGCTTTAGCTGATGCTTAGATTAGGATTATGGACAAATAAATTTCCTACCATCCTGGTCACAACAGATGGTGGCGTGACTTTCTCTGTGTGTGCTGAAGGTGCCACACAGAGAAATTGACATAGAGCTATAAATGGCTGGAAAAAGTGAAAGTTAATCTATAAAACTGACTGAATATCAAAATACAGACTAAAAGCTGCAGTACAGACAAGTTTTATGTTACAGGCTAATTTTCAAGGGTACAGAAAAGTAATTGTGAAGGCTGCACAAACATGAAAATTTGGGACGATGTGAATGTCTGATATTATTGCTGCTAGTCCGACAGTATTTACCAATAATTTTTTCAAATTTTTCATCGGATTACTTGATTAATCATAAAAATAATTGAAAGATTACTTAATTACTAAAATAACACTTTACAACAGCACTATTTCTTCCAATCAACCAACCTCAGTTACAATGGCCGTGGTATCTCTGAAAGTGGGTCGGGAAAAACAAAAAACAGGACGTGCCAATCCATCCCCAACAGATGCAAGGCGCATTGCCTCCTTCACCCTGTTCAGGACATACAGGCGTGGAGCTCAGTGGAGCTCAGTTCTCGATCCGGGTATATTGAGAGGAAAAAGGTGTTGTTTTCATTCCACATCCAGTTCATTTGATCATGGCGCTCAATCTCAACGGCAGGACAAAGTCCTGTGTAGGCTTCCAATTTTTCACCAGACAACCTATAGTTGTAACAATCAGGAAATTGTAGTAGCCCCACAGCTTATTCGGTCTCAATTTTTTACCCAGCCTCAGGGTCTCCAGCATAAATTCACGAGCCGAACGTTCAAATTCTTCTTTTGCAGCAGTCTCCACTTGCTCTGGAGTCCACTTATTATTATGGTTATTTCCACAGTATCAGCTGAGGGAGAACAGGGTGATTCCCAAGAACAAGAGACCTGGAAGCGGCGGCGGAGGATGGTAGCCGATTGATGGTTAAAAAGTTGAAATAAAGAAATGAAAAAGGAGAAGATGAAGATTAAGAGTTAAGAACACCTCAGACTTCTGGAAGTCGGCGTCGGGGGAATGCTCAAGAATCTATCGGGAAATCTCGAGGACTGGGGAAGGTACTTTGGACGAACACTACGGCGGGTAGACACAGCTGTGCTGTGAATGGACCAGAATAGGGAAATAGAGTAGATAGTGAAAGTGACGGGAGTTCTGAAATATCGAGTAGTGAAAGGATGAGTCCAAAAACAGGACATTCTTCAACAACGGCAGGTGTAGAAAAGAAGGAAGAGTAGTGAAAAGCTGGGATGAGTCTGAAGAAGAAATGGAGAGGGAAGTAAGAGAGTTCAAAGTGATTGTTAGAGTTAATGAGGAGAAGGCATTGCAAACGATCAATCCAGTTAAACTTTCCATGATTCTGAATAATCAAGTGGGGGACATCACTAATGCAAAAGTACTAAGCTTAATGCAATATGAAACTTAATGATAAGTTGTAATACAGAGGAACAAAAAGACAGAGCATGTAGGATGAAAGAAATAGGAAAATATAAAGTGGAAAGTGTGAGTCTGGTACAAGCTGGAAGTAAATGGAGGAAGGCAGTGATTTGGGGGATCCCAATTGAGGTTTCAGATGAGGAAATGAAATCAAATCTTAGAGGAGGAAAAATTAAAAATGTAAAAAGGCTTCAGATATTTAAAAATGGAGAAAAACCAACAGTGAAAGTATCCTGATAGAGTTTGATGAAGAAAAACTCCCACAAAGAGTCTATTTAGGATATTTAATTTACAATGTAAGAGAGTATGTCCCACGACCAATTAGATGTTTTAAATGTAAAAGATTTGGCCATACAGCTCAGACATGTAAAGGAAAGAGAAGATGTGCACGATGTGGGGAAGACCATGAGTATGAAGAATGCAATATGAGCAGGCAGCCAAAACGCTGTAATTGTGGTGGCAGCCACAGTGTGGTATATGGGGGATGTGAAATAAGGAAGAGGGAAGTGCATGTCCAACAAGTTAGAGTAAGAAACAAAATATCCTATGCAGAGGCTGTTAAAGTGGTAAAGCAAAGAACAGAGGTGGGGATGGAGAACAGGATGGATACAGGTTTAAACCAATGAGAAACACAGATGCACACACCCTACAGCGACCCGCCCAACCAGTGGCGCAACTACACATTTTTCAGATTTGTGTGTGTGTGTGCAGATTTTAATGTCCATAGCACACCCTACAGCGGCCCGCCCAATCAGTGGCGCAACTACAAAAGAAAATAAGCAAAAGAAAATAAAATGTATGTGGATCTAAGAAAGTTAGTGACATTTATTGCAGGGGTTATAAATACAACAATGGAAATTAAGTCAAAACAGAAAGAATTCAAGTGATTGAAAGCAGCAGCAAATCATCTTAACATCAATGAAATGACATGGGATGAAGTGAGGGATGATCTCAGTGCTCAGGCCAGTCGGGAGACAGCTTGGGTAGGATAACAAAATTATGGTCTTGCTTCTTCAATGGAATGCAAGAAGTTTAATATCAAATGGACAAGAATTGAATCATTTCATTGATAAATTAGAAGAAGCTCCAGAGATTATTTGTTTACAAGAAACTTGGTTAAAACCCCAATTAGAATTTAAAATGAATTTGGATAAAGGCAGAGCCATTTATTATAATAAATTATTACAATCCATGTAGAAGATTAGAATTGGATAAATTAAAAGAAATTCAGGAGCAAAATAAAACAAAGTTATTTGGTGTGCAGATTTTAATGCCCATAGCAATTTATGGGGAGGGCAGGGAACAGATGCAAATGGAGATAGAATAGAACAGCTGTTAGAAGATAATCAATTAGTATGTATGAATAATGAGAGGGGAACAAGAATAGATGAGCATACAGGAAATTACTTGGCTATAAATTTAACTTTGGCGTCCAGAGATTTAGCGGGATTATGTGAGTGGAAAATAGAACAAAAAACAATAGGCAGTGATCATTTTCCAATTTTTTGTAAAATCCTTATATCTAAAGAAAAAGGGATGGTAGAAAGGCAGGAAAGGTGGATATTTAGTAAGGCAAAATGGAATATATTCAAATACATATGTAAGAAATATATGGATGAAGTTAATTTAAATCTAGACATAGAGAGTATAAAAGAAAAATTAGGGACGCTATATTGGAAGCAGCAAAAATAACAATTCCCGTAAGTAAAGGTAAGAGCAAAAAGAAAGAGGTGCCCTGATGGACAAAAGAGTGCAGCAAAGCAATAAGGAAAAGAAATAGAGCTTTTAGAATATTGAAGAAAACACACAATTTTAAAAATTTAGTTGAATTTAAAAGATATCAAGCAGAGGCAAAGAAAATTATTAAGAAGGCAAAGAGGACAAAATGGAGAATTTTTTGTGATTCAATTGGCAGAACAACTCCTATAGCTAATGTATGGGAATGATTAAGAAAATGAAGGGAAATAGACAGGAAAGGAGATACCCAATTCTAAAACATGAGGAAGGAATAGCAGCAACAAATGAAGAGAAAGTAGAAGTAATGGTAAAAACATTTGCAAAAATTCATAGTTCAGATAATTTAACAGAACACAGGAAATTTAGGAGGGAACAGACAAGAAGGGCAAATAATGTTATTTTAGAAGACAGAAAAAATCCGGATAATGTAATGGATGTTTATTTTTCTATGCAGGAAATGAAGAAAGCAATATTGAGATCAGGACTAACCGCACCAGGAAAAGATCAGATATGCTACATTATGCTAAAACCTTTAGGGAATCAGGCTGAAGAAAAACTTCTAGGTTTATATAATAAGATCTGGAAAGAAGGAAGATTACCCTCTAATTGGAAGGAAGCAATTATTGTACCAATTATTAAACCGGGAAAAGATCCAACAAACCCTTTAAGTTATAGGCCAATTGCACTTACTTCATGTTTATGAAAGATTATGGAAAGAATGATAACAGAAAGGATAACATACTATGTAGAAAGTAAAGGACTTTTGTCCTCGTGTCAAAGTGGATTCAGAAAAGGAAGGAGTACAATGGATCCAGTTGTCTACTTAGAATCAGATATTAGAAAAGCTCAAGTCAATAGGGGAATAGTGGTAGCAATATTCTTTGATATTGAGAAAGCACACAATATGGTATGGAAGGATGGGTTGATTATAAAATTATATAAAACGGGGATTACAGGAAAGGCCTATAATTGGATTAGAGATTTTTTGTTGAACAGAGTTATACAGGTACAGTTGGGAGCAAAAAGATCCAATAAGTATAAAATTGATAATGAAACTCCACAGGGAAGCATTATCAGTCCATTATTGTTTTCAATCATGATTAATGATGTTTTTACAGAAGTAGATCAGGATGTCAAGCAGTCATTATTTGCTGATGATGGAGCCTTGTGGAGGAAAGGGAAAAATGTAAGATTAGTGTATGAGAAAATACAAAAAGCTATTAATTCTGTTGAAAATTGGGCCTATAAATGGGGAGTTAAATTCTCAGTAGATAAAACAAATAATGTAGTATTTGGTAGGAAAAAGATTGAGGAAATAGATTTAAAAATGTATGGGGGAAAAATAGAAAAAGTGAATGAATTTCGTTTTCTAGGAATCATATTTGATTCCAAGCTTCTATGGAGTGATCACATAAAGCATATTGAAGGGAAATGTAAAAAAGTTATAAGTATAATGAGATGTTTAACAGGATTAGATTGGGGTGCAAATAAAATTAATTTAAAAAAGATTTATGTTGCTTTGATCAGATCAGTTTTGGACTATAGATGTGTAGTTTACAAGCAAGCTTCAAGAACAGTAATTAGTCAATTAAAAGTTATTCAGAATCAAGCCTTGAGATTATGTTGTGGAGCTTTGAAGACATCTCCATCTCCATGGCAGTGCAGGTAGAAATGGGTGAGATTTATTTATATTTAAGGCAAAAGCAAATTATTCTGAGTTATTGGATAAGTTTGCAGGGACATAAGGAGGAAAATAATTCAGCAGTAAGAACTCTGAGACCGTGCTGGGAGAGTGAAAATGCTAAAATAGACTGTTTTGCCTGGGCAGCAGATAAATGTATTAGAGAAATAGGTATACGGGGAAAGACGTACTCTGCTGCGGTGCCTTATCCCGTTACACTTTATTGGCTATTTCCATATGTGAATGTAGATTTAGAAGTTTACAAAGAAATGTAGGTAAGTAAAGATAATTGCAAAAATGTTGTGAATAACAGAATTAGGAATATATATAAATCCTTTACAGTCATGTACACAGATGGCTCAAAAGATTTAATTTCAGATAAAACAGGATTTGCTTATGTTATTCCTAAATTAAGTATATTTATGAAGCAAAGAACATCTGATTATCTATCTGTTTATACAGTGGAAATGTTAGCAATCCTGATGGCATTATGGATTCTATTTTGTGGAAAGAACAAAATAGAATTGAAAATGTTCTTATATGTTCAGATTCATTATCATCATTAATGTCCATTTTAAATACTTCATCGGAAAATTGTATGGAATTGGTATATAAAATTTATGAAATAATATTTAGATTGACACAAATTCAGATAAAGATTAGGTTTATGTGGGTACCTGCTCATAAAGACATAGAAGGGAATGACATGGCAGAGCATTTAGCTAAAAAGTCTTTAAAACATAAAGAAGTCATGGAAATAGCGTATTGTAAATCTGAAATAGTCAATTGTTAAGAGAAAAATTAAGTCTGAATGGCAACAATTATGGGAGGAAGGAAATAAAGGTAGTCGTTTATTTAATATACAAAGGAAAGTAGGAAATATGGAAATAATTGGAGAAAATATAAAAAGAACAAGTAATGATGACACGATTGAGAATTGGACATACCGGATTAAATAAAACATTACATTTGATATGTAAACATCCAACAGGTAGTTGTGAGTGTGGTATGGCTATGGAAACAGTAGAGCATGTAATAATTCATTGTGAAAAGTATGTAGCAAGTAGAGAGAAGCTAAGACAAGAAGTTATGAAATATGATATAGAGACATTAAAATTAAATAAGATATTAAATAAACATAAAATAAATAAAGCAGTCATTAGATTTTTGAAGGAAACAGGATTATTTATGAGAATTTAGATCAAAGGGAGATACTCTGGTCCACACGCATAGTAGATGGCAATAATACATCTTAACATTAGATGTCACCCGCCAATAAAACCAGAAGAAGAAGAAGAAGAAGAAGAAGAAGAAGAAGCTAAGTCTGATGCCTGCTTATTCCACCATTTCTACAAAGCACACCACAACATTGGCGACGAGGATGTCTATTTCTGTGCCTTTACCTACTCCATTAATGCCATGCCCAGGGAAACCAGCGATACCGTTTCCAACATGGCTAAAAATGTTCGGCAACTACATGTTGGTGATAGCTGCATCAGGGGATAGCTGGCCTGATGCCAGAAAGTGCGCGGTTCTACTTCATGCCCTGGATACAGAGGGCCAAAGGCTTTTCTACACCCTGCCGAATACCGGAGACACATTTACTACTGCTATTGCTGCCCTTAAAGAACATTTTGTGCCGAAGATGAACGTCATTGCTGAACGTCACAAGTTTCGACAACGAGCACAGAGACCGGACGAGACGGTAAACCAATTCTTAGCTTCTCTACAGGAGTTAGCTGCCACGACTCACATGTGATTTTGGGAACATGGAGGACCAAATGCTGCGTGATCAACTGATTGAGGGTGTTGCTAATGCTTGCATAAGAGACAGATTATTGCTTGAACCGGACTTAACACTTGCTAAAGCTACTACATTGGCGTTGCAAATTGAAAGTCGATTAAGAGATGCTAACCTCTTTTCTGATACTACCGCTGCTAGCGCTTCCGCTCCAGTGAGGGCCATACAAAAGCAACCAAAGCCAAGCCGCCACTGGGACACAAAGAAGAAGCCGCCGGATCCTGCTCCTGCCACGACTCAAGCTGCTGCTAACCGCCGTTCCTGCTTCTGCTGTGGATCTTTCAACCACCTTGCTAACAAACCTTCATGCCCTGCTGCTAAAATGACATGCAACAAGTGTGGTAAAGTGGGACATTTTTCACGAGTGTGCTGTTCGACTCAAAAGGAGGTACGGGAAGTCGTCATTAATGAGCCCACAGTTCTTTACATGAACAATGCAATGCAAGACAAAATCCTCTGCACAGTTCAAGTGACTGTTAATGGACGATGCAAAAATGTTGAGCTGATTGTGGATACAGGCTCATCGTGTCCATTATACCAGAGAACATTTACCACACCTACTTTTCTGAATATGTGCTAACTGAATTTACATTTGCTCTTGTTACCTATGCAAAAGAGAAAATTTCTGTAAAAGGGTGCTTAAAAGCTACTATTTCTCATGATAGTCATTCTACTGCAGGTACTCTTGTTGTTGAGTCAGGTGCTGCTCTTCTTGGCTTAGATCTGTTTCAGGCTTTACAAATGAAGCTTGAAGGACGAAATGTTATTACTACTAGTACTTCTCCTACCCCTACGGTTGAATCTGCTGTGCCAGAGACTGTATCAGATCATTCTCCAGACATGTCAGTTCAGGAAGTTGGCTACGCTAAAAACTTCATACACAAAGTACATGTACTGTCAAATGCTGTTCCAGTGCAACAAAAACTCAGGAGACTTCCATTTTCAGTAAAACAAGCAGTTTCAGAGGAGCTCAAAGATCTCCAGGATAAGGGCATCATTGAACATATTGACGCTTTTCCTTGGGTTTCTCCCATTGTCGTGACACAAAGAAGAGACGGGGGAAAGCCACGCATGTGTGTTGATTTAAGGGAGCCAAATAAAGTAATTGTTGCTGATTGCCATCCATTACCACACATGGATGAACTATTCTCAAATCTACGAGGGGCTATTGTTTTTTCCACGATCGATTTAATCTCTGCCTACCACCAAATGCCTCTGCATCCTGAAAGTCGTGATATTACAGCATTTATCACCCATGATGGACTTTTTTGTTTCTGCAGAGTTTCTTTTGACTTAGCTTCTGCCCCATCAGCGTTTCAGAAAATGATGTCAATCATCCTTGCAGGTTTGCCAGGTGTACAAGCGTACCTGGATGACATCATCTGCTATGGCTCTACACAAAAAGAACATGATGAAAATTTACGGAGAGTGCTTCAAGCCTTGACTGATGCTGGACTCAAACCGGACATGCACAAATGCAAATCCAATCAACCTTCATTAAACTACCTGGGTCACACCATTTCAAAAAAAGATCTTCAACCAGATCAGGATAGAGTCACTGCTGTGATTCATGCTCCAGCTCCACGCGACACATCTTCTCTAAGATCTTTCCTTGGTCTTGCATCATGGTACAGTAAGTTCATTCCAGATTTTGCGACTGTTATTGAGCCATTACGTGCAGTGCTCAGAGACTCCACAGATTTAAGTTTCAAGTGAACAACAGAAGCACAGTCTAGATTTACTTCACTTCACGTGATAGTCAATAGTCCTGCCTTAGCGCTGTATGATCCTGAGTTACCAATTTATGCTACTACTGATGCTTCAGATTATGGACTGGGCGCGGTGTTAACTCAACTACATTCAGATCAAAGTGAGAGAGTTGTCACTTTTGCATCAAGAACTCTTCTGCTGAGCGCAAGTATTCCACAGTCGAACGTGAAGCTCTTGCCTGCGTTTGGGCTGTGGAAAGGTGGAGAACCTACCTCTGGGGTCGTCGCTTTGTTCTTCGTACAGATCACCAAGCACTTACGACTTTACTCACCTCTAAAGGTTCTGGCCGTGCTGGACTAAGGATTGCCAGATGGTTCGCTCAACTGCTGTGCTTTACATACGACGTCACTTACCTCCCAGGAAACCAAAACGTCACTGCTGATTGCCTGTCTCGACCACCATTAACTGCTGAAAATGAAGAACCTGACATGATTGCTGCTGTTTTTAAAGAGTCACTGTGTGCCATTTCTCTTCCAGATTTCACTTCTGCCAGTGAAATCTGTCCAGAACTGTCACTAATGCGCAATCAGATTGAAAAAGATTGGCCCAAATGCAAAAAAGGTCTTCCAGAGAACCTCACTCCATATTTTCAGATACGACATGAGTTGTCAGTTCATGGTTCACTGATATTGAGATTGACAGATCGACTAGTTGTTCCTGCTTCACTGCGTGCCAGAATTGTTGACTTGGCACATGAAGGACATCAAGGCATTGTCGTACCAGGTGTAACCCACATAAAATGGGGATGTCCCTTTAAGAAATGGAGGTTAGGATCTAGTAGTTCTACATAGCCAATGGGACGTTTAGTTTCCAGTGAGTTTAGACCAATCAGAATTCAGACTGCCGCTGCAAGCCCCGCCCTTCTTCCCTGTATCCGCAGCATTGTGTGTGTAAGCGGGAGAGATCCGCGACTTAGAAGGAAACGGTTAAGCTGGGCAGCGCGAGTCTGTTTTAACGGTTATAATATTGGATATAAACTAAAACGCTTTCTCAGATCTAATCCGACTTCTAAGTTGAAATTGTGAAGAAGAAGGAAAAACAACTAGACTGGAATTGTGAAGAGAAAAAGACAACTTCACTTTTCCTGACAAACACCGTTAGAGCTACTCGTTGCCTCTAACGGCTACCGGTTTAGCTCTAACAGCTGCTAGACTACAGTTGAGTTCATCTCGTTTCCCTTTAAATTGAAGTTAAAAACCTAAATTACATTATATTCCTACTTTGTTCATGATGAAAGCTCATATGACTGAGGTTATAATATGCCTTATTACACCATCTAGTGCCCCACGGTCCGGACTGAGAGCCGCTGTGTTGTCCGTAACGTGTCGCATTGAGATCGGTGAGCAAATTCAGTGCCTTTTATTTGGGTTTTTGTTTTGTTTCACATTTTTGTTGAATAATATTGTTTATCTGAACCATTTAATTATCAAAATGTAAACTTTTACTGATTTTGGATAAAATGTAATGTTTAATATTGTGTTTGAAAAATGCTTTTGCAATTTACAGAAGAATAAATTGTTTTATTTCAAATTATTTGACAACAAACTGATGTCAAATATACAGAAACATGAATGAAGGATTAAAGCTAGAACAGCTTAATAAATTCTATGATTCTGCTGGTTCTGTCTGTTGACAGGTCAGGTTTTTTATTGTTATGCTGGATTGTTCCTGAGCTGGTTTCCTCCTGAGACCTTGATGTCCAGCCTTCCCACCTGGACTTAGCCAGAACTGGATTCCTGGATTCATTCTTTTCCATTTGGAGTCCTGCTGCCCCCCGCGGTCTGGTCGGCCTGTATCACTCACATCTTCAAGCACAGTTGGTTATGAGTGAAACCACTGACTGACATTTTATTTTATTGTTTTCTCCTGGAATTTCTGACCTTACTTTTTGGACCAGTTTTTATTTGGAATTTTATAACAAACTGCTGCGCAGGAAATTCTCCTCATATGAACGGTGTTGAGTTGAATTTAATTTGAACTGACACTGATTGATCTGTTGCCTATTATTAATTAGAATTCGGATTACCAGGGTGCACCAAAAATATTTAGAACTGAGAACTAGCACTTGGCCAAGTATTTGTATTTTTTAAATATATTTTATTCTGTGTAATTTTTTTTCATAATTGTGTATCTTGTATTGTTGTTTGTTAATTCATTGTTTAACAACTAAAGCCAGTTGTTCTTTAAATTCATTTAATAGTCTTTGTGTGTCATTTAAACACACCACCATGCTCTGATAGTCGAACCTATTGGCCCATTCATCTAATATATATAATACTCTTCTCATCTGTGTTACACAAGCAGAGACTGCGTGAACTTTTTCTGGTGGCCACAACTGGACAAATTTGTACATTCCGTCATTGCTTCCTGTGTTAACTGCCAGTTCAGTGATAAGGTAGCCATAACTGCTCCTACTCCTCACTCCAGTTAAGTTCCCTAGTAAACCATGGGAAAAAGTTGCAATAGACATTACAAGTCCATTTGAAAATGCTACATGGGACTGCCGTTATGCTATTGTACTTACAGATTACTTCAGCAAATGGCCTGAGGTTTCATTCAGTTTTATTGTCGCTGCAGATGTTATCATTCGCTTTTTAGCCACTGTGTTCAGTAGGGAAGGTAATCTGATGTATCTTGTCTCAGATAATGGTTGTCAGTTTACTTCTCATGCCTTTAGTACTTTTCTGAGAGAGAGAGATACAGCAGTTAAAATCCAGTGTATACTACCCTAAAGCAAATGGTGCTGTGGAAAGATTCAAAAGAGTACTTAAGGAGTGCATACAAACATTTGAAAGAAGTCACAGCTCATTGAAGGAAGCTGTAACAGAATTCCTGCACAACTATCGAACTACTCCTCATGCAACCACCGGAGTAACCCCATTTGAGCTACTGAGAAACAGAACGATGCGCGCTAAGTTAAACATACTCCCTGCAGAACTGAAAAGCAAAACACATGCCCAAATACAACAGAGGGTGAAACAAAAGCAAAATAAAATGAAGGAATACACAGACAAGAAAATGAGAGCTAAAGTACCAACAGTCAAAGTGGGTGACACTGTTCGTGTTCGCAGACCTGAACACGTTTCCAAAGGATCTTCAAGATTTACAGAACCATGGACTGTCATAAAGAAAGTTGGACAAAACACTTTCTTACTAAGTGACGGACGCAAGTGGAATGCTTCAAAACTTGCGCACTTCCCAAAACAAACCTTAGCTGGTTTTGAACAAAACAATGATACTGTATTTGATACCTTTGCACTGCCAGGAAACACTAATGAACCTGCTGCTGTACTCAGAAGAAGTCAGAGACCTAGAAATGCACCAAGATGGTTGACAGGTTTTGTAAGATAAAGTGAAAATTAATGAAAATCACTCTTGTTCAGAATGGTATTAGTGTTCTGTAAGACAAGTAAAGATTACTACTGGTCTGCTAAAGTAAAATACAGTAAAAATAAATAGGTTTAAATGTTCATACTGTAATGCTTATGGTTAACAAGCATTAAATGCTGATATTCATTTAATGTACTGTTGCTACTTGAGCTAATATGGTTCATAAACTTTTCATATTACTGTTGGCTTACTGAAATGGTAATTTTACAAACTTAGTTTCCTGCTGTCAGTTATACAGTGCAAATGTTACATGTAAGTAATTGCTTCAGGAAAAGGGAAAATGTTATGTCTTGTTATTGCTTGAAAAGGACAGCAGGGGGAGCTCTGACTATGTATGTGATAAGAGATGAAGAAGAAGAAAAAGAGTAAAGCAAAAACTGAAGCTGAGCTTAGTCTGATGCTGGTTATTCCACTATTTCTCCATAGCACACCACAACAGATTCCAGTCAACATTTGCAGATTAAATGTTTCTGCTCCTGGTCTGACTCTTTAACCCTCCCGCAGTCTTAAGAGATGGGGTCACCGTCTACACAGTGAGGGTATCATGATTTTAGCTACCAGTATCAGGAGAACAGAGCTGCGCCAAGAAGCTAAAAAACACTGAATAGAAGAAGAGCTGCCATCGATACAGTTGCAGCCAAGCATGATTTAATGTTACACAATACAGTTTTACCAAGTTTCTCAAAGTCTAAACTGGTATTGTTGTGCATTTAAGGTGTAAAGTTTACCTTCGACCAAACGTCCCCCAAAGGCATCCCAGCGCCCCCTTTTGTAAAAATGTCCGCCAGCGCCCCCCTGCCATCCTCTTGCCCAAGTTGAGAACCGCTATATTAATGGATGCATAGATGGCTTTTCGAGGAAAATGATCTGGCTAGAAGCATATAAGACGAATAGTGACCCTCACATTATTGCTGGCTATTTCATTGACGCTGTGATGGAGTATAATGGATTTCCACAGAAGATACGAATGGATCATGGCACAGAGAACACTCATGTGGAGGCGATGCAAAGATTTCTGCACAACACCAAGGATGAAAAATAGTTTAATACAATTCAAAATAAAATACAAGGAGGTCATTTTCAACAGATATAGACATATGGGTGAGAGAAATCAATAATGTGTATTGAAGATAACAATTTGGTGTAAGGGTTTGGAAATACAAACCAGCATAATAAGGGAAAATGTATATGTAAATATTAGTAACTGTTGACTGCCACTTTGACTTTGATTTTTTTTTTTTCCTTTGATGGTAGGACTGTAAAGTTTTCATGTGCTTAGGGGGTAGGAGTTAATAAGTTCTCACTTCTTCCTACCCCATTTCGACCATGATATGTTAACTTAGACAAAAACTGTATCTTTCTTCTTTTTTATGCACTTCTTGTTACTGTGCACCATCTTATTTTTATACTTGTATCATGTTCGAATAAAATTTCATTTCAAATTTTACTTCTGAGCTGATCTGCATCTCCAGTGCAGAGAGATCAGAGAATCTGTCCACATTCTGAGTTGACTCTTCAATGGTGTCAAGTTTTTTGGCCTCTTCAAACCACCTCAGATTCAGCCCAAACTTGAAAAGGCTTTTTTCCTCCAAAGAGACGCAGGAACAACTCATCTCAGTGACATCTTTGTAGTCACAGAGTGGTCACCAAGCAGGTTGAAAACCTACAAACAAATGAGACAAAATGAATTACAAATTCCAATGAGCTGATTAAGCAGTTTACTAGGTTAATATTACCAATCTATTTTTAAGTTAATGAGTGAATACACAAACAAACCTTCTTCAACAAGTCGAACTAGGTTCTCTGAATGCAAGTTCAATGATTTAATGTACAGTTCATACCAGTGGTGTCTTTGCAGGAGCTTGAAGTTGAGTTCTTTGGGAAGGGAACATTCAGAACACAGGTGTGCCCAGTTACTTTATAAGCAGCTGAAGGCCTGAGTGAGAGAGATGGGTGCGCTTGATTTTCTGTGAGGCGCGTGTCAGTTGGGTGGAGATGGTAATGCACTCACAAATGCATCAATTTCCGTTTTAACTTAACACCTCTCACTTGAGCTCCTGGTTTTTGAACCTAAGGAGGTCACACCTCTTTCTCTTCACCAGATCTTGTCCCAGCAGGGTTTTCTTGTTCTTCTATTGGCAATAACACAACAATTGTTTAGACTGTGCTCTGGTCGTCACTGCTGAGAAAGCTTTTCTTTGGAGCTTTGCAACACCTTCCTTTGCACCTATAGCAATGTCTTTGACATTTTGGTCCATTTTGCCACTGCGAGTCCTCTTGGAGGTGCTCAGGACATGCTCCCCTCGATGTAATGTCTGCGACATTGAGCTCACCTGGAATCCACCACCAATCTGCGACAGGCCCAACTTTCTGTATTTCACCAACTCTGTTAGCAAAGAAAGTTTGGTACCCATAGCTGTCATGCTGAATGGCTCCTATCACAGTTTGGCTGTCCAGAAGATAGTACCAGCCTCCAATTTCTATCCTGCTGTGTTTTTCAACATACTTCCTGCTTTTCCAGGTTCTCCCTTCTGGTCAAGTGGAGTGAGTTTGCTTTGGATTCTACAAGTCTCACTTGGATCCCTTGCTCTGTCTCCCATCTGAAGTATAGAACTGCACCATAACTTTTGTCGCTCCACTCAGAAAAAGTTATTCCTAGGGGCTTTCCAATTCAACTGATTGGTGTTAAACTCCTATGAAATTTAATTTGGCCCAGGCGCACATACTCCTGGAACAATTCAATGGCTTCATTTCTAAGCCAATCAGAAAGTGGTTGATCCCACGTGTCACCTGCTTTACCTGCAGTTCTGGTTTCTTTTTGTTTGATGAGTGTGACTAGGTCAATGGGATCAAAAAGGTTAGGTACTTGGCTAAGGAGTTCCCTCCTAGTGAGAGGATTTGGAGTATTTGCTCTCACTTGTCCTTCCTCTAGGTTTTGTCCCACCTTCATTTTTTCCTTCTTTTTGAGAAGTTGATTGATGTCATCACATACAATTTATCCTCTTCTACCAGATATCCCACTCCCAAAGCCTTATTATCATCCTCTTTCATCTGATTACGGAGTGTAAGGATTTTGTCTCTGCTAGGTAAGGACATTTTTTGCCTCCCACTTTGACCTGATAGGACCCATGGTTTCAAACAGAATCCCCCAGCTTGTAAGATCTCTTCCACCTTCTTAATGTGTTTGTGCAAAAATTCTGGGTCATTGTCAGATGTTAAGATGTCATCAACATAATAGTCTTCTTCCAGGATCCTCCGCTCCTTTTTACAGCTGTCAAACATGGGCAGTTTTGCTGTCTCTCGCATTGCTACTTGGGCAATACATCCTGCAGGACGATCCCCGATGTTAACTCTAGTAATGGCAAACTCACCAATCTCCTCTTCTGAGCTGTCTCTCCAGAGGAACCTGTGTAGATGTCTCTCCAGGTCTTCTAGCCACACAGAGTTATACATCTTTTTGATGTCTCCCAACGGCAGCATGCAGAACCCTTCTGAACCTGAGTAGAACAGCATGAATAGGACATCAGGACCTTTCAGCAGAATATCATTCATACTTAGACCTTCAAATCTTTGACTGCTGTTCCATACTAAATGCACAGGAGTGGTTAGAGAATGAGGATTTGGTGCCACCTGGTGGTTCACATACCATACTGGTCCTTTCCAGCCATCCATCCATCCATCCATTTTCCTACACCCTTGTCCCTTAATGGGGTCGGGAGGTGCTGGTGCCTATCTCCAGCTGGCGTTCCGGGCGAGAGGCGGGGTACGCCCTGGACAGGTCGCCAGTCTGTCGCAGGGCAACACAGAGACACACACAGCCTTTCCAGCCATTTAAAGCTTTTTCTGTTAGCTTTGTTGCTGCTTTTCTTTGCACCATTTCATGCACCTGGTTTGCATAGACAGTTTTCCATTCAGGCTCTTTATTTAATCGTCTTTCTGTTCTTAAGAAAGTTGACTCAACACTTTTCCTGTTATTGGGAAGACTAGTGGGTTCTACAATCCAAGGATACTTTGCGTCCCAGTGGGGAGCATCACTGTGTGTATTTGCTTGCACATAGGTAAGACCTTGTTTAATTATTTCAAGTTCTTTCTCCTCCATTAATGTAATGTCTTTTCCACTTGGTTGGTATGTCCCACAGCGACATCCACCACACTTTGGTTCACAAGCAACTCCTATGCTCTCCCATTTCCGCCATTCAATGAACTCTTGATTGGTAGTCATACTTCTGCTTTCTGCTTTAACTTTTTTGAGACTGCAGACTTCTTCATACTTTACAGTAGCAGTGTACATAGAATGAGCAAAGTGTGTTTCTGACCTGTGTGCTGCCACGTCGATGTCTTCACAAAGATCCGGATGAGCTCCTCCGACGGTTATGCCGAGTGGACTGTTCCACGAAACCAGGTCTCCAACAACCTTGACTCTTTGAGGGGCCAGTCTGCCTTCTCTGTGGGTTAACTGAAACTGTTCCTTCAGCCAATCTCCTTTAATAAAATTGACTTTTGAAACACATTTTGAAACGAGGTTTAAATTTGAAAAATCAACAGAAATAAATGGCAAAACTAAGTGACCTTTGAATTTCTGTTTAAAAGAAAAATAAATTAAAAATAGTCCAAAAATATTGATATGTTTTCATTCTAAAAGCAAAGTTTTTATGAGGAAACTAAAAACTATAAAAATCAAAGTGACAATAGTTGAATGCCATGGTCCAACATTTGTGACATAACTTGTGTAAAACAATTTATTGTAATAATTCAAAATAATATTTTCATTGAACATTGATCAAATTAAATACACTTGAATCTACATTCCAATTAGGCTTTTTTCTGATTAAAATTACTTTGTGAAAACAGCAAAAACGGATATTGTGCAATTCTTTTTATAAGGTCAACATTTCTCTTAAAATGTCTTTGTTTTGGTATGATGTAATATTCTATAGTAAATATTGCTATATAGTGCATTAAATGATAAATATCCAATTGTTTGGATACAAGTCCAATTCATTGACTGCAAGCAACATTAAGACATTAGTTTAATTCATAAACTGTACAATATACAGTACAATATCCAGTATCAAGTGAAAAAAAATCATGTTTTTGTCACTGAAAAAGACAGGAAATTTAACACAAAATAAAGCTATAAGAGCATTTTCTAGCCATTCTAAGGCACAAATATGTAATGAAACAGGAAGGTCCAGCTACACTGTTTCTTTAAGGATAAGAGAAGTTTAAGATATCAAGACTGGTAAAATATTTTAAATGTCGTTTAAGGCTCCGTTACAACTTAAAGGTTGATTCTTAAACATGACAAATCAAGGCTACATCAAGTCCTTCCCTGCATTAAAGATTTCATGAGACATCTAAAGTTTCAATGATGTATGCAGTGAAATATAAATCCATGTTTCCAGTTTTTAAGGTTTTAATTCACCCATTATGTTTACTATGAAATAAATACAAAAAGAATACTTTCCAGAAAACACACACTGTAGTTTTAGTTCAATGTGTGCTGAAATGGAAAACCTTTTACCATATAAACCTCTGAATCCTCTGAAGTGATGCTTCCACAATGCAGTTTATTTTTGTTTTTAGGCCAGAAAACCAAAACTTTCCCCTTCGGTGCTGGCAGAGCCAGAGAATAGTTTGGTTTCTTGGTTTCCTCAATGAAGGAGAGAGAGAAGTCCGAGTGGGAGCAGAAAGCAGAGAGGCCACATCCCTAAAACAGAGGAGGCTTTATTCTGCCCTCTTGCTCTCTGTTCACAGCCTTCACCCCAGTACCCGTTGTAGCACTGGCACTTGAAGTGCTGACGGAAGGCCTTCAGCTCTGCTTGTCCTGGGGATCCCCTGACCTTCAGCTTTCCTGTCTGACTTATGATACTGTGAGTGGAGGGGCTCAGGTGCAGGTACACGTCACTGTCTGGTGCTCGGCGAAGACAGCGACCGTGAAATTTGCACAATTTCTGGCTGCACTGCTCTGCTGCTGTGGTCACATTGAGGAGGTAGCGGCCCAGCGATCCCAGCAGATAGTTATTCAAGTCAGAACAACCAGTCTGCCGCACAAAAGGAAACATATTAACTTAAAAATACATAACAGCAGCATATGCAACATGAGAGGACTAGGGAAAGTAATGCTCTTACACTACTTGCGTAGGAGGTGTCCCCCCAGAAAATCACTCCTGCAGCTCCCAATGCAACGCTCTCACCAATGGTGTGGACCAAATCTTTCTGCAAAAGACGTATATGAATACGTTAGTTGTATGAGACGCATTATAGAGAATCTAAACTCTAGTTACATATAGAGCTGTGGGGTCTATATGTAACTACAGCCTTCACCGTCTGAGGGAGAGAGAAGTTGGTCAGTTATGCTCGACTTTGACAAACCTAAATAGTTGTACTGTGGAATAAGGTGTGTTTTGGTTTAGCTTAAAAATAAAAAGGTGACACACAAACTGAAAGATTATCAGTAAAGCAGGTGTTTAAATTAGCTAATCAACCACCGTTGTGTTAGTTTGGCTAATAGCAGCGGTGGCTAATCTACAACAGTGATCACTTATTAATAAAAGCAAAATATAAATCAAGTCTAAAAGTGTAACGAACTGAATGTTCTGCTCTATGTGGGGGTAATGTCTGAGTGTTTTTGGTGCAGAATCTTGATACGTAAAGTTGCGTTGTTGTCGGTTGCTATGGCAACGACAATGAGTCCGCCTGTGTCGTAAAACCGACACGACAGCCAGAAGGAAAAACACAAGAATGAGTAGTTTTTAGTTATTTTTCCCATTGCATAGCACAAAATGAATCCTACCTACGTCTCCACGTTTCACTTTAACGGACTTGTTCTACCGCGGCAGCGCGGCTACGAACGACATAGCCGTTGGGGGAAATAAATTTGTGGCGCAACCTTTTTGTGGCAATAGTTTTACAACGTCCTGCAAATTACCTAATTTTGCTCAACATCCTCCATATAAAATCCAAACCACTGCCAAATTACTAATCCAGCGCCGTTTCTCTTCGGAACTAAACTAGTTCAACTGATTCCTCATCAGTAACAGTTGTTACGTCACAGTTCGCCTCAACCTCTCGCGGTCTCCATGTTTGTTTTCTCCACGCAGCGTGAGTGGTGGACAATGTTCACTAGAGGGACTAGCGATGCAATCCTAGGGTATTGGATAAACAAATACTCGCGGTGAATTTGACGGCGAAAGTTTATTATTTGACCGACGATGTATACTCCATAGTTGCAATATAGCCATTTTAACTATTGTAAATTGAAAATATCTCGATACATCGCCCAGCTCTAGTTCAAATTATAAATAATTACTCATGACAGAAAAGTAAAAAAGTATTTTTGACTTTTGGTAATTATAGGAAACAACAAAAATCTGTATCTGGTAGGTCGTAGTTTTACAAAAAGTGCAACTGTCCTTCTGGAGCTGCTGCCCAGTGGCAGAGCGCGGCGGGTGCATTTATACAGGTGGAGCAGAGACAGGAACACATTGGGCTGCTTTAGCTGATGCTTAGTGTAGGTTTACGGACGAAATGGAAAATAAGTTTCTCTGTGTGCGCCGAAGGTGCCGCACAGAGAAACTGACATAAAAGCTGTAAATGAATGGGAAAAGTGAGAGTTAATCTATTAAACTGACTGAATGTAAATATTTAACTAAAAACTGAAGTACAAACATTTTTTATGTTTCTTTATAATCAGAATGTAAATATTTAACTAAAAACTGAAGTACAAACATTTTTTATGTTTCTTTATAATCAGAATGTAAATATTTAACTAAAAACTGAAGTACAAACATTTTTTATGTTTCTTTATAATCATGCTCCTTTATTATTAAATTCAAAATAATAAATTTTTCTATAATTGTTATCCAGGTTAACTTAAAAAGTGAGGTGCTACTGTTATAGGCTAAATTATAGGCTACATAAAAGTAATATGTAGCCTACAGAAAATGAATTAAGTATGAAAATTTGGGATGATGTTAATGTCTGATATTATTGCGAGTCTGACAGTATTTAATTTTCTCACATTTTTTTTATCGGATTACTTGATTAATCGTAAGAATAATTGAAAGATTACTCAATTACTAAAATAACCATTTACAACAGCACTAATTCCTGCAATCAACCAACCTCAGTTAAAAGTGTCATCTCACTATTGTAAGTGGGTCGGGTATAAACAAAAACAGGACGCGCCAATCCATCCCCAACAGATGCAAGGCGCATTGCCTCCTTCAGCCTGTTCAGGACAAACAGGCGCCCATGATTAGTGGAGTTCAGTACAGAACCCATGTATATGGAGGGAAAAAGGGCGGTGCATTCAATCCACAGCCAGTTCAGTTGATCATTTCTCTCAATCTCAACAGCAGGACAACGTCCTGTGTAGTTTTTCAGCCCCCCTTTGTAGTCATGGTTGTAACAATCAGGAAACAGGTAGTAGCCCCACAGCTGATTCGGTCTCAAATTTTTAGCCTGTCTCAGGGTCTCCAGCATTAATTTGCGAGTCGAAAGTTCAAATTCTTGTTTTGCAACAGTCCCCACTTGCTCTGGAGTCCACTTAGTGTTCTTTTCGGCCACCAGTTCACGTGATTTCCTTCTATAGACATCTTTGGCATCCCAGTTTCGGATCCACAAGGGGCGCCATTCCTCCCAGTCAATGACAGACAGACCTTTAGCCTGGTGATCTGGTATATATTTGTCAAGACCCTGAGGCATCCTTTCATAGTGCTGAGAGAGACTGACACGTTGTGGAAGGCCCCCATTCACTTCTATGCCTTCAGCGTCATAATAGGGATAAAGCCCGAGGCGTTCCTTATAGAACATTGTGAGATTCTGCCGGACAAAGCCCTCATTGGGGGTTGCCACTATGTCAAACTGGTCTAATGATAACGTAACACCTCGTCGTGTCCCACACTCCTGAGTGGGAGCGTTCCACACAAGAAGAACTGGCTTCTGGGAGTACAATGGCCATCTTGTCTGCTTTGTGTCTGCTGAACCCAAGATTATCCATGATGTAAACAGAGCAAGGAGAAACCAGGACAGTCGGTCAACTGCTGAGAGGAAAGAGGGGAAAACAGTCTTCATGGTGATCCCTGCTCACCTTCACTCCTCTGTTTCCAAAAGACACAAAGAAAAGCTGGAAAATTAGTATAAAACACAACATTTATACAGAAAAATATTTATTCTGAACATAAAATCAACTACATTAAATAAACTCTGTAATATATAAAATCGGGTGTTGTTGTACTAAGCCAACCAAATTTACTAGAATAATTCTAATGGTAAAAGTCGACCAAATTCGGCTTCCTTATAAATGTAAAACTTCCTCTACGTTGTTGGCAGAATAGCAAACCGCTAACAGCTCACTTAGCCACATTAGCTCAAAGTTTCATTGAAACTAACAGCTTCGATGCTAACTTAGCTAACGGGTTTCTTCCCCCTTACTTCACACTGACCTGCTCTGTTCATCTAGTCCAACCATGAAACCGTCTGTTAAGTTAGTTTTCCACCTCCCAGCCATGTGAGAAGCAGCGGGCATAGTCCGTTTAAGCCATTTGAAGAAAACACAGAAAAGTCAGTCAGAGGAATGAGGACAAGAGGGATGGGGAGAGTGTAAATGTTGAGCAACAACAGACCCGCATATGTAGCTGCTTTCGGTGGGGGGGTTTCTATTTCATTTAAAGTTTTTTTTTATTAAGTACAAAATTTATCTATCGAATATATGTTTTAAGCTTTAATCTAATGTAATGATAATAGCGTTTTTTCTAAGTATTAATATACGGATGAACTGGATTCTAGTAAGAGTACAACACCCCACTTCCCCCGAATCAAAAATATTTGGTTTATTCCATTTGCTGCCTCAGAAACAGGTTTCTCTGGTACATTCCTAGGCCAGTTTCAACAAAAAGTGATTTTTGCTTGTTGTTTTTATTTTTTAACACATCACCAAAACTGGTTTCTGCTTGTTGACTTTATTATTTTTTTAAACAAAGCATATGAATAAGCTACAATACAGGTTGACATTCATTTTATTTTATTTTCCCTTTTCCTGAAACAAGAGTCTGCACCTATGGCTCTATAGTCTTCCGCTATGGGTCGTATGGTCGTAAGGGGTTAAAAAGGGATTTCCTAGGCCTTAGTTTTCCCACTAAACCACAGTTTGAGCCATTATCCATAAATGGAGAAAACATTCCCACTACTGTTGATCTGCCAACCAAAATTGCTGCTATATCAAAAAATAGAGAGAGACTGGGAACAAATGGGAAACATGGGAAAGTTCCAAGACCAAATCCACAGGTGACCAAAAAGAACTCAAAGGCACGTTTCACTTCCACTAGAAAGCATCCAGGTGTCTTTGAAGTGTCTTTGACTGTGGTATAACCTTAAACAGGTTGTCTTTGTGACTGAATAGAAACACTTTTGCATAAAAGAAAGGGGTCAAAACTCACAGGGGAAAAAAACTGATTGCCAGTTGTAACTTATAATTGATGACACCAGGTTTTAGGTTTAAGAAGATTTACTTTTCCTATATTAAATTTAATTGACTTACATTCCAATGAAAAGCTGAAGATAGCATTGTTGTACAGCATCTTTGTTTTTGATCAGGTTATCTTTATTTGATAATATTTGTTTAAAAGTTGATTTTATATTATACTGTCCCCTTAACCTTTTAATACATTTCAGTGTGAAATTAAAAAGTAAAAACACAAGTATTTTTTATTTTATTTTATGTTTTTACAAAACTAGTTTTTTTTCTGACTATCTTTGGCAATTCTAAAATCTTACGGGACACATGTATTGATACAGGTGCATCTCACATATTCAAAAAGTTCATTTACTTCAGATATTTAATTATAAAGCTGAAATTGTTGATTATTTAGATTTATTACACAACGATTTATATATTTCCATTAGTGTTATTTGTTAATTTATATTATGATGGTTTACAACTTAATGAACAGTTTATGAAAAATATTAAAGATTTACAAAAAGTAGTTTTAGTAGAAAAATGCTTCGTTATTGACCAAAGAATTACAGGGAAGACTCCTGATTTGACAGTTGTCCTGTAGGAAGTCATTGACTCCCTTCACAAGGAGAGCGCAAGTCATAAAAAGCCATTGCTAAAGTTACTGACTGCTCACAGAGGACTGAGAATGAAATTAGTTTGTATGACTGCCTAGAAACCCTGACTAATTAATTAGATAATTTGAAGTGAAGTCAAGATCATGTGTCTTACCAGCAACACGTTCCTCTTTAAGCCTCCGAAGAAACTCAGTCAAGATGAGTAGTTGTTTATTTTCTACAGCAGATAAATACAGTTGAAGCTGCTCTGTCAAAAAAAAGCAACTCCTTCTGCCCTGAAACCCTTCACCATGCTGTTTAAATACTCAGGAAACTCCTCCTCTCTTTGACCTCTACAAACACATGCAAAAGAAAAATATAACATCATAACTTACATTTCACTTTTAGCCATAGGTGAAAGTAAGTCCACCCTTGATTCGTACTTTACTTATGACATTCTAGAAAAGTAATCTTTAGTCTTAAATTGGAGGGGCATTTATAAAGATGATTACATCATGCCATGTCATACCAATGAATCATTGGGTGTTTAGCATTTTTCATGCCCTCCCTTTGTATTTTGGTTTAGTTTTTGTTAAATCAATAACAGTGCAGTGAGTTTTGTTTGGGTTATCTGAGTTCATGTTGGCTTAATTTTATAGTAAAAAATAAACCAGAGCATTATTTTAGACTGTTTAGGAGAGGTTAAACATTTGATATTATACCATTAATAAAAGTTGCACTAACTTCCTGTGAGAGAGCCTCTATCGGAATCATTAAGAGATATGTTTTTCAATTAAATTTGATCAGGTATAAGTGATATTTAATGTTCATCTGTATTTTGTACCCCTTGAGTATTTCATTTTTATTTTTGTCAAGGAACAGTCTCAAATATCCATACCAGCATGGAGAGAAACTGAAATCAAAGTCTTTTTACAGATTCTCAATTGGCTTTGACTGGACCATAAAATAAGACTACACTTATATCCAAACCCCTGAATCGTAACTCTGCTTGCGTGTTATATAATTTTTGAGTATGCACTGACTTGTGTTGATCTAGCTCACAAAATCCCAATAAAAAAAACATATAGGTTTGTGACTGTAAAGCAACAAAGTGAGGAAAAGTTCAGGAGCTATGAACACTTCTGCAAGGCCATTTTATTTATTTTATTATTGGAGCAATATTAAAAAGGTTGAGAATGGCTTGATTCCGTTCCACGTCTTCATTTGAGTCCAACTTGAAGGAAGCATGAAGACTCATAACTAATTTTTATCCTTTTTCAGGTACATGATCTCAGAACCTCTCTATGAGTGGACACTGTCAAATAAAACCAGATCCCATTCCTCAGACATCCATACGTTGGTCAGCAAAGCCAGGGCGGGTGGTTTCCCAAGCCATTTTTAACGAAAAGAAAACTCTGTTATTTCAGCTGGCAGAAAATAAACAAGGAAGCATAATTGCACCCTCACATCTTCCCCAAGTCATAAAGTCACAATCACCCAATATCAGTGAATAAAGCAAAAGGCTCAAGCAAAGTAAGATCAGTTCAAAGAATTAATTATGTGAAGTGTATCTTGGCAAAGAGCTCTTCTTATCTTTTAGGGAGAGCAATATCAGCTGCAGCTTTGTAGAAGTCTCTTTCCCACACAGAGCACAGGAGGCCCGAAGTTCCCTCTTAAATTCATCCAGACCTTGTTAGCAGAAGCTTATGGACACAGTGGTTTACCTCAGTAATTTCCCCCTTCAGCTGGAGGTCAAAAGTGTTGTTTTCACTGCAGGTCCAGCTTGTTGATTGTTTTAAACTCATTTCCAAAAATGCTGTGTAATCATTGACAACAACTTCTGAAAAGTTAGCCAGATTTACTACTGGGCCAAAGAAAAACTAACCACATTGATTATACTACGCATAATGATGTTTATTTGAACTTTTATGAAAAAGTGCATTAAAGGTTTTCAGTGCAAAAAGATATTTGTCTGCTCCCAGTGGAAATGACTGTTAAGTTTAACCCTTTGAATATGAGTATAGATGTGCGTCTCAAAAAATTAGAACATCATTGGGAAGCTTATTTCAGTAATTAAATTCAGAAATGATCTTTTTATCTAGATATACATATATGACAGCCACAACATTGACAATAATGACTTATAATTTATGAAAATCAAAAATTCAGTTTCTCTGAAAATCTGAGTATTGCATGGGCTGGATCAAAGAAATAATTTTGAAATATAAATATATCATTGACTCCACAACCTTTAGGAAACATCTCTTACGACATTTTCAGAAAGGGTGAGTCACAAAAACAAAATTCCTTAGTAAGCTGTCTGGCTGTCGACAGAGTGCTGCAGCATATTCACGGAAAGCTGAGTGGAAGGAAAACATGGGGTAGGAAAAGCACACAAAAATACTTAACAAGAAAAACATGAGATTTTTACGTGGACCAAAGAGAAAAAGGACTGGACTTCTGCTCAGATTCAATGTCCTATTTTCAAATTAAAAGTCAATTTTGCATTTTAATAGGAAAGTAAGACCCCAGTCTGGACAAAACATGGAAAGCTGTTTGAGTTGAGCGTTAAGTTTCTAGAGTCAGGGATGATTTTGGGAGAACCGTCATCTCCTGGAGTTGACCCACTGAGTTTCATTATGTTCAAAATCAGAGTAGACACCAACCGGGGAGATTCAGAGCGCCTCATGCTTCCCTCTCTCTCTTCCAGCAGAAGTTGGGACCCACTTTCACTGCCAAAAGTACCAATACTTGTTTTAATGACCCTGGCATCGCTGTTCAGGGTGGGTCAGCAAACGTCCCTGTACATGAACCCTGTGGAGAATCTATGGTGCGTCGTCAAGAGGAACCACAAAAAACACCAAACCCAACAATGCTACTACTTAAGAAACCTAATCATCTCCATGTCACTCTGCATTGATGCAGTAGTTTATGGGAAAAACAGACCAACAAAAAAAACCCTGTAAATACTGTAATATATAGACATACTTCTATACACTATTTCTGAAGTGCTGAAAAATGAGTTTTCATGAGCTACAAGTCATAATCATCAGAAAAAGTCAAGAAATAAATGCTTGGGCTACATGGCTGTGTAATAAATACATAGGATTGTCTTGATTAAATGAATGAATTACATAAAAACATTTCTCAATATTATTCTAAGCTTTTGAGATTCAGTCGTTTAAAGACAGAAACATGACAGAGCAACATCTGATTTTGTAATTAAAAAATTGTTTTAATAAATTAAATGTGAAATACATCCTGCCAAACCAGCAAAGAAAAAAAAATCTCCTATTTGACTCAATGCTGTTTGCATGTGTAGTATGAAGTCACTGAAACAAGTTCTTCAAATGTTAACACATGATATTAATCCTTCCTTAGATTAGTTTGGGCGGCTACTGATTGCCAACTCACAAAGGCTGCAGGCCCAAACCTCCTGCTCCATGCAAAAATGCAAAATAGTGTCAAAAAAACAAAACAAACAAAACCTAAAATGTGCACAGACAGGTTTCCCCACTTCAGATAAGACCATAACAAGTACTGCTTTTATTCTAAACTCATTGAGTTCAATGGAGCATTCAAGAAAACAACTTTCAGCAAAATAAAATATTTAGAACTCTTAAAAGGTTTCATCCTTTGTCTGCACGCATTCACACTGACATGCACACAAGCCAAGAACTCCATGAAATGAGAGGATTCGGCTTTTCATCTCCCTCCCAACTGGCGGTCCATCTCGCGTCTCACTGCACACAAGCCACAAACGGGTCACATGCAGAGGCTCGGCACACGATGCATCAGCCGCTCCGCGCAGGGGCTTCAGATAATTTGGGAGATCACGTTAATGGGAGATGTTTCCGGCTTCCATCTGCAGGGGGAAAGAAAGGGAAGAAAACCGGGACGGAGCTGACTCTGCGGCTCATTCGAGTCCCTCGAGGACCGTCAGGCTTCACAGAGGATAACGGGGAAATCTACATGGATGCACGGGAAGTCCAGCTTTACAATTCCCTGAAAGGACACAGAGGGAATTTAAATGACTTGCAGCAACAACTGAACTGGTGTCTGCTAAATATGCACAAATTAATGGGATAATTTTCTCTTGATAAGCTCTGATCAGGTCAGCAAGGCAAAAAAATATATATTTTCCTCCCTCAGCAATTCACTAAATTTACAGTCCCTAGAATTAAAAATAAGAATCAAATTAGACAAGTCAGACTACAAAGAAAAGTCAGCCTGGTGCATTTAAAGTGCATACAAGTGAATTCTCATTTGAATATAATAAATTCTCCCACCTGAGGTGTTAAGTTTTTCTGAACCCTTTTCAGTTTGGCTCTTTTACGTCCATTTTTTGTCACAATTGTCTCCTCGTAGAACTCATGGGCCAAGTCACCGTCCTCATCGAAGTACATAGAGCTGCAGCAAAAAAAAAACCAAAACAACAAAAACATGGCAATATTTACACATGCATACATTGGCCTTGTAGTCAATCTCTTTGAGATCAACATAGATTTTTTTTCTTCATGTCAAACATGTGACTGCAATGAAAACATAATCAGTTTTTCTCAGAGCAAGAAAAATGAAATATTAGCTTAACTTATTTATACCAGGTTGTTAAAAAAAAATCAGCTTACTGTACATTTTAATAGAGGAATATCGACTCTCAATATTTGCACTCACTTTAATTTGGCTATAAAATCCAACTCAGTTTATGACTCCATTATGATTCCTCACATTTATGGACACCAAGCATATATTTACCTTCGTCTGGTAAACACGAAGGGAGTCGCGCCAGGGAAACTTCGTACTCTTGCCAGTGACTGCTCGTTTCCATCTTTGGCTGCTTCATCCCCGCTGCCTGAGCCAGAGAAAGGCCAAAATCCTTTGGATTTGGAGCCACTACCCCCCATCTTCAGCTGCAGCACATTATTTTCCCTGAGTCACAGGGCAACCAGTGGTGATTCACTTTTCTCGTACTGGAGTAAGTTTGGTCTTCAGAGTGGAATAGCTAAAGGCAAAAAAGGGCATTGAAATGCTTCATTTGAAGCAGAAAGCACACAGAGGACAAAATTATTCTGTAAAAACAGAACCACTAAAGGATTAGATAAAGATCAGTGAAAGTGAGTGGTTTGGTCATAAAAACACAATAATGCCAGCCACTGTTCATCCAAAACAATATGGCCACCAAGTCAAGTTACAGAAGCAAAACAGATGCTGCTTCCATCAAGAGTGCAAATGCAGCAAATCTCAAAAGTCCACACAGACGCACCACTGTCAATATCTATCTTAAAATTGTGTATTTTGGGGATCTTGCCTAAAAACACAAACACTGCTCACACCCAAATTCCCAACACAAAATAACTGCATTCAGTTATGAGTTAATATTAACTACATTTAGAATAAAAACAGAATATTTAGGACACTCCTGTCTCTGATAATAATAAAAAGGAAAATTGCCTGTCATAACATTTTAGTTTCTGCTTCTGCATGTTTTTGATTTTCTGTTTTACACACTACCTGGTAAGACATTTGTACCAATTTATTGCTTTTTGCACTGATTTTAAAATTTGGAAGCAAATTATCTCGTAGTGAGATAATTTGGAAGCAATTATCTCACTACGCTGATTATCTCAGCGTAGTGAGATAATCTACGCTGGCAGATTATCTCACTTTTTGCATTTCCACGTTTTTTTTTTCCTCCTGATAGGGTGTCTCTTCTTTCTTTCTGGTATTTTTTGTATGTTACTGTTAACAAGTTCACAAATAATAAAAAAACGTATTTTTTTAAAGGCATTCTAGAAAAGCTAACATTAGTTCTTGCAATGACAATAATAACGATAAATATTGTGATTCCAATATTCAGTGTGATATTTGGCTATTTTCTTTCCTCTCGTTCTCAGATGTTGATGCCGTTTGTGTGAACAGCAGCTGCTGTGAGATTCTATCCAACCAGTTAACTAATACATTAATTAGCCTGTGAAACGCAAGTTCATAGTACCTGGAAGACATTAATCAACAAATAGTCCTTTGCGACATGAATATTGCAGACACCGATACTGCAATGATAATATATAAATGATATATTGTGCAACATTTTTAGATTATATATTTTAGTGTTTTATTTCTTATTTATTTCTTAGGTATCGTACTTCAAATTTCCGTCTTTGACTGATTAAAATAAAACATAAAAGGAAAGGGAAAAAAACATGTTAGGCATAATTTTTTTTATTTTTCTCTTTGCAACCAGTCAATATATCATAATATATAGTAAGTAAAAGCAATATACAATATATAGAGCACATATTAATAAAACTCCAATCGCCTAGCACTGCCTCTAATTTATTTCCCTCACGGATAAGACAAAAGGCACAAGAGGAAGTCATTAGGGTTTCTGTAAATGTGCCAAGAAATCACACACGGCCCAAGAAGCGTGACAATGCAACCTATTAAAGCCACATTTTGTTGATTGAGCAAAGCTCTGACAACCGTCTGTGTAATGTCACGCAATGTGGCAAATATATGGCTATAAAATACAAGTTACCTGCTTCGAAGAAGGACGAAAAACATGAATAAACGTCTTTAACATTGGCAAATAAGTAGCCAACTTATTTAGCTGCTTTCTCAAAACAGTTAGAGACTGACCCTGTTCTATAAACTTAAAGTAAACCAGCTTTAATGTCCTGAGAGCTCCCACCGCTGTTATCTAAAGACAACCAGCGCTCCCTTTCTAGCACTTACTAGGTCAACACGCTTCTAAACAGCATAACGTTCACCCACGTTGACGAAAGCTAACATTAGCTGATTTCTCAGCTATTGCTGGTAGTTTCAGGCTAGTTGTAAGCCTACCTAAACCGAAGAGTGTTGTTTTCTCAGAGAGTCAAATATTCCTCTGATGAATTTGTCCGGATGAGTTGTCAGTATCACCAACGAGCAAAGAGCTCGTAACATCAACAGCTATTACATTAGCTGTTTGTGCTAACGGCGCTGCTTCTTCAGCTGCTGTTTCCCGTATTGTTCTGTGAGCTACCGCCACCACGTGGACGGGAGGGGTAAACGGATACACAAACACATTGACGTCTGAGATTAGAATGAGAGGAAAGAAAATAGCCAAATATCACGCTGCTCCGTCCAGATGTCCTCTTCTTATAGCACAGACAGATGTCTTAGTGTGGAAAGAGGTCACACAGATAATTGTCTCATGAAATTATGGGTTCTATTCTATATTGGTCATATCCTCTACCCAAGTGCTTGGAACAATAAATTAAGAGAAAAATCAAACTAATTAATTATGAAAACTTTTATGAATGTTTTTTTTTAGATGTGGATCAGTTTGTTGGCAATTCCCGTGTTAATAAAAGCAGGACAATAAGTTCCTCTTTTAATTCAGTACCACAATCACCTTGTTTTGCTTTGTGGGGAAGATAGTCCTAAGTTGTTTCTTCTAGGTTTCTGGGCATATTTATTTTATTTTCATGTAACTTTGACTCTATTGATGCAAATTCTAAATACTTTTTTAATAAAAAAAAACAACTTAAAATTAAAATATAATCAGTGCCTACATTATATTTAAATTGTATTTTTTTAGTTTTAATTCCAGATTTTTATATTCATTCCTTGGTGTCACACAAGTCTCAAAACATCATTTTTAATTTGTTTTCCACTATATGTAAGCATAGATATTAAGACACCAACCAGCCTGAATAAGAGTCACGATCCACAAATGGAGAAAACATGGTGGGGAACCTTCCCGGGAGCGGCCGGCCTGCTAGCATTGCTCCAAGAAAGCAATGGGTCATCCAAGAGGTCTCAGAAGAACCGAGAGTCCGAAGGACCTCAGAACTCAACTGGATCAGCTAATGTCAGAGTTCATGATTCACCAATAAGGAAGAGACTGGACAAAAATTGGTATCCATGAGAAAAATTCAAGGGTCAAAATCGCCGCTGACCGAAAATAACACAAAGACTCGCATTGGTGAAAAACCAGCGCAACATTACTTGGGAAATATTTCAGTAGACTGACGAAACACAAGAGGAGCCTTTTGGAGTGTGCGATTCTCGATACATCAGACGCTGGCAGCTGTCACGGCACATCCAGTTTTTAGGTTTCCTCATAAGGTCAGGATGGTTTGGATAGATTTTCACCTAATTACTGTACATTAACTCAATTGCAATCTATATGTATTTACTCAAGTTATGTTTACTAAAGCTTCATTAATGATGTAAAACACTGTTGTAAAAAAAAAAAAGATGTGCGAGTGGGAAAACTTTGCAACATCGCAGACACTTTGAAAGGATCACATGACCGGTAATTTATTGTGATCAGTTTATTAGATAATTTGCTATAAATACACATACCCAACTCCAAATCACAGCTTTATTAAAGTGCCAGTATGTGATAAAAGACAGCATGGTCTGGTGCTTTCAGTAGCTCACATTAAATGTAAACACATGTAGTCCTGCTTCATTAACAAACTATAATCTGAAACATTGTCAGTGCCTGAGCTCTCTCCTTCCCTTTTGCATCACCCGTAAAGGTTCCCATTTCCGTGGCATGAAAAGGTTATTCCTAATGTTGACCTCCACGGTTGACTCTCTGTCAGCCCGGTGTGGTTACGCGGGCCATTGCGTGCCTTATCATGTCTCTAGCGTGAGCGTAGCGCTTCACAATCTGCCGCACGTGCTCTTCTTCTTCGCGATGTAAGATTCGTAGAAAGTTGTTCAGCTCTGGGAAGCTGAAGGCATCCCACTGCAAAGGAAAGACATTTCGTTTTAAGATCACGCAAAACAACCGCAAAATAAATAGTCTACTCATCCTCATATCTGATTAGGAAAACTCACATTTACATCCCCTGTTTCATTCTCCTTCAGAACCAGACTCAAGACTGACTCACTGGGGCCAGCACACAAGCGCAAATACAGCGGGCGCTCGTCGTCAGACAGTTTGCGCATGAACACTACAAGAAAGCACAGAAAATATATTCAATGGGTGTCTTCTCTATCAATAAAATCCTGATGTGAGGAATCCTACCTTGACTTTGCTTCTCAGCACGTTCAAACAGGGCAAACTTCGCCGGATTGTCGACCACAGTGAACTTGTTGAGCAACGCCTCGATGACTTCTCGCACTCGGGTTTCCGAGCTCACGTGAAGGTGCTTTGCTGCGTCTTTGGGGAGGTAGAAAGACGTCCGCCGCCTTGACAGCCTTTCCTGCTGATCGTCCTCCTCTGTCCAGCTCTGGATCCGAGAAGGTGGGAGGGAGATGGGCCGGAGCAACTGAAAGTGGACCTTTATGAAACCAGTGTACGACCCATCTTTATTCTGTTGGATACACAGATTCACTAGAGTTAGAGGATGTCATTTCTGGAGACAAATCTGTAAGTTATGAAAATATGATGTAACAACTGTCCAGAGGTTCACATAAACCACATCCTCAGCTTAACATAACTATACTATAAAGCTGAGCTAAAGAACTTCTACCAACTTTGCAAAAGGAAATGTAGTCAAAAATCCAGCCACAATTATTCCAGAAGCTTGTTGATGGCATCAAAAACATTCACTCACATCCACCATGTAGAGATTGTTGGTGATCTGAGCATTGTACTCCTTCACCTTCTGCTGAATCTTACCGACACTCAGCTCTTGTTTACCCGGATCAGTCTGGTCATCCTGAAACGGAAGAAAATGTCACGCCAAAAGAAATCGTTTGGGAAGAATCAAGGACGGAGGGATGCAACAGAGAAGAACGTAAAATGGGAAAGACAGATAACTATGCCGAAGGCTCATGGTTGCACATCTGTGAAAGAAAGATGTAAGCCTGTAAATAATAGTTTGGTCCCTGAAAGTAAAATGAAGTGCTTGGTTAACTTCTTCAAGTGAGATTTTTGGACAAGTATGATTTTTTAGGCCCGAGCAGCTAAGCGCTGCGAAGGCCTATTGTAATTGTACTGTTTCTTCTTCTTCTTCTTATTATGCTTCCGTCAAATGAATTGGCTTTTTGGGGGCTTTATCATATTCAAAAACTCACCAAACTTGGCGGGCGCATAGAGCCTGGTGAAAATTTATGTATTTTAAGGTCCTCCCAAAAATCGCAAAAGAAACGGCTCAAGGGCGCCCCCTAGAAATTTTCAAAAGACCCATTCCTATTCACTTACTTTATCGTAGAGACTTGAAATTTGGTGTGCTTGTAGAACTCCCAAAGACAGTCAGAATTTACAATTAATGTCATAGTGCAAGTATGACAGGATGTCGGCCATCTTGGATTGAAATTCCGATTTTGACCCCATTTTGGCCGTTTATAGAGTTGCATTTGATCGAACTCCTCCTAGGGATTTCGATCGATCGGCTTCAAACTTGGTCAGATTCTTCATAAGAGACGGCCGATCAAAAGTTATCAAAACGGTGAGTTTTCGTGCATGCTGAAGGGGTCATACCAGGGGTCAAAGTTCACCTACTCGTTTCCAATTCATCAACTTTATCGTACAGACTTCAAATTTGGTACACTTGTAGAGCTCCCCAAGACAGTCAGAATTCAAATTTAATGTTATTTTCCAACTATGACAGGAAGTCGGCCATTTTGGATTGAAATTCCGATTTTGCCGGTTTTAGACGTCGAATTAGATCGAACTCCTCCTAGGGATTTCGATCGATCAGCTTCAAACTCAGACAGATTATTCATAAGGCATTGGGTTATAAAAGTTATCAAAATGGTGAGTTTTCGTACATGCTGAAGAGGTCATAGCAGAGGTCAAAGTTCACTGACTCGCCATGAAACACGAAACTGTTATAACTCTTACACAAACTGTTATAACTCTTACACAAAAGCTCACAGAGACACCAAAATATCAGTGATTGATCACCATCGGGTGCCCTACAAGACCCAAAGGTCAAATGACGACATCACTTAGGCCACGCCCCCTGACAACAGGAAGTGTCATGTTTTGTTCTGAACAGTCGTTATCTGACATCTTCGACTGAATCAACATGAAACTGTGTCCACAGACAGAAAACATGTTGTTTTCTTATGGATTCCAAACCCGTTTTTTTTAGGTGGAGTAGGTGGGCGTGGCGGCGTGGCGAAGTGACCTTTAACGCCGTGTCCATACGTTTGGCTATAAATTCCACAATTTTCAGCCCAGCTTCACCAAACTTGACATGAGTGATCCTGGTGGGATGCCTAACGATCCTATGTCCTCATATTCTGACGTCATCTAAGCCCCGCCCCCTCAGAACAGGAAGTGTTTTTTTTACCTTGGAAAGCTCCATCTTTGGCTCTCTCAACCTAATCAGGATGATTCTGTGTTGCATGACAAATAACAAGTTGGTCTCACATGCTTTAAAGCGCCAACAGTTTTCAGTAGAGGGCGTGGCCGAAGGACCTCGGCGAAACAGAACTCACGCCACCACCATACGTTTGGCTGTAAATTCCATATTTTTGACCTGAGCTTCTCCAAACTTGACAAGAGTCATCCTGATGGGACGCCCAACGATCCTATGTCATCATATTGTGACGTCACTTTAGCCCCGCCCACTTTTAACAGGAAGTAGCATGTTTTTTACTGAATTTCTTATTTTTAATCTTTGTTTCATATGGAATTAGTTGTCTGCAAACTGATGATGAACTCAGTCAATGCTGGCTGACCCGTGGGGGCGTGGCCAAATGTCAGTCCCTCGCCAAATGCACACGTTTGTCTCTAAATCACACACGCACCTTCCGATTGGGACCAAACTGGAGACCTATGACCTTTGTTCACCGCTGAAGAGCCCAACAGTATTAAAATGTAATTGAGTCCACTGCGCCCACTAGGTCATTACATCAGCTATATCTCCTCTCTACATTGACCGATCCGAATGAAATTTGGTGTGTGTGGCCAGGGAATGATGCCGAACTCAACGCTGCGTATGACATGGTGGACGTGCGCTTCAACTCTGCAAGACTGTACGCGGTGGAAGGCAGGTGGCGGTGCTGGATAAAACGCGGTGGCTATAGGCCGAAGCAGCGCTAGCTGCGAGGGCCGCTCGAGGCTCCGCGGAGCTTTAATTTATCATTGTCACCACTATTTTGCAAGGATTTTCTCTAGACGCTCACTAATCTGTCTTCTCTTTGCTCTGTTCCCGTTCAGTGTCTCCGTCAGCTCCAAACTGATCCTCTGTCAATCGACCAGTGAACAAAAGTTTGAAAACTTGAAGAAGAAAACTTTGAGGATTCTTTTTTTTTTATTCATTGCCTTTTTGATGAACTGTTAATCAAGAATTAAGTATAATAAATCTAAAACTTCAGGACATCAAAATTTAATCCTAAATGTATTTGTAAGTTCAGACGCATACCTAATTCACCCTAGTAGTAATGCATTTATTAACTATGATCTCAAATCTAAAGATTATATTTCTTTTAAGATTCTTCAGTGGCGTTCACTGACAGTAATTACACAGGAGAGTAAAGGGAGAAAGAAATGACAAAAAAAAAACATTCATTAAAACGCTCAAATCTCACTTATAGTTTATCAAATTAGGATATTATTTTCTCAAAATTTGGTATTTTTATGATGTATCATAAAAATACACTATCCAAAAACAGCAACAAGAAAGACTTTTCTTTCATGTGGAAGTGTATCTTTATAGTTTCTTTGTTAACTTTAAATTGAACTTTTTTTTCTGGTTTTTCTTGTTCCAGAATATCCTCAGCTTCTCAAAAAGGCCCCTTGTTCTAATCCCAGCAGGGGAATAAAAGGCTAATCACAGCCGTACAAAGTGACCTAATTTGTTTAAAATACACATCTTAAGTATCTGGATGGATTTCATCAAACCAAATGATGGCTTTGTTTCTCAAAACTAAAGAGCCAAAGTTAAGCTCGTATGCATAGTCACAGAGGACACTAAAAGCAGATTTTACAAAGGGAAAGTATATATTTAAAAATATAACACCACTTTACCACAATACATCTTTTTTTATTAATGACAAATAAACAGTAAATAAACTGGTCAATTATTATTATCACACATGGTCATTCAAGCATGATCATTGTTTGTTGTTTTTCTCAGTTACATTCCTCAAAAGTAAATGAAAAATCCAACTCGTTAAGGAATTTTAATAATAATAATAATAATAATAATAATAATAATAATAATAATAATAATAATAATAATAATAATGGCACTGTGAGAGCAGTGAAATATGATTAGATTAGATTGAATAGAAATTAAACATTTAGAAATAAAACATTTCAAATTTACATTACAGAGAAAAATTGAAAACTATGTTAAAGGTTCTGTCCACTTCACCATGATTGCACTACCATTTGTTAATCTAACATCAAAATGAAACGCATAAAAAAGTTTTTAGCTGGCAAAACGTAAACATTTAATGGGTGAATGTTATTTTGCAAGGTGCATTACTATGTTCTTTTTTGACAAGCTGTCGCTTTTTTACCACGTTTGTGTCCGTCTCGATGGAGTCCTCACTGTAGTCTGCGTTCTCCGTTAACAGACTCCCCTGTGTGCTGCAGTCCAGCTGGATAAATGGTCGGCAGCGGTAGTGACAAGTGTAGCTGCAGTCTGAAGGAGAGACACGGATATCAAAAGAAGGTGTGGTTCCTCTGATTTGCTCTAACTGTGCCAATCTGTGTGTTGTACTGTCTATTCCTGTACTGTCCCACTAAGCTGCCACCTCTGTGAGTGAGACCCAATGTGACTACTGACAGTTCAACAGAAATGCCAGAAGCTAAAGAAAACAGAGAAGCAAAGACAATCCCTAGGCCCTATAAAAAAACACTGAATTGAAAGGTGAAACAGCCCAGAACTTCCAACTGATTAGGCTAAACGGCATGGAGAGGAAATATAACTTCCTGAGGCACTAATAAAACAGAAACAGCCTAAAATGACAATAAACATCCATTTTCCCATGAGACTTTCTTCAAAACTGTTTAAAATAGAACAGAACCAGTAAAAAAGCCAAGTTTCGTCTACATAAACAGACAGACGCTGCAGTATTCAGCAACCGTTACTTGCAGACATCAGTTATACGCTTGTTTGGATCTGGTCCAGCAGAATAACTCAAACGCTTCGAAACAACATGGAAACAAGATGTAAAGCATCAGGCCTTCAATTCGCTCGAAGCCTGAAAATCTGACACTTTTGCCGGTCAGATTAAAATAGACTCAGGCTTAAAATAGATCAGAATTAGAAGAAGTACTCACTGGCACAGCGTAAGCTCTGCTTATAGAGACCCCAGATGAATTCTCCACACAGGTCACACCAGCTGAGGTGCGTGTAGCTAAAGGGCTGGAAGTCATGGCCCACCGCGCCCTCTCCTAGGTGACGGACCGGTCCCTCGATGCTGACGCTGTCTCCAACCAGACGGACGACGCGGCCAGCGCCCAGCTGGCCCGGATTGACAGGGGCTGAGGCGACGTGTGCGGGAGGAGCGGCTAGCTCGATGGAATCGTTCACACTGAGGTCCTTCAGCTCGATCAGCTCACAGTTAGTCATCCTGTCCTCGACGCAGAAACTGATATATCATGCAAACACTGGGTGTCCATGAGGGTGTGCAGGTGTGTGTGGAGCCAGGTGAGGAGGCAGCAGAGTTGGATTTACACCTTTCCATCACACTGAGGCTCATTTTGGATTCAGTCCCCTTCCAGATTCAGGTAGCATCACAGTTTGGAGCTACAGTTTTAAGACATTAAATAACAACAACAACAACAAAAAAACTTTAATGGATTTTGATAAAGCAACTTTTCTCTAATATACAGTGTCAAAAATTGTACATACAGCATCACATATTTGTCAATCTGTCACAAATATTCAGTCAAATGTAACTCGTTGGGCTGTATCGCAATCACAACTTTTGCGACTATGAAGCTTTGGATGATCTGAAGTCAAATTCTATATCTGTTGTAAACTGTTTTTGTGTCTTTATTTGATTTAAAAGTCCAAAATAATTGATATTAAAGATCAAAAGGACTGTCACAGTGAACATAAAGAACAAATGTAAATCTGTTTCTGACTCTGCCTTTATAAACAGAAAAACAAAGGATTAACATTTGTCATCTGATTCCAGGAATCACACGGTTACATAAAATGTAGGACAAGATGATGGGCATAATCCAGATCTATCCCCTCAGACAGTACTTACACTGTTATTTACAAAATATAGCAAACGGGAGCGACAACAACAGCCGAGTCACTCCAACTCAGGCAGAAAACTGGACAGTTGATGGTAACACAGGTATTGTCAAACACAGAGTCCAGCCCTGGAAACCTTGGGAAGACCTGAGAATGTTCAGCCTCCAGAAGGATATCCACAACATACGGCAATAAAATGCTTTAGATTAAACATAATGATGAATTGAAGCAGCCAGCAATAAACTGATGTGTATTTGAAAGTTTTTACTTGCACGTCGCAAAGCCAATTTGGTTGAGTTTGAACTATTTTGCAAAAAGGAATGAGCAAAATGTTAATCTCTAGACTTGTCAAGCAGAGGCACACCCCAAAAGAAGGTAAGGACCTTGAGATTTTTACTTAAAAACACATTTTTAAGTACAATAATTATTTTCCTTCTGCTTAACAATGATTATATGTTTGTCTATTAAATAAATACCCAATAAAATGCAATAAACCATGAGGTTACAAAAAGTGAAAAGAAGTTCAAGGGGTGCAAATACTTTTGCAAAGCTTTGTGTGCTGACTTTATCATTTATGAGACAGCACAAAATTTAAGTCATAACAATATAAATGATAAAAAAAACAAAACACAATGCAAATTCGGAAGGTTCTAATTCCATCTGCAGCAGGTGTAGGGAGGATTTAAGAGTCTGTCTGAGGAGGGATGTGGTTTTCTCTATAGAAAATGAGTTTTTAAAATAGCTCAAAACATTTCACAATTAAAGCAGCAAATTCAACTCTGTTTCTCAAGGAAGCATAAATTCATTATTTCTCCGCTGCCACATCATTCTGTTATTAAGATGGAGAATAACAGCAGCATCTAAAACTGCAGTGAACGTATTTTCTCTTTGGAGCAAACTTATAGTGACTAGAATAAGAACAACCCGGGGTTGTGTTTGCCAACTGGGTCACCACACGGTGCAATTATCCACGCAGGGCAACAACAACAACTCATTGTAAGCGACATCATTTAAGCCTAACATGGTGTCATAACTTGTTTATTACCGTCTCAGCTCAGACTTGTCCCTGCAATATTTTTCACGCGATAAATTATTCACTGACTGAACATATAATCGTTAAAAGCAGCCCGGGATGACGCGGTCTAATCCCGCAGCTCAGAGTCTGGGAACCGGACAGGGGGGGGAAACAAACCCACGGGCAGATATCCTGACTAACTGTCCACAGAAACCCCCCTTACCTCGATCGCTCCATCCACGCAGCTGTTCGATGGCGATTTCTGCATAATAGACGCACTTTTGTTTGTCCTGGAGTTATCAGCGAAGCGTCCCCCACCTCATCTCCCTGCGCGCACTTTGGGTTTGCGCATGCACACTGTGAGACTGGGATTATGCCTTAAGCCAAAATGTGGCACTGAAGTGGACGGAGAGAAGAGAGGAGGAAGAGAAGAGAGGAGAAGAGAAGAGAAGAGAAGAGAAGAGAAGAGAAGAGAAGAGAAGAGAAGAGAAGAGAAGAGAAGAGAAGAGAAGAGAAGAGAAGAGAAGAGAAGAGAAGAGAAGAGAAGACAAGAGAAAGAAGAGAAGAAGAGAAGACAAGAGAAGAGAAGAGAAGAGAAGAGAAGACAAGAGAAGAGAAGAGAAGAGAAGACAGAGAAGAGAAGAGAAGATGGGGATGAGGAGACAAGCACGATGTTAAACTTCTGATATTTTATACCACTTTATATATATATTTTTTTATTAAAGTAAAACCATTCACTGTGGCTTTAGATAATTCGGGACTTCAATGTCTATGAATAAATTGATAAACTTGATTAAATTGTAGATTATGTTCTTTAAAATTGATTTTATTAATTAATTATTCATTTATTTATTCTGCCCTTTGAGATCTATAGCTATAATGGGCATTATGAATAAAGTCTGTTATTGTTATTATTAATTTAGGGTTCATGTCATTTATTGTAAAAGATGAAAAAAATACATAAATGCAATATTTACTAATTAAATGTAACGTAATCTAGTATTTACAGAATACACAGTTCATTTTGCATGTAAGTAAAACAGAAGAAGACCATTTTGTCTCCAAATTGCCTACTTTCATGCGAGCAAGCTGTTAAATCTTTGATTAAAGATATGTGGAAATCATTCAATGAGGAAAAGGCCCTCAAGCTAAAATATGGCCACTGAAAAATAAAACATGGTCTTCCTATTTTTTACATTCAAATCAGACTTTCATCAGCATCTATATGTATTTGCATAGCCAACACTTAAACCAAATACATTTTTTAAAAGCAGCAGCAGCAGAAGAAATTATTTATTGTGTAGAATTGATCTTGTCTAAGCCCATCTACAAGATGACCTGTCACTTATATGTTTTTATTCATTTATATTTGTTTGCTTTGGCTGTGACAGAATTTTGATTCAGAATTGAACTCCTGCTTCAGACAAGACTGCATGACAAACGTTAAGAGGTTATATTTTCTTAGATCAGCTGTAAAAAAAATATTATTTTTCATCAATTCGAGTTGTTTTGGAATATGGAAAACTAACAAAATTCTCTTCCAAGCATTATAGAAAAACTACCTGATCCATGTGGTTATTAATTCTCAGAAAGTCCGTTGGAAGGTTTGGGAGCCCTTTATTTACTTTTCTTTAATGCTGCAGAAAATGGTTGTTCATTCAGCGGGTGTTATTACAGAGTTTGTCCTCTAGAGGTCAGTGTACAATGTGTCCAGGTGTCTTCAGTTCATGTTAATGAGAGAAACATATAAATCTTACACATAGTTTCAAATGATTAAATAAGACCATTTATTTATTAACAAGATGCAAAATTCCAAACACAATAAATTACTTCAGAAATGTGACAGAAGAGTACTCGTAAAAAAAACATACATAAAAAAAATACATTAACAGAAAGGAGAAGAAACTCCTGAATGAATGAGCATGTTGATGTCTGCAGAGCCACAGTGTGTGGTGTGTGTCTGTGTGTGTGTGTGTGTGTGTGTGTGTGTGTGTGTGTGTGTGTCTGTGTGTGTGTGTATGTGTGTGTATGTGTGTGTGTGTGTGTGTGTGTGTGTGTGTGTGTGTGTGTGTGTGGTGTGTGTGTGTGTGTGTGTGTGTGTGTGTGTGGAGGCCCTACTGAGTCACAAGCTTATTAGAGAGTAATTGGAGCACAATAACCAGTGTGCAGCTGAACTCTGTGTCTGGTGGTCCAAATATGAGAATTTAAAGTGTTTCATGAAGGTAGTCTTAGATTGTACACACTTCAGTTAAATAAGTGAATCTAAAACCACTAGGCAGAAAGATCCCAAGCTTGCTTTCAATGTGGATCATTTTATTTATAGGACCACAAATTTGTCTTCAAAGGCACCATGTTGCTCGTGGGCACCATGATCTAGACCAGGAGAGCCCAAAATCGGTCCTTGAGTGCTGAGGAGGTTGTTACTATAGAGAGAGAACTAAAACATGTAGGATGGTGGTCCTCGAGGACCGACTTTGGGCACCCCTGATCTAGAATATAATCTAGATTACGGAAGGATCCTCAAATCCAGGCCTCGAGGGCCGATGTCCAGCATCTGGACATCTTCTAGATGTGTATGTGATTCAACACACCTTGATCACATTTCTACATTGCCTCCTCAGTGCAGTCAGGTTCTCCACAGTGCTTCTAACCACAGACATGATTATTTGGCTCATGTGGCAGAGCCACATGTAAAACCTGGATTGCTCTAGGACAGGGGTTCTTAAACTTTTTTGAGGTACCGGCCCCCCCACCCCTCCTTCATATGCGCATTCACCGAACCCTTCTTATTCCTCCCACAAAATACTTTGCGGTATTCTGATTTAGTAATGTAATTATATTAGCTGTGTTACCACCCCCACGCCACTAGAGGCAGTACCAACCCCGAAAAGATGCGAATACGGAGCAGATTTAGACTATAGAATTTGGTAAAAACGGTGAGCTTTGCTGAAATAATTAAAGACACAAGTTCAAATCCCTGCTGAGAGAGGAGCTCCTCCAATCAGAGCTCCTCCGCAGCTCTGATTGGCTAAGCAATGTAACGTGATCCTCTGCAGGAAGTGATGGCAAAGCGGGCGTCATCACGACTTTACACAAGTGTGTCTTTACCTCCACGGCAGAGGCTCCGCCGAACCCCTGAGACCGACTCACCGAACCCAGGTTAAGAACCACTGATCTAGGACATTCAGAGTAACTGTGGACTGTTAATATAAAGGACATATTTGACTGGAGTAATCAGGAGTACAGTTCCAATTGGACTTGAATTTTACTGGTTTCATTAGATTGTAATTTTCTGTGCATCTGTGCGATATAAATGAAATAAACTGGATTCATTTGTGTCTAAGTGAGATATTTGTGTCTAAAAGGGGTTTATATATATATATATATATATATATATATATATATATATATATATATATATATATAATATATATATATATATATATATATATATATAATATATATATATCCATTTTCTTGACACCCTTGTCCCTTGGTGGGGTCAGGAGGTGCTGGTGCCTATCTCCAGCTGACGTTCCGGGCGAGAGGCGGGGTCACCTGGACAGGTCGCCAGTCTGTCGCAGGGCAACACAGAGACACACAGAACAAACAACCATGCACACACACACCACACACACACACACACACACACACACACACACACACACACACAACACACACACCACACACACACCTAGGGACAATTTGGAGAGACCAATTAACCTAACAGTCATGTTTTTGGACTGTGGGAGGAAACCGGAGTACCCGGAGAAAACCCACGCATGCACAGGGAGAACATGCAAACTCCATGCAGAAAGGCCGGGGCCGGGAATCGAACCCAGAACCTTCTTGCTGCAAGAACTATATATATATAATTATATATATATATATATATATATAAAATTAAAAAGCTGCAGGCGAGTAATTCCTTACAGAAATAATTGTATGGAAAAATTTTAAAGGAAGTGCAGAGATGATGGAATTTTATTTTGAAAAACCTAAACGGAAGCTGCGTTTTCCCATTCCTGCAACATCACGTAAAGGCGTCGTGTACCAGACACCGGAGGTTTTGTCAAGTTAAAGTTATATGACTGTGATTTAATAACGATGGTCATCTGATGAGCTTAAGCAGAGCTGAGCTGCAGTCAGGGAAGGGCTTTTGATCATCGTCACTTCCGCTTTCGTTGAGTTGGAGACGATCGGACGTGATAATTTATAACATGATCCACAACAAGGAGGCTGAATCTGAAACTCGGTTTTACGGTTTTATTAGCGCATCCTCGGTGGGACTGACCCACATCATCTCCATAGCCTTTCCCGTTTTTATTGCGTTTCTCTCCCTGCCCGGAACAAGTGAGTGTGGTCAATGTTGACGTCTTTTTTTTTTTTCGTCAGTTTCCGTATAATTTTGTTGACCTTTAACCCCGCACGTTTTCTTTCAGGTGTGTTTTCATGGCATCCTTTCCTGATGACAGTAGCTGTAAGTTCAAACTCATCTATAAACTTAACACAAACTTTACTTTGTTTATCGGGACATGACTGGTTGCATGATTGTGAAGTAGGATTTGTTTTTTTTTTTGTGCTTTTTTTAGAAAGTAAACATTGGAGGGTATTTTTCTACCTGCTTCGCATAATTTAGAAACTGACTCAAAGGAAGCTGACTGCAGTGGATTTTATTTGGGAGCTTTAGAGTAAGGAGGGATCAGGTTCTATTTGATGCACGTTTATCAAACATTTTGAATGTCATTAATTGCACTATTGCAAACAAAAACCTAATTCAATACACAAAAGTTGGAGTTCTGACATTACAGTATGTAAAAAGGTCAATGTAAGGCACAAAATAGATCAGAGGTCAGCGAACTTTTTCCTCTCAAAGTTTAGCTGCTAACAACTAAAACTCTCCTAGAGCGATAAAATGTGATTTTGCATAAAATGTATCGTGATGAAAGCTAGCAAAATTAAATTAAAATATACTTCTATTTTCAGATTTTAGAACAAAATAAAAAAGTTCTAGAACGAGCGAGGCTTTTCTTTAAATATGGACAATGAAGACTTGTAGGTATTATCATATTCAGATTTGGCATAGAAACTTACGGAAAAGCCGTGAAAAACACTTCCTTCTTGGCTTTGTTAAGAACCACAGTGGAGGAGCCAAAGAGCCACACGTGGCCCTCGAGCCACAGGTTGCAGACCCGTGAACTAAATAAATCACTGGACAGTTTCTTTGATTTCTTGGCTAAACTTGCTTTGCACAAACGTTCCAAAAATATTATCGGTATAGTTATTTAGATTTGTATACCATCTTTTTACAGTAAAACAAGTTTTCTTCCTTTTGTTTTAGTTTGGCTTCTTTATGACGGAAGCCATCCTGCTCTTCTCGCCCCACGGCTCCCTCCTCAAGAGGTTTCCACACAAGACCAAGGGCCGTGTTCACTGGATCCTGCAGAGCCTCTGTGGCTCCTGTGCAGTTCTGGGCCTGGCTGCCATCTACTACAACAAATACCTGAACGGTAAAGCCCACTTCACCTCGTGGCACGGCCTGCTGGGACTCATCACCGTGTGCGTGGTGTGGTTCAGTCCTTGGCAGCCGTGCCGCTCATCTACCACTCTCTGGCCAAAGGCTGGTCCCTCGCCAAGCTGAAGCGTTACCACGCCGCGTCGGGGCTCGTCACCTTCCTGCTGGGCTGCACCAGCCTGCTGCTCGGGCTCTGCTCCTCCTGGTTCACGGCGTCGGTAGGGGGTCACGCCTGGTACCTGGCAGCGATCTGCCCCGCTCTCAGCGCTCTGATCATAATGAATCAGGTCTCCAGTGCTTACGTTGCTAAAAAGCGGCTGCAGTCCTGAGGGATGAACAGAGCTAAGCTCACTGTGCTCCTTTAAATATTACTTCTCAGGTCACAAACTTTCCTGCCTTTTTTTTTTATGCAAATTTTTGATGGTGATCTTTCGCATGCCTGAATGAATAAAAAGTCAAAATATGCAGAAGAGGAACGAGAGTCCTTTTTATACTTGGATAACTGTTAACGCTCTTTTAAAGCAACATTTGTTCTTAGCATGTGTGAACTGGGAGCAGAACAAATTATTCAAATAAAAAAATGAGAAAACAGGAAGTAAGCCTTAGAATAAAACTGTTTAGAAATAATTCAGACTGTATTAGAAGATTATTTTATTTTTGAAATAACATTGATATCACATAGTTTTTATTTGATTTAGGCTGCATGTATGAAATTTTTACTGAATCAGCCATTAATGGGTCAAAGTGAACAAAAAGTAACAAAAAATTGCAGTTACAAAAACCATATTTTACATTATAAATAAGGACATTTCAGACATCAAAATGCAGGACTCGATCATAAAGTGGATTAATCAGAATTAGACGTCATGAAAAAAAACTATTCTGTAATAAAATATTCTATAAACTATAGAAAGAAAAGAGAGGGGTTAGTAATAATGAACCTCGCAGTTAATATGAAGAAATGTTCCTTATGCAAAGTGCTAGCTCCACTTTTTAAATCAGAAATCACAGGTTCTCGTGACACGCAGAAAAGAAAAAAAATTCCACATAATCTTTCTGACAGAACTGAAATAAAGCAGCCGGGAGGAGACAGAGGAGCCAGCAGCTGACAGAAATCAAACAGACTCAAACTGCAGGGACGCGGCGTCCCGTACTTGAAAACTGAAATACGCAACTCCAACGGGGAATGATCTGTTGTCTCAGCTTATCCAGTGTTTCCTAAAGGCTAATAATCACTGCGTCTAGCCTAGTTTACCAGCAGAGGAAAGTGACGTTTCCTACATCTAAAAGCCTCAAAGGCGACACAGAAACAGACGGATACAGAAAACGGGACCAAAACAGCCATAAAGCAACCGACACCTAGTGACACTCCTGACAGAAGCTACGCACACTGCATCTAACGGCGATCATCACATAATGGCACTGTCAGTTTGTAAGGCCACCGCATCAACTCACCTGCCTCAGCCACTCTCACCGGCAGTTTCACTGATATATATATATATAAAAAAAAAGTTGTCGGGTTCAAATGAAGGCAGCGACACTGACTGAAGGTTTTGTTCACTCGAGCTGTGCAGATTCAATGCTTCCTCTAAGACAAGGTGATGCTTGTTCTAACAGACCTTCTGTAAATAAAAGCCTCGGTCTGCAATGTCGGGGTTTAGGTTAAATGACTAGAACTGGTCAGAACTCTGGGGTATGAAATGAATAGGCTTTAATAATACTGATTTGAAGCTGCTTGTGGATTGGTCAGACTGATGATGGATACCTCTTATAATTTAATACAAAATATATTATGGATTGTCACAAATCCACACAAGGTCAAAATTATGCATACGCCCAGAGAAACAGCACTTTTTTGTAACCATCAGCAAATTTAAAAATGGATGCTTGACCACATTTCCAAGAAGAGTAAAATTATTGTATATCAGATGAAGTAAAATTGGTCCAGATGCTGAAAACAACACCGGAACCAACAAAGCTCAGGTCCGTCATGAACTGAAAGTTGCTGGAACACCAGTGTTACTGTCAACACTGTAACCTGTTTAAAACCGCCAACTGTTGATAAGAGGTTTACCTAGAGGAGTAGAGACGAGGCTTTTCAAAACAAAGAACACCATAAACTGGTGGTGGCAGCTTCATGCTGTATGGATGCTTTGCTGTAAGTACATTTTTTTAACCATCACCTGAAATGAGAAGCTAAAACCTTCACGTTTTACAGCAGGATAAGGATCACAAGCACAAATCAAAACTGCTTTTGGAATAAATAAAGAGGGCCAACATTAAATAACAGGGATGACCCATATGCTAACCAAATAATTTAACTTTTACAACTTTTGATAAGAAGTGTGGTCAAATATCCAGACAAAGTTATGACTGAAGCTTTACTTATGGCTGCAAAAAGCATGAGGTCAAGGTGAAACTTCCTACTGGATATTCAGAGAAAACCAGCAATAAACCTATTAAGAGTTCATAATTTCATTATTAGCGCTCACTGAAAAAAAGAGTTCAAGTAAACAAAACAAAAAAAAAAAAAAGTCTGAAGTATGTATCACGTCCATGTCGATGAGGCGTGCCAGTGAACTTCTGACCAGTACTGAAAACAAATTACTGGGCAACTCATGCATAATCCACAAGTAAAAGGTAAAGGTGAACGAGTTAGTAACGTTACTCCTTGGTTTGAGCTTCATTTGGCTTTCAAATTTGCTGCTTGTCCTCACAACGCCAGCTGTCTGATACATAAAAACAATTAGCTAACTATGAAATTTCAAAACTCAATGCCGTTTTGGGCTGATAAGGGGGAAAAAAATTAAATTAAAATAACAAAGAAAGCGTTTACACAGTACAAATCCATGTCCCAGTCCCTGTGTTGTTGACATGAAAGTACATTCAGTTTGGAGGGAAACAAAGAAAATCCTAAATGTTTCATTTTTATCTTCACTTATCAAAGCCGAGTTTGTCATTATGGTCACTGTTGTGATAAACAAATCGCTCTACGACCGAAATCTACACACATCGACGGTATCGACTTGCAATATAAACAATGATAAAGACTGTTATTTACAAAGTATCCACATGTCCAATGACAGCCTCACAAGTATCTTTTAAACAGGGTGTTGCTACAATGTCTATCAAACTGCTAAAGACTAAAATATGCCTAAAATTTCTGCTTTTCAAAGTAACCGTTATAGCATATACACACTGGATTGTGTACTTTGTGGCTAGCGCTAAAATCCCTTTATCTACAGAGGAAATGGAGAACACTAGTGTTCAGCAGCAGAGTGTTCAACCTGTCCACACTCAACTGTTACACAACAATTTGTCGTGAGAAAAGCCAACAGGAAGCAGCTTTCGTCACATGTTTAAAATGTTAGGAACAAAAAACTGAACGCCGACACTTTGTGTAAAAATGTAGCAGAGGCCGTGGGAGCCAACGCCAGATAAGATTCGACTGGTCCTCGTTTGACGGGTCTGTTCCCTTTGAACAGGACGCAGACATTCAGCATAAGGATTTTGTTGCACTTTGCAGGATTTTACGGTCCGATTCTCGTATTTCGAGACAACGATCAGTATGTGTCTGTTTGACTGATGAAGAGCATTAGAAATGGGAATTACTCATCCCTCGTGAACGTCTTTGCATTTCGTCACATTACAACCACGATATTGATCGAGAAGTGGAAGGAAAATAATGCAGGTTTAAATGTTGTCCTAATGAAAATCTGAAAAGTGTGGCAGCTCCCCTTCTTTCCGACTCCGTTAAATAAAATCCAGAACAGCTAAATGTCTTCAGAAGAAACCTAACTGGTAAATACAGCGTCTAATTAAAACAGACTGTAAATTCAGCTTATGATTAGTAAAAATCACAGCAGACAGGGCGGAGGGATAAGGTGTGAACTTTAAATCAAAGTTGTGAGATGACAGCCAAAGATTTCAAAATTTTTAGCAAAAAGAGGACTCATCGTAACTGGAGGAGCTGGAGACATCCACTACTCAGTTAGGGTAATCTGTTGACAGGACTCCACTCCAACGAAAGGCTGGCAAGGACAGGCAGAAAGAAAACCATAAAAAGACCTGAAGGCGCCACAGGTGCTCTGATCAGACGACGTCTCAAAATGTTAGTTAAGGTAGAAAACACCCTAAACAAACCATCTTCAAAGTGAAACATGACAGTGGCCGCATCATGCTGAGGTGACGGTTTTTAATCAAAAGACAGGGAAGTTGATCCAAGTTGATTTGTAGATGGATGGAGCTAAATACAGACCAAAAAGTTAAAACTGAATGGTTTAAATCAAATCATAGAGGTCTGGGCCTAGTCAAAGTCCAGACATGAATCCAATTGGGAAAGCTCACTGTCCATCCATTCTGATGAAACTTGAGCTATTTTGAAAGATGGAAAAGTGGGCAAAAACTTATGTATTTGGTATGAAAATGTGTCACAGAAACTGCAGCTGTAATTGCACATAAAGGTGGAAATATTAAGTATTAACTCTGAGGGAGCTGGACAGAAATGCATACCACACTTCAAAAGGTTTTTATTGTGAAAACAAATTCACGTTTTAGTTTCCTTCGACTTCACAATTATGCACACGGGTGTGTTTATCGCATAGAATCGCAATGACATACACTGAGGTGTGTGACTGGTACATGACAAAATGTGGAAGGCCGTAAGGGATACGGAAACTTCTGCAAGGCACCGAGTAAAACAGAACCCGTGTGACCTGCTTATTTCAAAGAACTGGCTCAGAAGTAGCCAACTCTATGTCTGAGGAATAACTTATTCACATTAAACCCACTTTAGATGTAAACTCAGAGCTGAGTTTCCCTTTTCCTCTTCTTGGTCACATTTGGATTCCGAATACACTTTAAAACCATGATGGATGCAATTATCACAGAATTATTCCAGGCCTTTTGCCTCCGAATTTTATCGTTTTTGTTTAATAATTCCCATTTCTAATGTATTTTGATTATTTTCTGACTGTAAAACTGTTTAAAAACAAACAAACAAAAAAAAACCTGTAGTGGGACTTTCTGAAGCCCTACTGTCCCGTCACCTCTATGACGTCATCATCAGAGCTGTCCCCGCCGTTCACCGCGCTCGGGTGTCTGTCCGGCTGCGTCAGCGCGGCGCCCAGGAGGCTGGAGGTGGGATTGGTAAAATGAGAGAGGAAACTGGGCGTCGCAGAGTTGGAGTTGGGCACGGAGAAGCCCCCCGACCCCGAGAGCAAAGGGCCGGGGAACATTCTTGGTGAGGAGAGCAGTGGCTGACTGTAGCTGAGAGGGAAACCTGAAGAAAGCAGGCCGGCCATGTTGGGGTTCATCAAGTACGGAGGCAAAGTGCCAGACGGGAGGGAGGAGGTGGTTGCCGTCGACGACATGGGAATGGTGGAGGAGGCGGAAGAGAAAGCCGAGGACGAGGGAGGGAGGTGTCCGTTCCCCGCGGCCGGCTGCCTCAGGAGGTCCGAGCTCACCGAGGGGAACATGGACTGCAGGTCGGCCAGCGTTTGTCCTGGGGATTGGAGGAATGAAGATCCTCCTCCAGGCATTAGAAGCGGCTGACTCACGTGACCCAAGTTCCCCAGGTTCAGACCCACCGGTGGGAAACTGAGCCCGCTGGAGTTCACCGACAATCCGGGGAAATGGGCCGTGACCGAGGTGTGCTTTCCTCCCGTCTGTGAGATGTCCTGGCCGCCGTCACGCTTCCGCTTGCCGCTGCGCTGCGCCTCCGCGGCTGAGCTCAGCAGGTCGTTGCCGAGCCGTCGGCTCTGATCGCCGGTCTGAGAGCCGCCCTCGTCCCCCGCCGTCGCGGACGGCAAATCCAGAAGCGACGACGAGTCATTCGCCCTGCCACCAGTGGCGCTGCCTGTGGACGACGCGTAATGGCTGAGCTCTTGGAAGAAGTCCGAGCTCAGAGGAGACGGGGGCCGCTGGTCGGCGGCCGGGGAGCGCTGCGGCTGGTCGGCCGGAGACGAGCAGCCGTTGCTCACTGGGTGGATCAGGGAGGCTTGGGTGTCTGTTGAAGAGATAGAGATGATATTGAAGATGTGGTAGTAACCCACATAAAGTAGTTACTTTAAAAAAAAAAAAACGAGTCAGATCATGGCAGGAAATTACACATCAATATAAATGATGAATAACTTGATGGTGACTGTCGCAAAAAACCTTCTTCAAAGCAGAAACAGAGACATCTGATTAGCTTCTGCATTGCTGGTTTCCCTGCAATATAAACAATCTCCAACTTCTGAGGTAGATTTTATTTTAACACGGAGAAAAAGAATATCTGTTAGAAATCCCTCCCCCCCCAAAAAAAAATGCATGCATGAAAATAAAAAAAAAACCGCTTAGTGAAACAAAGATCACTCCCAAAAAAATTGCCACTTATAACTTTGCTTTGTTTATCTGTGCAGCGGTGAGGCGTTTATTGCCCTTTAGGAACATTAGCATCATCTTCCACAACCGAAAAACGTGGAGAAAGTGTTTCCCTGGAGGATTGCGTTTTACACACACAGCTTGTAGTCAGAAGTATTTGTGCTCCACATGAGCACCAGATCAATTCAGAATCCTGGTTGGTTGAAGGGAATTAAATTATTACTATTTTACTCAGCAACACATAACCTTATTTATTTTTTTTTTACTTTTTATATAAAGTATTTTTTCTAGAGTTTGATGATATTCTGCCTCTGTAGAGCAAATAAAATCACTCTAAAAAGATTTGCATTAAATTAAGGATCAATTTACCATTCCAGGATCCCAGGTGAGTAAACTTACAAAATGAGCAGGGGATCATTACTCACACTGCATGAATAAAACTTTAATACAGAATTTATTTGATGTACGTGGCAAGGAAAGAGCTTTACGATTACAGCAACGTGTGTAGTACAATCCCTTAAGACAATGAAAAACCAAAGTGATGTGAAAGAAGTCGATGAAACAGCAAAACGTTTTGCACCTCTAGATGGAGCAGACGCTCCAGCTGCCGGTCGGCTGATCTTTCCAGATCGAATAGCAAAAATCCTTCCATCATTCGTCCTGATGTAAGTACCTGTATTAGGGAAAATTAAATGACTGAAAAGGTTCGCCAAGATGTTCTGTTTGAAGAGGTTCCTTGATGAAGATGTTACCTTTCGATCCTCTAATGACGTGGATGCTCTCTCCTGCGCTGATGTGAGCCTGAACGTCTGTGGAGCTGTTAGCTCCTGGGATTACAATGTCTATGGATCCAAGTGAAAGTTGTACGTTATAATCTGATTAAACTTCGAAAGCTCGTTAAACATTTTACTGCTGGTAACGTCTTAAAACACTTGAATCGATACAAATCTCTCATTTGCTGTAGCTATTTGTTAGATACCTGTTGTGGTGACAATCCTTTGCACATAAACTCCTGCTTTCTGTAGGAAGTTCAGAGGAAGGCTGCCGGCAGAGCTGGAACCAGCCATTCCCATGCCGACCTGCCGAGGCATCATTGGGATCGGGGTCGACTGGATGGGCCTGACACTCGCGACTGGCTTGTCGTCCGGCCGCGTTATGTGGCGCCTGCAGTTGCAAATACAAACGTGAGCTGCAGTTCCAATAGTAAATTATGGGGGATTTTTTTCTGCCATAATCCAAGAGCACACATTTTCATTTTTAAATCAGGACTTTGCATCTTTCTTCTCAAAACTTGTAACGCTTGTACTCAAAACCTCTCACGCTCACACTCTTTGCTCGCTTTTGGAAATGCCTTTTGACACAGTCGCCTGGCAACCTCTCAGACAATAAAATGAAAGTGTTTAACTGGGTGCATTCGTTTCCTTCTAGCAGGTATGCCTGTGTGGCTACTATCGATTGCAGAAATTTGCGGCACCCACTGGATGTGGGGAGAAACAACGACGTCACCTTTCTGCTAAATAGTATACTAAACATCCACCAGCAGTGTGCTACTGATTGCTACCAACTCCCTGCATCCAGTGGGTGGCTCAGGTTGCTACAATCTATAGTCGCCACACAGGCTATTACTTCTCATCACTGTTGTGATAAGAAGTGTAAAGATTAATGGGTTACAGATGTACAGATCTAAAAATAAAGCAATAATCAACTGAAAACGGTGAAGCCTACCAGCCACGTTGGTTAAACGCTGCGATGCTCGCCAGCGAGTGTTCACTTGTTGGGTAGTAGGGCGCGTATGACGGGCGGGAGTACGGTACAGAGGCTCGCTTCTCGTCCTCGTAGCTCTTTTTTGCAGCTCTCTTCTCTGCTTTGGTCAGTTTTGACTCCTTGCGGTCCATGAGCAGCGACTCATGGTAGAAAGGTGGCTAAAGGGACACAACGGACAGAAAAAGATGGACTTCAGCTCCAAAGGAAAGACATCAGGGATTTAAAGCTACTAATGTATTCAAAACCTAAAATCTTTTCATGTTAGATTTTACTGGATATACCCATTTCTTATTTGGTAGAGGAATTAAACTAAAAAATGCAACTAAAAACACAAAGTGCTTCACATAAAACATGCAGTGAAGCAAAATGAAAGAATCATCAGAAATGACAAATAAAAAAAGTAAGTAAATTTTCTCCCCATAAAAATAGGAAAAACACTAAAAATAATGTTATATTTAAATGATTCATTATTAAAATGAATGTGTTTCATTTGAAGTGATGATTACAAAGTAGTGCAGAGTTTTGAAGTAGAAGAAATTTGTCTTAAAATCTGAAAAGCAATTCAATACTTTCACAGCTGATAAGCTCAAATATCTTAAATCTATAACTGTCTAAATTTCTGGATTTAATTACAGAGCTATTTATATTATATATTTATAAGAACAGTTGGTGTTGATTACCTCAGTCCTAAAAGGAACAAAAAGTCACAGACTAACACTCTACTTCAGGTTTGGGCTTTTAGTCGAAGTGAAGAGTTTTATTTAATGAGGCCATCAAAAAACAGATGCTTCGTTTCCTGGCCTGACTCATTTTGCTTCTGCAGCGTCGACTTTAACATTCCAGTAAATTTTGCAGACCTGAAACTGTCCTCCTTGTTTATTCAGTGTGGAGATGTTTTAGACATCTGTGTGTTTTTGCACTCCTCAAACAAAGAGAGATGCATCAGCCCAGCCTGTCGGGACCTGAACCCCTTGGCTCATTCTACAGCAAAACACCCAAACCTCCCGTTACGTTTGAAGAGCAACAAATTTGCAAAAATACTTGGAGCTTCTGAAGTTGTTACACGGAGTAACACCTTTCAAGTAACTCTACCTTGGTGATGAGGTTCGGGTAAAGCTCACAAGCTCGATATATCACCGACTCCAACTCTCTCTGCGATTCCAGTGAGATCCTCTCAGCCTCAGGCTCCTCTTCTACAAAGTGCAGCAGCGATTCAACTTCCTTACGGGTGAAGTTCAGCACTGGGTTCAAGTCGTCAACCACCCGGTCTTTAAAAGAGAAATATAAGGGAGTTCTGTTTCAGAAAACAATGGCAGCTTTCTAAGAAGGACGAAAGCAGCAAAGGAGTTAAAATCCATTAAAAATTTTTAAAAAGTGAGTCTCTTACCCGACATGCCCTGTTTGGAGACCTGCCTGTCATAGATCTTCTTCTCCAGGGTGAAGTCACAGACCAGGCGGTAGATGTAGCAAGGCTTCCTCTGACCGTAGCGGTACACGCGGCACACCGCCTGGGCGTCGTGACACGGGTTCCACGACGCGTCGAAGACGACGACACGGCTGGCCCCGATCAGATTCACCCCCAAGCAGCCCGCTCTGCGGGAAGACGACGACGTTTAGCGCAGAGAAGAAGCCCGAGCTCCGGCTGCGAGACGAAGCGGCCTACCGTGTGGAGAGCAGGAACAGCCACGCTGCTTTGTTCTCTGGGTCGTTAAACTGATTGATGAGACGTTCTCTCTCTGACGCAGATGTACTCCCGTCCAGTCCTGCAGACATACATCAGCACTGAAACAACTGGACAAGCTACATGACTCAGAAAACATTAGCAGAGATGAAATATTGAAAAATTAAAAAAAAAAAGAAAATATCACTTGCTACGTAAATAAAAAGTGATCAGAGATGAAGCAAAAATGTAGAAAAAAAAAGATTTTAGTGCAAAACACTTCATGATTGGTTTGGTGGTGATTGGTTTAGGACAAAAAAAGAAGCAAAAGTTGGACAACTTACTGTAGTAGTTGAGGTTGCGAACCCAGTTTTGGTTTTGGCTGTCGCTGGGGGCGATGCCGGGGGGCATGGGTCTCTTTGAAAGAAAATCCTCGATGACTGTCAGAGTGCTTAAACTTTGGCTGTTGGACACGATAAAAATCCATCAGAGCACCATACTGAGCTCAGAGGCGCAGCCAACAAAACAGGCATCATATTATTTAAGCTGCATGCAATGAATGACTGGACTGGATCTACATGTTCCAAAACCTCGGCCGTGCTGGAGAAATATTAACTTGCATATTTTAAAAGTTTAAATCCTGAACAATCATCTTCTAAACATTTTCCAACTTATTATGAAGCAGGATTTAGTTTTTTTGTGGCACTTTCATTGTTTTCCTCTTAAAATGCATCTCGCATGTAAGACGGTGATTTGGATTTGGGCATCTTGCTCAAGCATTCTTCAGATCCACTAAACTTTTCCATGTTTTGTCACATTACAATCTGAAAATTTGGTGCATTTTAGAGAGAGTTTAATGTGATAAACTGACATTAAAAAGTGGATAATCCTTCTACTCTTTTAGGATTCGTCTACACCAGCGTTTTACATTAAAATAATAAATCTTTTACCTATTTTTCTTAGCAGAACAGCTCATGATCCGGTCAGGCTGGAAGGAGACCATGTGTGTGTGGCTGATTTTCAAGTTTCTCTACAGATTCTTGAATGAATTTAGATCTGTACTTATTGTTTTTGCTGAAGTCGTTTGTTAACTAATGTCTTCACAGGACAAATATTTTTGTACACAGATTAAGAAGCACACAGATGGACTCCATATAATTTGTGAAGGGAACTGGCTGGACTGGATTTTCATCCGGGGTATGAGAGTAAAGAGGGTAGTGAGAACTGTTTATATGCCGAATGTTTTAAGAGAATATCATATTTTATCATTTTAGATGTAAACCAAGAGTAACAGAAATGCTTTTTCCACTTTTTCAGATCCGAAATTGATTTAAAACCAAATTGTTACTTTTTATGCACAGTAACCCCGTCACACTCCACTTTCTGTCCAAGAAAAGTATAATAGATACATAAATGTCTTTTTTCTCACTTATGCAGGACAGAAGACTTACCTGAAGACCAAAATTTTGTCTCTTCTTCTGACACTTTCTTCAATCAAGTGGAAGAGCAGAACAATCTTAGCTGAGTTTTCTAAAACTCCTGTCCGGTAGTTTGACATGATGTCCTTTGCCTGAGAAAGAATTAAGCGCAGACAGTTGTCTGGATTTCCCTTGTATTTGCTTTGCTTTAGCTGCATCTAAATGCCGGGCCTGGCCCCAACTTACCCATTCATATGTGATGACTTGATTGGCTCTATCTTGAGACGGATTGAGCGGCAGCAGGCTGTTGTTGCCTTTGCTCGAGTCGGCCACTTTGGTCTTCAGGCCGCCGCCGGGAGCAGGGCAGCGCGGGTTGCTGGCCGAGGTGATGTCATCTAGGTCCAGGTCCTGCTCATTGGCCTGGTTCTCCTTCTCCAGGGCTTCGAAGAGGACGTCAGGGTGATTCCAGATCTGTCCAGAAAACCACAGGTTAAAGCTTTACCGAGCAACGCGACACGGAGGCGGCTCTCAAAACAAGACAAAAGCAGTCTGACCTTGCAGCAGACGCAAAAAGCTTTAAGTGGGTTAAGGCCGAGCCAGCCGCTGTTCCCTGCCTCTCGGAAGCGCTTCATGAACTCGGTGTACAGCGCCTTCTGGATGGGAGAGAGCCGCACCAGGATCACAAACTCTTCCTTATTCGGGAGGTGGTGTCTCAGCACGTCATGGCCTCGCCTGCCAAGGACAAAAGCGACGCAGAAACGCAGATGTAAAAATAAATACCCTTCGGGGAAGCGTTTCCAAGCGAGAAAGGCTCACCTCTGCACGAAGCCCTCCAACAAGCTGTGCAGCACGTGACTGCGGTAGCGCATCAGGCGGACGTCTTGGGGTGTGCTGTCCACGCATTGACCGTTCAAGATGGGACGCTCGAACATGTTGCTGAACTCCTGGCGTGTGCCCAGAAAGTCGGGCCTGACGAAGTCCACCATGCACCAGTACTCTGTGAGGTTGTTCTGCAGTGGGTAGCCCGTCAGGACCACCCTGCGCCTGGAGCGGATGTTCTTCAAGGCCTGCGACGTGCTGGCGTGGTAGTTCTTGATTCGGTGGCCCTCGTCGCAGATCACCACGTCGGGACCGGGCCGCGATATCGACTTTTCAATCCCTGGTGGATGAGGCGGAGTGATTATTAACAAGCGTCGTCTAATTCCTTCATCCTCCTTGAACTTCTCTGTGTTCTGTTACGTTGCAACCACAATGTTCAGTCGTTTCATTTGAATTTTATGTGATGAAACAAGAAGTAGCACATGCATGTGCATTCTGTGCCCTTTACTCTGATGCTCCTAAATTAAATCCCACTCAACAAACTGAGCCCAAAATTCACCTTAGTAATACTGTGATGTGAAAAGTTTTTGAATCCTTCCTGATTTTATTGTTTTTTTTGGCATGTCTAAATGTTTCAGAACATCAAACCAATTTTAATATTAGTCAAAATAACAAAAGTAAAAACAAAAAAAAAATCAGTGTTTAAATGAAGAAGTTTATTATTAAGGGAGAAAACAATCCAAACCTTCAGGACCCTGTGTGAAAAGGTCATAGACCCCAAAACCTAATTACTTCTTGGGCAACTGCTATCGGTCAATATCGATAATGATTATTATTTTGTTTGTTAAATACTGCCAAACTGGTGATGTGACTTTTACTGTTTTATCCAGGCCGTTTAAACCATCATGAGGCATGAATCCCGAAATTGCTTCTGCTCAAGTTGCTCAACAGGTCGTTGCTAGGTAACCAAAGAGCGAGCTAGTTAGTTGATCCCATCAATCTTGTTTAGCTGGGTTAGCTTGAGCAGCTAACGTCTTTCCTCTGGGTGTCATTTTCAGCCTTCGAATGTCTACAAATGGTACTTGCTGTGCACGACCAGTACAAGCCGCTGTATATTTTCACACATTACTTGTCGCCATGGTTACCTTTCATGAGCTCTTGTTGCCTGTCCTCTTCGTCCAGGTCAATAATAACCGGCCCAGCTGGCTTTTTTGTTTTCCTCTTCTTCCCCATCACAAAGCTCTTCTTCATGGACAGCAGGCGGTACATCTCATAGCCCATCAACAACACACCTCCGTCTCTGGACCACTCCTCCACAACCTTGGCCCTGGCCACCGTGGTTCTGAGGGTCACACGGTCAGAACGATTAATGGGTAAAAATATTTCAACGTAAATCGGCCGCCACGTTACGTACTTGTGCTCATCGTTGAGGATGTGAACTTTGAACATGCGGCCAGTGACGAACGTTGGGTCGGTGTCAGGAGGAAGTGCCTCCTGGGGTGGGAGCCAGAGGTTAAACTCTGTCAGCCAGTTCTGGAGCGTGTTCACCTGGCGTGCGGAGAAAAAAAAAAACATTGAGAGGTGAAACTCAGGAGGCGGAAGAAACAAGAACGTGATGTTTCAAAATATGTTCATCGCTTACAGGGACGATAGCCAGAACAGTGTGGGCCTCCGTGTTCTTAAGAAGGATGTCGATGAACGAAATGACCTGCAGCGTTTTGCCCAAGCCCATACTGTGAGCGAGGATGCAGCCGAAGCCACTGCTGGTCTTGTACCGGTCCAAAGACTCGATCAGGTTATCGTAGAGAAACCGAATTCCCCCAATCTTAAAGGAAAAGGGGAAAAAAATTAGGCTTACTACAAACTTCCTGCGAGTTACACGTCAAGCTTTACGTGAAGAAGAGTAGAAAGAGGTCGCAGTCGTACTTGGTGAGGTTTAACAGCTCGGGCCAGCTGCGGGGCGAGGTAAACGTCTTTCTCCTCCGGAGGGTGGTTGATGTTCACCAGCACTCGACCCTGGGCGTCAGGCAAGTTGAGCGCGTCGTTTATGTGAGCGCCGCTGCTCTCCTCCGAGCCGTGGGCGGCGTCGGCTTCCTCGTCAGCCGACTCGCTGCTTATCTGCAGGGTGTCTTCGTCCCCCGAACTGAGCTCAATTATATCTGCAACACCATTAAGGAAATAAACAACTGTTGGTGCGTAATCAAATCCCACTCGAATGGTGGTCGATATGGACTTAGAATTTCATTGTGATGATAAAAATTATGACAAAATGTAGTTATTATTTCTTTTTAACATTCCAATTTAAAAAACAGGCTTCTTCAAGACGCCGCTTCGTTAAAAGAAGTGTGATTTATGTCACTGAGCTTTACACAGTGACTGCATTTAGTTATAGTTACAAATTTACTGATGTTTATTGATGCTCTCATGAAACGATGGAGAAAATAGTAATAACATTTCCGATAATACAGTTAATTTGGATTTTCAGTTAACATCAATAATTGATATTTATCGAGACGACGATACATCAAAACTCTTATCATGATTATACATTTTTCTCGATAAATGCACATCCCTAGTCATACTGCTTGAAACTGGCTAGAGCTGCAGTATGTACTCACCGTCTCCAATGGCGAGGGCAGGCAAATTTATATCCGCTTTCTCATCTTCCTCACCGCTACTATCCAGACAGATCACATCCTGCTTACCCTGGAGAGCAGGAACCAACTGAGATACTTCTGCTAATAAAGCTGCCGTCTCCACTGTTGAAAAAAAAAAATCGGAACAGGAGATTTACAATTAAAATATCCCAGGAAAATTAATTAATAATTTCTTGATCACAAACAGTCACCCAGTTGAGCGTCCGCGAGAGACGGGGCCTGCATAGGAAAGTCCTTCCTCTGCTGCTCCAGTCGTTTCCGCCTCTCCATCTCCTCCTGTTGAGCTGCTTTGGTTCCAGCCTCCAGCTGGTCCTCTTGCAGCATCTTTCTGTGAGCAGAAGTAAAAAGAAGCAAACCTGCTCGCACACCGAAAAAGACATTAACGCAGCTCACCTCAACGTAAAACACACATACAGACAGACATACCTGATGTTCTTCCTCATGTGAGCTGGCTTCGCTGGCTTTGGAGGTTTGGAGCTTTTTGAAGATTTGAGTGATTTTGTCAATTTAGAAGCTTTGTCCTTCTTTGTCTTTCTAGACGCGGCTTTGCTCTCACTCGAGTTCCCCGCGCCGGTCGGAGGCTGCGATCGAGAGGCGGGTCTGGAGGACGGCCGGGAAGGAGGCTGTGAGGAAGGCTCTCCAGAGGTAGTTGAGGTGGAGTCCCTGCCGTCCTCATCGGCTCGACTTTGGGCACTTGCAGGTCGCTCTGCAACGAGAAAACATTTATTACAGTTAGTAACTCCCAACTATCCAAGTCTGCATGTTTTACATTCAGTCAAAAAGACGGTTAAATTAAAACACATTGCTTTGTTTCAAGGGAATTTGTGTTGCACAGTTTTAATCATTTTGAGGGTTTGACTTTGATTAGGCCATTGCAACACAAAGTCCTTTTCTAAATACGGTTTGATTAAGAGCTATGTTAATGAGTTATGGATGAATACAAAATATTGTCACTCACCAAGTCCATCATCTTCGTCGTCTCCATCATTTTCCTCCTCGTCTTCCTCCAGGTCTTCATCCTCTTCCTCTTCCTCCTCCTCCTCATTTTCCATACACTCCTCTTCGCTGTCAATGCTGGCCTCCAGGTCACTTTCTGAAATTGCCTCTTCAGACATGTTGTCTTCCAGGGCTGTCAAAGTATTACCTACACGCCTTCATCAGGAACTTAAGAGAAAAAAAAGTCTCACCCTTCTGTCCCAGTTACAAGCATCTAAAAGAAATGTGTTTGATATCAGTGGCCTCTGTGAATATTAAGCTGGCATCTGAAAACATTCAAAAGTAAGTGACTGACCAGTAAGGAGCTAAAAACTTTATGTTCTCAGAGCTTGAAGATCACATACCTTACAAATTGTTGAACGTTAAACAAACCTTGGTCACAAACATTTTCATTTGTGCAACTATTTTCCAGCCTAACAGGAAGTAAATGGAACGCTTTCGAAGTCTGATAAGACTATTTAAAGTAACGTTTACAATTATGTTAAAAATAAATTCAAAATAAGATTTCTGAAAATTTTACTGTAAAATGATGGCCAAGCTGTAAGAAGTGTGGTGGGTTTATTTTTATGAAGCATTTACTAGAGTTGGGTGATGCCAAACACAACTACAGACGTTTTGTGGTGTAAATACCAGATTAGGTTTCTCCAATAAATCACCTGAAGGTTTTTCTAGACTCATTCACTTATTCATTGTTCCAGAAAGCTACTTCTCCCCCCCCTAATTTATGTCATCTACAGAGCTGATTGGGTATGTAGGATTCCTATCAAAGGTACACAGGATTAGAAAATATTATCTTAATTTCAAGTGACCAAAGTCTGAAACTACACTGCTTTTGTTCTGGAAACTACTCATTACTCATCATCACAAGTCTTTATTATTGAATTCTTATTTCATGCCACTGAATGCAAATTGCTATTGTTCAATCAACTGATACTGAGAGTTTGTTTTACATAAACAAACAAAACATTGAGCAGAAAAAAAAATCCAGAGATGGATGAGTGAAACACAATAAGTGTAAAACAAAATGGCTCAATAAATATTGTGTAACTTTATTCTATCATTTCCTTCGATTCGTCATTCTGATGAACACTCGTTTTATTTTATCTCGCTGTTTGAACAGGTTTAGCAATAATAAAATCTATTTACTCATTTATCCCAGTAAAACATCTTGGCTGACTACAAGTAGACATGGCCTGATATGAAGTTCCATGATCTCCTTCAGTAAAAATACCACATTTCTATGATACAACAGCATTAGCACAAAGTAAATAAAATAAAAACAACATGATTTTATCAGCTTTGTTTAAAACAGAAGGGCAACAACTGTTCCGATTCAAGTCAAAACAACATAGCTTTATAACTTACAGCTGTAATTTTGATACATGGACTTAAAAATGTTTCATTAAATAACAGCTACATTGAGCATTTATTTTTCACATTTGTATTGCTTTAAATATATTTGCCATTCTGATCTTTATAGACCAACAAAAGCAAACTGGTATGATTAGAAATATTTTAAAAAACCCATAAATTTAATTTAATTTTTGATGGAGGTACATTATGCTTAAATTGTGTGTTTAAATTCTTTATGTCTGATTTTTTTTTAGCTAACAACCCACATTTTGGCATCGTTTCAAATGTCTCTTTATGTTATTTTAAATTAACGTTTTAAAACATAACACAAAACACAATTCTGGTCCTTTTTCTCAGTGGGGTCACTACACTAAGACCCACTGCCTCAGAGCTAAATTAGAAACCTACCAGTTAACATTAAACCACCTCTGCTGTGTTGTATTGTTGTTATTATTGTGCAAAAAAAACAAACTATAGGCAATTGATCCACTACTCAACGAGGAACACCGCGGCGTCCAGACATATGGCGCTTTCTCAAGCAGAATTAAATCTCTATGTTCGCTAATTACTAAACAACAAAGGTATTTTCAGCCGCTCGGAAACAGCCAAGCTCTTGGTGTGCCGGAGAAGAAATGTTTTACTGCGCACTGAGCTACAAGAGAAGATACATTTTCCCACTAATAGTGATGTCCAGTTGGATGTCCCTGCTAGACAATGATTTGATAAATGTGTGGGAGTAACGTAGCTAAAGCTAAGCTAAAACACAGCGAGGCTAACACGCTCGGCTAATTGATGCGCATCAGCTGCCCTCAGTCCTTCAGGTGTAGTTGGAGCTCACCTTCTGTGCGCTCTGCCATTCATGTAGTCAGCCTGCTAGTAGATGCAATCAACAGTCAGTCGAAAACTACAGTAATTGTGTAAATGAAACGATAAACGTTGCTAATTTCCATTTTTCCCCAGTGTGACCATAAATGCTGCCCCCGAAAACGGAACTCCGACGAAGGTTCCTGCGCCCTACTTTCAGTGAAAATGGAGCAAGCTGCAGATTTTGGCATTTATACCACAAATTACACTTCCGACAAGGCTTGTAAATATCAACAAAAATAGTCAAGTTGACGAGTGTGTTTATATGCTTACATTTTCTAAGTTGATAAAAGAAGGCACGTTTTGTAAACTTTATTTAGGAACAAATAAGAGTAAAAATAATATTTACTTCACTGTTAATGCTTAATGGAAAATTATTTGCTTGCTGTAATCAAACCTTTTTATTATTGCCAACTAGATTTATAAATATCGCATTGATATATACATTTTTTGACGATTTAGCATTAGTTTAGAGCTCTTTGGTTGGAGGCATCTTGATGAAAATATTTTTCATGCCCTCAAAAGAATCTGTTACCTCCCCAAAATGTTACATTCAGCCTGAAAACACATAAGGATATATATTTTAAAAATCTTCAATTTAAATCTAGTACAGAATTAGATGAAAGGCTTAACTACACAGTGTAAAGACTCCCTTGTACCTCAGACTGCTTACAAGGCATAAGACAACAATTTATTTTTCTTCATCTTGTTTTTTTGTGTCCTGCATAAGTCGCAATTTTTCTAGACTATTTAATTAATGTTTATTTTTACTTATTTGTACTTTAAAAATAACCAAAACTAATCAAACAGTGGTTAATAAATAAACAAAATATAGGGGCAAAATAGAACAAATGAAAGAAAAACATGAAATACAGAATCTCTACATAGATTAAAAAGTACATAAACAAGAAAATACATGGTGTGACTCATGCTCAACCTAGAAAAGTCATGGAGATATAGCTCTACTGCTGCCATTAACTCAGTTTGATTTTACTCCTGGACCTTTTTGTGTGTACTCAGTTCAGATTTCTAGCTGGTCATGACAGAAAACTGTTCACACTGAGCCTGGTTCTGCTGGAGGTTCTTCCAGTTGAAAGAAATTCCTTCATTCACACTGTTGCCACTTGCTTGTTCAACATAAGGGGTCATATTTTTACTCAGAAAACAGATATGTGGAAACATTTATTTTATAGAATATTGACTTCTTAGAGTGACAGGTTTTATTCATGTATTATTTATTTTTTTGTAACAATGGCCGTTAAGACTCTTTTGGTAATGGTTTTCACAAGACTTTAGTAAAGTTTCATGAAATTACAATGTGAATCAGACATATACACACAATCTGTGAAAATTTGAATTGAATCAGAAATTGCTACCAGTTTATAGATTGTAATTACACATAAAGATATATTTATAATCAAATATTAATATTCAGGTAGAAAGTGAAAATTTACTCATAGAAATGCTGCATGGAGCATTCTTTGTGAATCATTGTTTTACATTAAACTACCTATTTATACAATGCAACAGACAATTTTTTTAGTACATGGAATAATTATTCTATATGGTGGCAAACAAAACTTTACTAATAGTATTACAGCTCCCTTTTATGCTTGAGGAAGCCATGTTGGATTTAGAAACTGAGGTTGGAGATACATTTTTGCATTCAAGCTTGTAGGGTTTTTCCACTAGAAATGTTCCAATGCTAACGCATAGCACGTTTTGTAAACGTTTCCTTACTGGTTCTTTAAGAGTCGATGGGATTCAAAAAATCCTTCTCTTTTTGATGCGGCGATCCGAATCCCGGTTAGGTCGGACTGTTTTTTTTGTGACAACCATCCGTCGCCCTCTGATGATGTAGTTGCTCAGCGACCAGTTTTGTCTATTGTGTTTATGTTGATCTGTCTTCGTTTGCTACGTGAGAGGAAGCTGAGTTCAGCTACAAGACGTCTTCAGCCGCCTCTCGACATGGACTGGAATGTATCTTAAATATTAGTCTCCTCTCCACACGTTCAAAATGAACAACAAAGGCTGGCTGGAGTTGGAGAGTGATCCAGGTGAGAAATATCGGTAGACATTTAGGCTAACAAACATTAGCTTCCACATGTAGCCAACTGGGCTGTGCAGCTATAAAATAAACGTTTACAAATTAACCTTAATGTAGGACAATAAACAACTATCGTGTAAAATAAAGTTTAATATTTTGTTTTATAGCTTTTCAGTGTCTATATTTGCACTTTCAACTGACTTGTTTTGTTTTTGCAGGGTTGTTTACTTTGCTGGTGGAAGATTTTGGTAAGCATTTGGTTTACAGACTAAAATTTTCACAGAGCTGCTGCAAACTGCAACTCTTCTCAAAAGAGGATAAAACTAATCCTAACTTTTTAACGTTTATTTTTTTGACTTCGCTGTAGGTGTCAAAGGCGTCCAGGTTGAGGAAATCTATGATCTGCAAAGTAAATGTCATAGGTCAGTTTGGTTGCAAAACAACCTTTCAGGAACACACATTTTATATATACATATAAAAACATAGAAATGCTCATGCATTTGTCTTAACAGCAGTGAAAGTGTGTGTCATTTTCCTTTTCAGTCCTGTTTATGGCTTCATCTTCCTGTTTAAGTGGATTGAAGAGCGAAGGTCCAGGAGAAAAGTCAACACCTTGGTGGATGAGACCTCAGTTATAGATGAAGAAATTGTAAATGACATGTTCTTTGCTCATCAGGTAACTGTTTTATACATGGATATAACAGAGTGTTTATCATTGTAGCATTGTTTTATGTGTTTCTTTCAATAAGTAATTCTTGAATTTTTGTGTGGATTATTATGAATGAAAATTATGCATCTATATATATATACACATTTAAATGGAAATTATGTATGTAAGAGTGGAACAATAACAGTTAAAGTAGTTGTAAGTTGAAGATGCTTTTAATGTCACAATTTGATACTAATTGTCAGTAAAAGAAGTTAAAGAAGTGAATCATTCATTAAAATAGTTGATACTTTTAATTCATGCTGAAGTCATGCATCCATGTTAAAAAATCAGAACTGTTACTGTATTTTGAAATAATGGATATAAAATTCCTTTGGGTTAAAAAAGTCCATGTTGATTTTTGTTAGAATTAATAAGGCAATTTTTTTTCTAAGTGTCTGACATTAATTCAAACTAAGCTTTTCTTACCGTGGATAACTTCTATTTGACAAATGTCAGAAGAATAAAACATTCATTAGGAGTTCACCGATTTATCAGCCAGCCGATTTATCAGTGCAGATTTTTCGTAATTTTGGGAGATTGGTGATCAGCCGATTTTTACATGTGAAACCGATCTTATCCACTGATGTTTTCAACCTCGGCAAAGGTCTAAAAATTAACCACTGTGCTTTTCTTTTCTCCTGTTAGAGAGATCTGACTTACAAACTGGCTGACCAGGTCATGTCTGTACATTTACAGTTAACAGTCATCCCATTGTTGCCAATTCAACAACTTTCTTGATGTATTGAGCAACATTTCAGACATTAAAATTGTATCAGCCAAATTCGGAATCGGTAAATTAGGCTTTTTAAAAGATCAATAATCGGCGATCGGCCAGAAAACTGCAATCGGTGCATCCCTAGCAGTCATAATAAAAGTGTATCTTTATAGATCACAACTGTACACTAATGTTTGGGGTTGTAACATGTAAAAAAAATCCAATGTAAAAGTTCCTTTCTACATGTAGATTAAAGCCGCCCCCTGTCCCCTGTCCCTGTCCTGTCCCCCCTAAATAATATTTAAGTCATTCAACAATTTTTATCTGTTTGCCCTTTTCTAGCTGATCCCAAACTCATGTGCCACTCATGCCTTGCTGAGTGTTCTTCTGAACTGCAGTGGAGTCGAACTCGGCACCACCCTGAGTCGCATTAAGGCTTTTACTAAAGGCTTCAGTCCTGAGGTAAGTTATCCCTCCACTCAACTGCTAACTTCTGCTTTCAAAGGGTATGTTTTCCACGTTTTAAACAAATACAGCTGTAAAATATATTGTAATTCTTACAGCTCAATAAAATAGTATGGCTTTTTGTATGAGTGTTACTAAAATATACATTAAAACAATACACAATATTAATTATGGTATTCTATCATTTTGTAGCATAAACCCAGAGGTGAGACATTGTACCCAAGTAAGAGTAGTGCTACGTCACTATCTGTTTACTCAAGTAGAATTAAAAAGTGATCATCTAAAAATTACGGAAAAAAAGTATTTGGTAAAAGGCAACTTAAATAGTTTTGCTTGATCTGAAAACAAAATATTCATAGCATATAGAAAATTCTGCCCTGGTCCTGGTATTTAGAATAATATTTTTTTAAATAAATTACATAATTGCAAAAATAATTTTCCACAATAAAGAACTCTTTTAAACCTTGCTTGCAGTGGGTAAAATATAAATGCTGTGCAGAGTACTGCCAGTGACTATATCTGCTGTATGTTCACCTGGCCTCCAAGTGGCACAACAGGCTCAGCAGATAGAAAAAGGTAGAACAATATTTTTTTCTATCTGCTGAAAAAACAGCAGATAGACTGGTGTGCTAACTATAAGTCTCATCAGATACATGTGCGATTGGTTAAAATGTGCTTGTTCGTCTTTCTGTGGAGTAACTTGAGGTTAGTAGAGTAGCCAGAAATTGTACTCAGGTAAACATAGCACTTCTGCAAAATATTTCTCAAGCAGAAGTTAAAAAAATACAATGCTATTCCTTTTATTTTTTAAATTATACTTAAGTAAATTTTTTGTGTAAAACTATTTTTAGCTACATTTGTTCTGTTTCCTTTACTTTCAACATATTCTGTATTTACTCAACAAAATTTTTACATTGTTTACTTTTCTTTGCTTCCAGAGCAAAGGCTACGCAATAGGAAACGCTCCAGAACTCGCCAGGGCACACAACAGCCATGCCAGGTAGGTTACAGTCGGTGTTACTTCAGAAACTCTCAGATGACCTTGGGTCTGAAGAGAGAAGAAAAAAAGCTTTTCTTTTTCTGATCTGACATATTATGTAACATAGCATGCTTTTGTGCATTTATCCCTTTCTTAAACTCCCTGTTTTGATGTTTCTCTGGAGACCGGAGCCTAGGCACCTTCCGGAGAAACAGAACGGGATCAGTGCAGTGCGGACGATGGAGGCCTTCCACTTTGTCAGCTATGTGCCAATCAAAGACCGCCTCTTTGAGCTTGATGGGCTCAAGACTTATCCCATTGATCATGGTGAGACCTTATATGGGTACTCTCTCTCTCTCTCTCTCTCTCTCTCTCTCTCTCTCTTCTATATATATATATATATATATATATATATATATATATATATATATATATATGAGATGTGCCGATCAAGTTTTTTTCCTGCTGATACCTATCACCGATACCGATCACATAATTATTTATTTATTTTTTTTATCATAAACACTACCGGTTACATTATGTGAAAAAAGGAACCATGAATTCACCTTAATTTGGACAAAAACTAGTTTTTAATAACTTTTTCCAAGAAGAAAACTAAACTAAACAGGCATTGTGCAAATTGTACTGCTATCAATAATACTATCTTTAACAGACTGATAACATATGAAGGTTGTGAAGAGGCTAAATAATGCAAAGAGCCAAAATAAAACCTCTCAACATTGATGATAAATTCAAGTATAAAACTTAACATTCAAAGGCAAAAACAGGATCCATTACAATAAACAATCCAGAGTTACTGAATGAAAACTTCCTGTTAGCATAGCGGCTAGCTGGTTACTGCTAGTTCTGATTGGCTGTTTCTGACTGAATGGAGTAATTATGCAGAACAGGGAGGAAATTGATTATTTTTTTTAGAGATTATCTGTCTCATGTTAGGACAGAGAAAGTTTTAATACGTATGTAAAATGTATTTTTTTAGTTAGATGCTGCAGCTTTAAACAGGTTCGGTGTGAGTCTCTACCAGGTGGAGCAGAAGCGGAAGTGGCTCCGTGTCAAATATTACTAAATATTAAATATTACTACCTGTGGCGGAGCAGCGGTTCAACAGTAGAACCAGCATCTTACATCGCAACTCCAAGACTTAAATCATTTTACAGGTTATTAGTTTATCTTTCTGACCGTCATGCTAATCCAGGTGAGTGTTTGTAGCTGCGCTGCTTTACCTGCTGTCTGATCCTCCATGTCTTTTTTACTGCAGTGAGCCTCGATGTAGCCAAGCTCCGTCAAGTATGTCATTGTTAGGGTTATTGTCATTGTCGTATTAGCTTCGTTGTGTTAATGCATTTTGACCGGCTTCAATTTTCCGCCGCAACACGCAAACTTCCCCATTCACTCAGTGCTTTACAGTTCAAGATCGCTTAGGATTTGTTGCTGAAGGAAAGAGAAGACCAGCTGCACAGGCAGGCTAAGAAATGAGATGCAGGTGATTGGTATCGGCAACAAGAGACCGCGATCACCGATAATGCACTTTTTCAAGGAAATCGGCCGATTATGATCAGTGACCGATCGATCGGCACACCTCTAATATACACAGTCCAGTCACATTAATGTGACCATCTGTCAAAAGCCAGAATAACCACCTTTCGCAGAGCGAACTGCTACGAGACGTGCAGGAAGAGAGTCACTTAGGTCCCTGAAGGTCTTCTCTGGGATGTTGAGCCATGCCGACTCTAATGCCGTGGCCAGCTGCGCTAGATTACGCGGTTGAGGATCCATGGCGCGAACAACTCGATCGAGATGGTCCCACAGATGCTCGATTGGGTTTAAGTCAGGTGAGTTTGCTGGCCAGGGGAGGACGGTAAACTCATCCTGGTGCTCTTCGAACCACGCACGTACACTGGCAGCTGTATGGCACCTCGCATTGTCCTGCTGGAAGATGCCATCATCCTGAGGAAAAACAATGCGCATGTAGGGGTGGACATGGTCCGCAAGGACAGATGCGTACTTGTATTGATCCATCGTGCCTTCCACAATAATCAGTGAACCCAGAGAATGCCAGGAAAACATTCCCCAGACCATAATGCTCCCGCCTCCAGCTTGGACCGTTCCTGCAATGGTTGCAGGGTGGTTCCTTTCAGAGGTTTCACGCCTTATACGCCAATGTCCATCTGTCCGATGGAGCATAAAACGCGATTCATCTGAAAACGCTACCTGTCGCCACTCAGTGGACGTCCAGCTGCTGTACTGGCGTGCAAATTCTAGCCTTCGTCGTCGATGAACACCGGTCAGCATAGGTGCACGAACCAGGCGTCTGCTTCGGAGGCCCAGACGCAGCAATGTTCGCTGAATAGGGGTTTGGGAGACACTTGTGGTAGCCCCTTGGTTCATTTTAGTGGTCAGTTGCTCAACGGTAGCCCGTCTATCTGCCCGAACGCATCTCCGCAACCGTCGTTCGCCTCTGTCATCTATGGCCCGTGGTGCACCACATTTGCCACGTCGTTGATTTTGGACAGTCCCATTTTGCCATGCACGGTACACTTTTACCACGGCGGCACGCGAACAGTTCACAAACTCAGCCGTTTCGGAAATGCTTCCACCCTTGGCCCGAAAGCCAATGATCATGCCCTTTTGGACGTCGGATAAATCGCTTCGTTTCTGCATTACGCCAACGATTGAAATGTTTTCCGAAGCCCACACACACCCTTTATATACGCTCAACTGCACTGTGCTGCCACCTGCCTTCTGTGATTGGTTATTTAACTCTGAAGTGGAAAGTACGTGGTGGTCACATTAATGTGACTGGACTGTGTATATATGCTCCACTCCTTTTGTACACTGACCCTTGAGGACTCTAAGGTGAAAAACATTGCAGAACACAAAAAAACAAAAAAAAAAACATAAAAGCTGAACTCACAGTTTCCTAAAATAACATCACAGTAATTCTCCAGACTTTTGATGAATATTTTGTGGACTGACAAGACAAAATGCTTTGGAAGGTGAGCTTCCTTTTGCATCTGGCATTAGCAGGTGGTAATAAGATGGTCTAGGACTGTTTTACTTCTTCAGGGTTTGAAGAACATACAATGTATGTTCAATTATGACAAAGCCTGATTAAGAAAGTTCAGGAAACAGTTTGTGAAGTTCAGCTCAAATGTACCTGGGTTATATAACTCTGGACTCAACAAAAATCCAAAACCAAAATTAAGGCTTTGGAGTGGTCTAGCCAAGTCCAGAATTGAATAAAATGAAGATGCTACAGTTAAAAGGCTCTTAACGCTTAAAAGTCAGTTGTTTCTATGTTTGGAGAGAAATAACATTTTCATTAGGTCAAAATTGGTTTGAATAGCTCTTTTGTCTTAGGTGATGAAGTTCTAATTTTATGATTTCATTTATCATTCACTCTGTCATCTACGTTAATGCTGGCAATAAAAAATTCAAAGTAAAAATGAAACAAAACCATTTATGAGCAATTTTAGCTGAAATCACCTGATGTCTCATTAGGACTTTTGGTGTCAAAGGTAAACACAAAATAAAAGACCAGTCTGTCTGAAAATATAGCAGACCTTTATTTTATCTTAAAACATTTATTTGCCTTATAAAAATTACGTTTTTACTTGAACTTTTTCATCACAGCTACGGTTGTCGTGTGAGCCGTTGGAGTTGTTATGCTCTTAAATGATGTAGATTTATAACACAATCCTTTAGGGCCCTGGGGAGAGGATGAGGAATGGACCGACAAGGCTCGCCGTGTCATTATGGAGAGGATCGGCCTGGCCACTGCTGGGTGAGTCACGCACCATTTAGCAAAAGCAGTAGTGCTTTACCTTCTATGCCAGCCCTTCGGGCTTAATTCTCAGACTGCTGCTGCTCTTCCTCTTTCCAGTGAGCCGTACCATGATATCCGCTTCAACCTGATGGCAGTGGTGCCTGACCGCAGAATGAAGTATGAGTCCAAGCTGGATATTCTAAAGAGGAACCGACAGACCATTCTTGAGGGTCTACAGAAGGTCAGGAACTGGGCCAAACTAAGTTTTAATACTAAATCGCTTTTTGACTCAGTGGAAATGCATTTGTCGGCGTTCAGCGGTTTCAAATTTTACCAAAGCAAAATCTTCTTGAGTGCTCCTGCAAACTGAGGTCTGTGTCTAAATGAAAACCTAATAATGATTTAATAAAATATGATGTCCCGTCTTCAGATGATCCGGCTCACTCAGCCTGACGTTGTCCAGGACAAGAAGCAGCAGAACTCTTCATCTCCAGATGAAAACACCGTTAAGAAAGAAGCAGACGCAGGTACTGTCCCAAGAAGGACTTTAGCTAACTTTGTCGACTCTGTTCTTTCAATTCACCAATCTTGTCTTTATGGAACAGTGGCAAGAAGATAGTCATAGGACATCTTGTTCAACAAGATAAACAGGAGGATGTGCTCTAATCGGATGAGACTATAATTTAACTTTTTGGTTTTGATCCAACACTCTTTTTAGTGGAAAGCTACACCTTCACAGTGAAACCCGGTGGTGGCAGCATCATGCTGTGTGGAGGCCTGTCTGTAGGAGGAGAAATAGAAGCTGGTCAGCATTGCTGGTTGGAGATAAATACAAGCCAGTCTTTGTAGAAAGAAAAGAGAAAGACTAATCTTTCATCAGAGTGAGCCAGATACATACCAGACTTAAACTTAATTAAGAATGTTTGCCAAGACTTTGCTTTTCATAAACCTTTGCCATCTTCCGTGCCATCTGTCTTCGTCTCACATCCTATGGTCCATACTTGGGTTTTTCAGAAACATAAAACTCAACCAGTTTTAATTCTAGATTCAGTGTACGAGTCGGGGGCTCAGTCCAAGGACGGAGCTGGCCCCTCCGGAAGCTCAAAGGTCATGGGAAAACCCGCTGCCCCCTCAGGAGGAGGAACCCAGCAAGTCAACCCCATCGTTCAGCGCCTGCCTGCCTTCCTCGACAACCACAACTACGCCAAGTCCCCGATGCAGGTGAGAACGAGCGTGAAGACATTCCAGGCACTTCAGTTGTAATGAAATTGCAGTTTTGTGTGACCAATTGTGGATTAATCAGGGAGTTGTTGGGTTTGGAGTTTTGTGAGGAAAATGCCATCAAATGTTGAGCTGTCTCGAAAAAATATACCGAAATATATCACAGTATTGCTTTTTTTCTTAAAACCCTGAAAACCTCTTATATTCAATTGAAAACATAATAACTTTTAAGCTCGATGCCTTCAGTGAAAGTTTCATTAAAACCTAAATCTGAACAATTACCCTGCAAAGTCCTTCCCTTTGTTTTATTGTTTTGGTGTGACGCAGAAATAAAACTTCCCTGACTGTAATCGTTTTTGCTCTGATTCATAGGAGGAGGAAGACCTAGCAGCTGGTGTCGGACGCTCTCGGACAGCAGGCCCTCCTCAGCCTCCGTTCTCGGACGACGAAGACGAATTTGACGAAGACGAGGAAGAAGCAGCAGGTTCCGCCAGTGCTTCCAGCAGGCAAGAGTTTTACTTTCCATGTAGCGTCTTACAAGGGGTTTTTAAAACCACAAGCTTCAATTTGTTCTCAGTTACAAATCCAGCTGTTCAGTGAAGGCGTCAGAGGTCGAGGTTGGTTAGAGAACATAACTGAACAAACGGTACCATGTTGGTAATTAGTGGCAAAGACCCACAGCTGGGCGGAGAATCTGTCTGTGGAGCAACTGTTAGTCATGCGCTTCACAAAAATTGTCTTCATAGAAGAGCGGCAGGAAGAAAGTCAAAGGCAACCTGAGGAAATGTTCATGGCACTTTGCCACATGTCAAGTTGGGGAAACGGCAATCATGTGAAACAAGATTCTGTGGTTAGAGGAGACAAAAATGTAACTTTTTGGCCCTGATAAGAATAGATGCAATTCTGAACAAACTACTCCCACTGTGAACCATTCTGGTAACTACATCAGGGTGTCAGAATTAGAAAGTGAAGCTTTCATAATCAGAGTTTTTAAATGTGACTTTGTTATATATTTTTTACAAACAAGATTTTCCTTTAAATGAAACAGATCCCTCCAAAATTCACAGAGGTTTGTGGTGGCGCTGCCGGGGGTGGGGGGTGGGGGGGTGGGGCGGGGGAGGTGTTAAAGTTAAAAGAGAATTCTTAACATTTTTAATAATGAATAAGTTTGTTTTGATAAGATCTTTAAATTATGTTTTTTTGTCTTTTCTTTTCTTTTTTTTTTTAGATTCAGACGAAAGGCGAGCCTGCGGTCCAGAACGGGACGGGTTGGGACTGGGATGGAGAGCCAGATTGCCCTCAACGTTTTGGCAGAGAAACTGAAGAAGGAAGCTCAAAGAAAAGACGGCGTAAACACCCCTCTGTCTGTGCGCACTGAAGGTCGCACCGGGGGTATCTGCATCACGTCCGCCTCGCAGCCTTCCCCCACGCCCAGCAACGAAAGCACAGACACGGCCTCTGAAATTGGCAGCGCCTTCAACTCCCCGCTGCGCTCGCCGGCTCGCTCTCAGGCGGCCACTCGTCCCTCGAGCCCAGTCGCGTCCCATCTGTCCCGCGTGCTGTTCGGAGAGGATGAAATGTTGAGGCTGGACTCCAGACACAACCGCGCCGTAAGAGAGCTGGGACCTTCAGTCAGTGCGTCGCTGTTGCACCTACAAGACGACGGAGTCATTTATGCTCTCCCTCCATCTGGTGAGCAAACAGGAAGTGAACGTCTTAGTTTTCTCAAGTAAAACTCAAGTTCCTAATTTGTAAACCACATGCTGCATCTGTCTTTCATTACCTGTACAGGAGATTCTGCTGAAGGCACGAAGCTCTGCACCCCTGAGAAGGTGAAACTCAAAGTGAAGGAAGATGAAAAAGATGCCATAAAGGAAGGAGATGAGGGACCATCTGCAGCGGTGAAGAAAGAAGACGAGAACGAAGACGGTGCGGAGTTGAAACCTGGCAAGGAAAAGCTCAATGTTACAGAGTCTGGAGCAGACAGCAAGCCACCAGGGGATAAGTACTCTCCAAAAGTAAGTCCTTTGTTGTAAAGTGCTGCACCACATATCCTTACGGGGCATATTTGGACTGTATAGCACCTTTAGATCTTGTTCTTTTTTTTGCTTGTGCTGCTGGTAAGAAAGCTGATGCCTGTGATGGGTAGAAACACGTAAACACAAGCAACGAGTCACCTCATTGCCTTTTGCAGGAGCTGCTTGCACTACTCAAGTGTGTAGAAGCTGACATTGCCAATTATGAGGTGTTTCTAAAGGAGGAAGTAGAAAAGAGAAAGAAATTCAAAGTAAGTGCATTTGTTATTTCACCTGGAATTCACTGTTTCTGGTCAAAATTAGCTTTTGTCTACTTTGAGTCTAAATGTTTATTTTACTTGTGCAGATAGATGATCAGAGGAGGACTCACAATTACGACGAGTTTATCTGCACATTTATATCAATGTTGGCCCAAGAAGGTAAAAAAAAACTAGTCGTTTTTGATGCTTGTTGCTTTTTTTTAATCTTTCTTCCCCCTCTTATTAAAATCTGTCATTTAAAACTCTCCTGTGGTCTAATTAACAAAAGCTAGTAAAAATTTTGCACAGCTTCTTGCTTCTAGGCTGTTGGCCCAAGGTTAAAAACAAAACATTCTCAATATTTAAACAAGATCGGGTGTATTAAAAAGATTAAACAAGCCTCACTTTCACTTATCTTCAGGATATATAATGTTAAATTGTAATAATGTGTTGGTCTTGGGCTTAACTTGCTTGTAAGGACCTTCACTCGTGTAAAAATCCTTAAAAATTAGCTGCCTCAGGCTCGTTTAACCTGCCATATGAAAATTCACATATCTGATGCCCCCAGAAAGGCTTCACAGGTCATGTATTGTTTTCTTTACAATGTTTTACAATCAGTTTTATTTGATCTTCTAAGGTCAAGATAACTGTGTTTATTTCCATGTCAGAAATAATAAAAAGATACTGGAAAAAGCGACAGAGATGGACTTGGATGGGTGGATGATTAATATGTTTTACAAGTGTTGATCTTTAACCTTGTGCTTCTTAGACAGTTAATGTTTTTCTGCAGTTTTTCTCAGATTGACCACAAGCCCAGGATCGGGTGTATTTTCTGTAGGTCTGTGTTAAACCATTAGTGTCAAACTCTTGGACGTTTCCACACTGAAACTTGTTAGTTCAGGATGTCTGCCCTAAGCTTTTGAGCTGTGAAGAATCTCACCAGTTAGACAAAAAAAAACTGTCACACGCTACATAAACCTCTATCCCTCTCCATCTGTTTGACCTAAGATTAACAACAACAAAAAAAACCTACCTTCCACTTATGCTAATATTGTCCTCTTACCTTCCCTGATATTTCGGTGCATATTCTACAGGCATGCTGGCCAGCCTCGTGGAGCAAAACATCTCTGTGCGCCGCCGGCAGGGAGTGAGCATCGGCCGGCTGCACAAGCAGAGGAAGCCTGATCGAAGGAAACGCTCCCGACCTTACAAAGCCAAACGGCAGTAATCATAGTCAAAGTCAAATGAACACCAAGCAATCACTGTAAGGAATAAAATGATGTTGCTTCACTTCTGAAAAATCATTCCTTTCGACAGTATTGTGCTGTATTTTATCTTATTTTTTTGTGCTAATGAAATCTGCTTTTGGTCGTGCTCTAGTAAATGTTTGTTTGTGTGATGCTTGCATTTTTATTGTCTGTGCTTCCAAGCAGCTCAAGCTTATGTAAAACTGAACTGTTAACTAAAAGTCAATATTTTCTCAGTGCCAATGAAGTATTGAAAGTGGGTTTTTTTTTTACTCTTTCAGTAAATTTCAGCGTCAAAACATTCAATGGAGGAATTTACCCAGTAACGTACTGTTGTCTTTTTATCATGTTATTTAAAACTGACAATGACTGTAAGGGTTTGAAATGCCTTTTTTGTTTTAAAGATCTTTATTTGTTTACGTGTCTTTAGGGGATTCTGCAGATACACACACACAGGTTTTGTGTTTGTACCTGTTTTGGATCTCAGAGTGAGTTAAGTTGAATTTGTGCTGCTTTATATTTTTGTATATATTTACATGTTATTTGGCCTGTAGACTAAATTCGGTAATTCTCTGTGCTTGCCAGTTTATTCTGAAATAAAGTTGGTTTATTAAAGCACTTTAGTCTTTAGTCTTTAGCCAAATTTCTGTGACTTTTTTAGTTTTAAATGTGACTAATTTGGAGTCACTAAATGAGTTACTTTTGATTTATATATATAAAAAAACAAAATCAGAGGAGTTTTTATAGGTTTGTTCACTGGTTGATTTTGTGGATCGGTTGTAGTGACAGTAGCCGTACACTAGGGAGAGTAATCATTCAGACCAAGTGGGACTGTTTCAGATCTATTTACTGTAACTAAAGCTACTCACATTTTAAAAAAAAAATATTGATCACTTGGGTAGATTTTTAAAACTTCCAATTTAGTTTTTGTTCTGATTGCATGTAAATAGCAATCGGCTCCTTTTGTCATTAATTTTCCTCTACTTTTAATTTTCTGAATGACTTTTAGTTTCAGTTTATGAAGCACAGCAGTGTTTTTTCAAACTATGCTTTATATATTAGTATCAAAATAGTAAGCAGTATACTTTTTTTGCTTTGATATTAATTTAAAATTATTAATGGTAGAAAGCTTTAGTTTTGTGTAAATGCAAAGTTGTGCCTTTGTAGTGTAGTGTAGCCCCTTGTTCCACACTTTTAACACATGGGAGGGGAAGTGTTTGCCTTCTTGCTGTGCTGTCAGAGCTGACCAGGGATGCTGCCTAGATCCTCCAGGCTAGTTCTCATGAATTACAGATGTCAAAACTTCAAATCTGGAGCTACATGTCTGCAGAATGAACCTGCATTAGTTTACTCTAAAGATATGTGAACAGCACATGTAAAAGAGTCATAAATTATTTAACATATATTATAACTGAACAATGTCCTTGTAACAGGACAATATTTGTAGTTTGATATTTACTTTCTATTTAGTGCTGGTAATTATTAATTTATTTCTACCACTTTTGTCTGTGCTGGAGTCAGATTTATGCAAACCACAACTGTAAATCTGGTGATTGATGAATGGCAATTTTCCATGTGTCCTTGTAAGCACAACCAATTATATTGGTCCCTCCTTCCAGACGCTCCTGAGTCTAAGCTATTAATACTGTAGTGAAGACACAACTGCCAGTATTTGTGGTAGTCTTTGACTTGGTCAGCATGCAATGCCATAAGACAGGGGTGGCCAAATCCAGTCCTCGACAGTGTTAATCTGCAAGCTAGAGCTCTGTAAAGCTTGACTGAATATTAATGACGCAACTTGGCCATTTGATTCAAGCGTGGAGAACAAGGGACACAACTAAAAGTTGCAGGATTCTGGCCCCTGAAGAATGTAGTTAGAGACCACTGATCTAAAGGTTGCAAGATGCTAGAAGGTAGGAGGTAGGACTGAAGCTCTACCTCCATGATGGGACACCTCTTAACGTTATTAAGAGGTGTTAAATGCACAATACGTAAAGAATCAAGCTTGGACTATTTCAGAGATATTATTGGTGAGATTGGTGGTGATTTACTGATAATGGTACCCTAAATTAAATTCTGCTTATACACAGTAAATTGCCAGTGTTGAATTAACACTCTAAAGTGTGTCCAAGTCAGATGATGTTAAATTCAACAATACAGAGTGTCACATTAACATGACAATGGTGTTAGTGTTAAAATATATTAAAAGTAACACCAGTGTAGTGTTGATCACAAAACATAATGTGGTGTTAAAAAAGTAAATAATTGACACCACAAGGTGCCAATATCAATCAAATCCAGTGGAAAATATTCGAAACAATACACACAAATGGAAAGTTTAACTTTTCTTATACCCATTTCAGTATTATTAATTAATTTTTTAAAATCTTAATTTAACAAAAAATGTTGCGTCAATCTTTTAACACTTTCAAAAGTGTTACTTTAACACCTGCTGACTTGGACACATATAGACACTTTTGGGTGTTAATTCAACACTGGCATTTTTACTGTGTACCTCCATGATGGGACACCTCGTAACGTTATTAAGAGGTGTTACAACACGTAAGGAATCAAGCTTGGACTATTTCAGAGATTGGCTATTATTGATGAGATTGGTGGTGATTTACTGATAACGGTACCCTAAATTAAATTCTGCTTATAGGCAGACTTTGTGAGTTCTTTAATTATTGTGAAAACATTCATAATTATAATATTTACAAACATTTTTACAATAAAACGCCACTCAATCCTGATGTAGGGGGCTGAGAAGGGTGGTTGCGTGCCGTTTAAGATAGCTGATCACTGTGAACGCGCACGTACGAGCCTTACAAGCCACCACCCATTGCGTCAGCGCGCTCCTTCGGCCTCGCCGTCAGCGCGCGCGTGCTCCGTGCGGGATGCTGGATTGTAGGTGATGATGGCGGAAGGGGAGCGACGCTGAGTTCCATCCGAGTTTTTACCCCAGCCGTAAAAGCCACCCACAACCACCGTTTCTCTCCGTCGAGACCTATCCCGAAGCAATGGGGAACGAGGCCAGCATGGAGGGGGAGGGACAGGCGGGACAGCCCGGCGCCGCCGTCCCTGCAGCGGCGGGGGCTCCGACTTCCATTTCAGCACCACCGGACTCTGGACAGCGCATCAAGCCCAGCAACGGAGCGCCAGCCGGAGGAAGTGGGGCTGCGTCCGGGCCGGGGATTAACAGGTAGCCGAGATAGCTAGGGAGGCTTCACTGCCCAGAGTGTGGGAAATGAAGCGAAATCAGGGAGGATTCGTGGCAGCGTGCTGGAGCGTACATTAGTTCAACCAGCAGCGTAGATACAGGCTCAACCGACTGCGTGTAGATAGACATGAATGGGCGCTTAATTATTTATTTCATTACCCCTGTCAACACTATTAACAACCTCCTCTTGAAACCTCCTTAATTTTGGCAGCAAGTCTGCCGTTGTCGATTTGCTTTAAGTCGATCAAGTGAACGGAAGCAATCGTACATGTAAATGTAGCTTTAAGCAATTTCAACAGGAATTTCTACGCCCTTTTTCTACGATGTCTGCCCTGAGGATTCAGTATCAATGAATGAAAGCGACATTTTCAGGCAGTAAATGTTGCAACTCGAATCTTGGAAGCAGAATTTTCACCTCATATCCAAGGTGATGATTTTCAGAATTTAATAATAAAAATAAAATGAGGCGGAGAAAAAAAAAAAGAAGAAGCAAAGTGTCTCCAATTCGTATTAGAGGGATCGGTCGGTTCTACTACAGGCTTCTTTGACGTGATTTCCAGTAAATACAGGGTCATTCTGAAAAACACACCTTCCTCCTTGCCAGCAGCAGACGTCTGTCTCCCTGATGACAGCGTTGTGTAGGATGTCACTGCTCCCATCAGATATCACCAACGTCATTGAGAGTGCAGGACCAAAACATATGCCATAGCCGTCTTAGTTACCAGATCTCATTCTCAAATTAATATGCTGTGAGATTAGAATTGCAGCTGGTCAGAAATGGGTCATTTACTCTAAAGACAGTGCTGTTGTATCTCCTCCCTAAAAGAAATCTTTTGCCATTTCAGTATTTGCAACAACGCTGCCCTCCTACTAGCATTAAACCCACATTGATGGCTTAAAATAATGCAGCCGTAAACTGATCAAATACTAACAGGGAACATGTCTGTGGTCACATGTGGCAGCTTGGATGTCGGTATTTTCAGTGTGGGTGTGTGTCAGGGATTACCCTTCTAACAAGATCTGATATTGCCTAATTACACAGTTCAACAGTTGTAAACCTTAACACACACAGACATTGCTGCATCGTGGATTTGCCACACCTGCTTGCAGTCGCTGTGCAACAGTTTCTGAGACTGGCGTGCAAATAGATTTATAGATTTGCTGCAAGCGTTCCTTCGTGTGGTTAAATTACAAGGTGCAGAGTTGATGCTTTGTTTGAGACTATGACTTATGGCAGGGAGAAACTCTGAGGTGTAACATTTTATAAAAACATTCTGCGTTTATGTGCAGTGTCTTGCAATACTATTCATACCTCTTGACATTTTTCATGTCGTTGCATTAGGATTGCAAATTTTAATATATTATTTTGGCATATCTGGCATACCGCCATAAAATAGTGCATAACTGTGAAGCAGAAGGAAATGAGACAAAGTTTCCTAGCCTTTTTCAGAATTACAAATCTGAAAAGTGTGGTGTGCATATGTGTTAAAGCCTACCCAAATCAATACTTTGCAGAACCATATTTTTATGTAATTACAACTGCAGACATTTTGGGGGAAACCAGTTCTATACCTGCTTTGCACATCTACGGACTGATATTTATTTTATTCATTTATTTTTTTTTTTCAAAATAGCTCTAGTTCTGTTAGGCTGAGAGTTTCTGCATAGATCAGTTTTCAAGTCTGGCCACAGATTCTCAACTGGAACCTGTGATCAGAAGGAAATGAACCATTTTCAGCTCACGAAAATGGTTTGAACTAAACCTTTCCAATATAACTCCGACTGCATATTTATTCTCTTTGTTGTAATGGAAGATGACCTTCCTCCAGAGTCTCAAGTTCTTTGTAACTATAGCAGGCTTTTGTTCATTGTTTGCGCCATATTTTGTAATGTCTATCTTTCTTTAAATTCCCCTGTCTTTGCTTAGGAAAAACATTTTTTCTCCTTGTCACTTTTCCCTCAAGTGCAGATTTGTGAATTTAATTTCTAATAGTTGCCTGTCAGTTGCATCTTCCACCTGAGCTGTGGTTCTCTGCAGTTCCTCCAGAGTTGCCGTTTTGTCTGCCTCTTTGATTACTGCTCTTCTTTTCTGGCCTGTCAATTTATGTGAATTGCCATGTTGCTATAGGTTTGTAGATGTGCTGTGCTCTTTCCACTTTCCAGAGGATGGACTGAATTGAGCTGTGTGAGATGTTCAAAGCTTTGAATGTGTCACGTTTTTATGACCGAATCCTGCTTTAATACTTTAATTTATTCCCTTCTTTTATCCTTGATCTGTCTGCTGTGTCCATTGATCTTCACAATACATATGCATTCCCAAAATGGTCTGATTTGCAATTGTGAAAAAAAAGGAATTTAAGGATCATGTTGCATCTTATGCATGCATTGTGCGCCTCTTCATGTTGGTCAGTAACATAAAATCCATAAGTGAAATATGAAATACTTCAAGTGGAATGAATGAATACTTTTGCAAGTATTTGTACCGTTTCTTTGTAGAAAAGATCCCTGTGTCCTGCCTGTGTATTGTGTGGGGTAGATTTAAATGCTCATAGCTTGCTTGTTTTCTCATGATTTTTTTATATCTGTATTTCTTCCTAGTATCCCCCCTTAGGTTCCTCATAAAGAGAGTGCAGAGACTGAGTGCGCTAACAAACAGAGAGGCAGAATGAGAAATGAGCAGAAGGAAAGAGAGGAACATCGCAGCACAAGCTGATTTAAATGGTTTTTCTTGAGATCATGAATCTGGCTTTAACATATTCCTTTGTGAAGAACCCATAAGAATTTCAGCATCAAGACGACAGTGTCTGGCTTTGGACTTGATAGACGACTTTCATTTTAATTGAAATGAGTTGGCTGGTAATGCGAATAGGGATATTATATCTTTTATATTACCTTACTTAAAAGTGAGATCTACAGGACTTTTTTTGCTGTGTGTTAGACCAAATAATATTACATTCGGTCACAGAAAGAGAGCTAAATCCGAGGCTTTCCAGGAGTCTTCTTCGGGGCTATCTGGCCGACCCGTCTGCTCCAGTGAGCACCACAATAATTGTTTTCTACTCTTATCATAACAGCTTTCTCTAAGTGCACAGTCATCCCAGCATTGACCATTACTGAAGAGCATTCTGACACAAGCTCCACATATTTCCTGTTTACAACAACATACTCAGTGTGGTACTGCAGCACTGATCTGCCACAACATTTCTAAGCACTATAGCAATTAAAACAGGCTCCCTGAAGGACGTAGTAGTTTTGAGATTCTCATTAGCATATGTGCCTAAGTTGTACCTGATTTTTATTCAACTCAAAACAGGGAATCAAGCACATGCTGGAGGCAGATGTTATTAGCCTAAAAATAGGTTCAATTCCTTAAATAATTTGGGTTTGTTTTTTTTTAAAAGATCTGATTAAGAAATCTGTTGAATCACCAGACTGAGGTGATCAAGGGGAAAAGGGCTGATCATGATGTCTGGCTGGTTGATTGGTGCATCTTTATCCTCTCCAACCTTTACCCTTCGCTCGTTCACAATTTTTGAGCTGAATTTATAGATTCTGTCAGACTTTATATTGCTGTATCATGTTAATGAATCATGTTTGAAATTGTGATTTATTTTCAGTACTGCAGCAGCCTGTGAGGATTTTAATATAGGGTTTGCAAACATGGACTGTTTCTTTAAAAACGTCTTTATAGGTTGAGATAGCGATATTAGGAAATCTGTTTGTGTTCAGAATACAGCTGAGGAGGGAATAACTGTTTTACCAGAAGAGATGTTTTAATGAATTTACAACATGGAACATCTCTAGCTTTCTTGATGCGTTTTAATGCAGCCAGTGAACATTTTGGCTGCAGCATCAGCCCTGTTTTAACACTAGAGCTGAAACTAAAGAGCAACACACATTAGCTTTATGCTGTGAATAAAAAATATATGCCACTATTATGTTTTTATTATAAAACAAACCAACCACCAGTGACATCTGGTCTGCAGATGATCCTTTTGGAACCTGTCCTACTCAGAAGCGTCGGTACTTATAACAAAACTATCCACAGCTAAAGCTCAGTAATCTGCTCTGTCTTGGTGCTCTTCAGCACAACACACCCAGTGTTTTAGAGGTGACATTTGATGGGCATCAGCTGCTTCAGGACACCATAACTCTCCTCATGTGCATTTCCCTTGAGTGTGGTTTCCATGAGGAGTTATGGATGATCTGCAGCTATGTTAACATGAGTGATGCATGGACGAGTTTTTATGACAATTAATTCTAAGGATATTTTTGCAGAAATTTGTCTTAAAAACAGATAAATATCAATGCTTTACACATGTCAGATGTTTTAATTGTCTAGACTGTAAGCTAAATATAGCAAGTGATGGTGCTTTCGTCACAGTGTTGCAAGAGTGGAGATTTACGAGGATGGATTTGTTTGTCAAACTTATGTTGGGAGCATTTACACCTTTATAAACTGATGCAAAAGTACAAGTCTGTGTTAATAATAGATGCCTTCATGTTGTAGGACGTAATGCTCAGGCAGTACGTCCGTCCTCATGATTAATTTACCTTCAGCAGTAAGAGCACTGCTGCCTGCACAGACTTGGCATGCAGAATGTTTATGGTGTCCTCACATAAATGATTTGAAAAGCAATTCTTTCTCATTATTTATGATGCTTTTGTGTACAAAAAATCAATACCTACAATACCTGGGAGAGACTGGCAGCATACTGACAATGACCCATTGTTTGGATAAAAAAAAATCTAAAAAATCTAAAGATTGTGGCGTCTTTATTATAATATTTATGCTTTTTTCCTGGAGTTTTATTTTCATATATTTTATGCATTTTAAGTGGCTGTGAAATGCTGTGGCTGAATCTGAACTCTGATCATCCTTCATGCAGCATATTGAGTATTGCGTCTGCATAATTATAGTGGTGGATTTATTTTTATGTGCACAGATGGTATATACCTTGCCACTGATTCATAGCCACTACACTCTCTTTAATGTAAGTTTTTCAAGAAACAAACTTGCCTTCTCTGATTTAAGTATATAAAACAGTCTATATAAAAATGAAAAGTGTGGTGAGCTGTAACTAAAAATGTTTTGGTAATGATTGAAGCAGACCCCAATGAAACACTTCTATCCACGTTCTAAAACACATAATGATTAGTTTAATTTCCCTTGTGGCATTTTAATATAGACTCTTTAACACTTAAGACTAATTGGAAAAAATATAATAGTGTTCAACTGCAGGGGAGATGTTTACATATGTACAGTATTGACATTAATTTCAACTGTGTAAAACTTTGATCTTAACTGTATGTGTTTAATTTCTTACCGTCTTGTGTCAGTGAAAGTAATAATGCATAACTTATAAAATATATAGAAACACATAAGCATTATTTTTGACATAATTGGCTAACGACTCTATGTTGATGCTGTTTTTGGTGTTTGTTTATATTTGACTTAAACAAATACTTAAAAAAATGTCTTTTTATAGTTTGAATATTTGTTAAATGAGCCACAGCATCAAATTAAAACTCAGTCATGGTGAGGACATGAATCAAACTTTTGTTTTCTCCTACATTTTGACATCAATAGACACCGGCTGCTCAGCCTTCACTCTTCAATCACATTTATTTGTTAGACAGAAGGGACATTGGTGTTTTCTGTCTTGCTGTAACTAAAATGTTCTCTGGGTGTTTTTTTCCTTTCCCTTATGTCTAACTCTCCACAATTACTTGCAGGACAAAATTAAAACAGCCCTGCTGGTTAATTATGAAGCTGAAAGTTTTTTCCTGTGGGTAAAAAAACAATGCTTTCATCTGATGTGACATTTAATGAATGTGCAAACAACAAATATATCCTGCTGCTGATGTTATGTTTGCTGAGCAGATTTAGGGTGTCGACTAAATCTCTCGTATTTATTTTAAAACTCACAATGAATGCCGCTGCCATGTGCAACTGAGATACGTTTTCCGCTTTGACCTTTAAATATTACTAAATGGAGCGCAGAGGATAGCTTTTCAATCCAAAGCCTCAATCCGCCTGTTTCGCTTACAGTGAAAGATCTGCAAATCAATAAGAAACATGTAGCCTCGCAGATAAAAGGACATTGATGCAGATATACAGTATCCAGCTAATGTATAGCACACATATCAGATTATGATTACTGCTGCAAAATACATGTTTTAAATTCATTTTGAACGGAAAGATTACCTCATTTATAAAACAGATGAGACAGTTTATTGTCTGGACTCTCAAAGTGGCGAAGCTTTAGAAAGCCTGGATTTATGTTTTTGTTAACATAGTTAATGTTTTCAATGAAAAGAGTCTGCAGCACCATTTGGCAGATAAAGGAGGAACACTATACATTTAGCTAGTTAGATTTTAGTGAAACAAATAATTTTGTTATTTAAAAACATCTGTTATTATGTATTTGCACTACGTTGCTCAGGAGCCTTTTATGAAAGTCTTCGAAGCAGCAGCGGCTTTTGAAGTGAACATTTATTGAACCTTTAAAAAGGATGCATGTTTTGCTACAACCACCAAATTCAATTTATGTTATTGGGATTTTATGCGGTAGACAAACAAACAGTCTATGATTGTGAAATGGATCAAAAAGTATGCACAGTTTTCAAACATCTCCAAATTTTGCACCTTTTGTACAGCTGTAAGTCAAAACTAGAATAAAATATCTTCTTTGTAGAATCGTTCAGCCTCAGGTAGACTGTATGGAGAACATAGTGAATTAATTTTATTTCCACAAATTCTCAAATGGACTTTTAATTGGGACATTCTGACACAAAAAATAAGCATCTAATCAGTTTTAATCCATTGTTCTCTTACTTGATACCTTAATTGTCTTCATGATGTTGTTTGTGCTCTAATGTTCTCTTACAAACCTGTGAGACCTTCACCTTCTGCTGGATTTGTTCTGAGATAAATTTACACCGATTTTATTTCATGTTATTTCAAGAGTGGAAACGAATGGACGGCTCACTTTCAAGATTTGCAGTTTAGAAAACCAGATGGTTTTTTTTCCATCCACTTAACGGTTATGTGCAACTTTTGACTTTGTCTATTGCATACATCCCCAATAAATACATTAATGTTTGTGTTTGTAGCATGACAAACAGTTTAAGCAATGGAAATATTTCTGCACTGTGATTGATACCTGTGCAAACAACAGCAGCGTTGGCAGGAGACACTCTTCTTTCTGCGCTACAAGAAGTACTTTCTGGGTTTCGTAACTTTGTTTGGTCTCAGTTTTCTTGTTTGAAGCTTCCAGCACTACTGTCTGTTTCTCATCATGTCCACTGCTTGCTTGTTAGTGTGCAGCTTGAGGATACAAAGCAAAACAAAAAACAAAACCACCTGGAAACTCTGCCTGGCAAAATATAAGGCCGGTGACCAGTGAAAGACAAAGTGAAATTGAAAAACATTTCTCTGAAGCGTTATCTTTAATCTATTATGCATTATACTGTATCTAATAAACAAAGTAGTAGACTGCAAACATAAAAATAACCTATTGTAGCAGTTACAAACGATTGAAGTATGATTAATAGTTTAATTGTTTGCCTGTGAAATATTTGTGTAAAAATGTATTATGCAAGGTAAATCTGGTAATTGCTTACTTTGCTTGGAAGGAAAAACAGACTCTTCTGTTTCAAAGTCACAGAAATGCTTCAAGTCTTTTGAAGTTGCGTTTTTCTGGACTTTGGATACTTTTCCCACAAAATTACTGTCTGGTCCTTAGAGCCAGTCATAAAAGCATATTGGACAATGTGTAATTTCAAATGTGTAAATTTAACAAGTGAAAACCAAAATAAGTGCCCAACCTAAAAAGCTGCCTTCTGCAGCTGGGCAGCAAGGACCTGAGAGAGACATTGTGTTTTACTTAATCCATTTACATTGTGCCATATTTTCAGATAATAGCCCTTTAGGAATCACTGCGTTGGTCCTAAAATACAATTTTATAGGTGTCACAGTCATGGATTAAACTGGGCCTCTGCAGCTAATATTCGGGCAGATTCCACTCAGTAAAAAATTATTTCATTTTGTTCTTTAGGAGCAATAAATTCAGTGTCTCTGGAACTTTAATAAGTAATCAAATTTAGTTAAAAAATAAAAGTAACAGAACAGGTCATGGCTTGAGGAAATGAAAAGGCTGAGGCACAGAGATTTTCATGCAGTGAGATATGTTTAATAAAAGTTGCAGACTTACAAGAACTCAGAAAAAAACACAGGAGACAAAGGAAACTGAGGACGATATATATATATAAAAAAGCAGAAATTAATACTTACAACATAAATGGGCAAAACCCTAAAAACCCAAACACCCAATGTTCATGACAAAACATTTTCCTGCATAATAAAAGCAATGCAGGAAGTGTTCCTGTGATGGTTTGCAGGAAACAAAAATCCGTAAAAATCCGATTTAAAATTGCTGGACTCTCTGTTTTAGATACAAAAATAGTTGATTTTTAATATTTAATGCTTAGGACATGTCACGTATATCAGAGTCGGCGTGCTTAAGAAAAATAAAACTATTCCTCTGATGATGGCACCATTCGTACTGAAAGTATGTATTTAGTTGCTTGGATTGTTCAGTAAATGGTTGCAGGAGCTGTAGGAGAAAATGCTATAAACATTGACTGTGACACCTTTCTTGTTTTCCCAGCTGTTGACACCAACACCTCGTTAACTAATTAGCAAGGGCATCATTGCATTCTGGTCTCAGCATTAGTTAGCTGTCATAACAAGAGCTGTCTCTTCTCTACAGTGCCTCTGAAATCTACTCATACCTTTTAAATGTTTTCACATTTTGTCACAACAACAGAACTGAACGTGGGATTTCATGTGACACAAAGTTTAATGCTTAATTGTGAAGTGGAAGAAAAAGGATGCATAGTTTTTAAAATGTAATTATCTGAAAGGTGTGGTGTACATTTGACACAAATGACAATAAAGGTTTTGTAGCTCTGGCTGTATGCTTATTTTTAGACGTTCTGCAGGAAATGTAAGTCACCACACTGGTACTCTGATCCCAGAGCAAAATGCTCCCACTGCCACCTTCACCGCGGGGTTGATGTGTTCAGGGTGCAGTATGAGTTTTCCTCTTCAAATTCTGTTTTGTAAGCCAGAAAGTAACATTTCAGTCTCATCTGACCAGAGCTCGCAGTATCCCCAGCTTGACTTATGGTAAACTTTAAATGTAATTCCTCCTGGGTTTCTTTGAACAGTGACATTTTGTTTTCTTGCCAGATTTGTGGAGTGCATGTTTTTGGATAATGGACTATATTGAATCGGTGTACTTTGCACACTAACCCTCTCTAAAGAACTCCCAAAGGAACCGTAAAACAGCTGTACATATACTAAGATTAGATTACACACAGATGGACTCTTTCTACTAATTAGATGAATTCTAATTAGTTTCAGATTTTATTTAGAGGTGTCTGTGTCAACAGACTTGTTAAATTACTTTTGCAAGATACTCTAAAACTCAATAGCTGATCGGTGTAGTGGGGACCATTCTCCACAGTTGACACATTCAGTTATGCGTGACTAGTTTCCCTTATTGGTGTTCAAATAGGAGAGTGGTGTAAATGGTTCTCGTTTGACTCCTGGGACCGATGGAACATATTCCCCCAAAATGTTGAACTCCTTTTAAAGATTCATGTTGCCCCGCAGGTGTGATGCTAATGAGTTTAATTTAGATGACAGCGTGATCTTGTTAAATGTACTGCTGCCACAGTGAAGGGTGGCAGCATCTCTCTATTGCTTTACAATGAGAGGTTTTACTCGGTCTTCCCGTTACGACGAGCTGTCGTTGTATAAATGACTCTCTACTCGTTTTGCGATAATGCGACCAATTTGTTGTGCCTTAGACAAAGTGTCTACAAGTTGTTCTCAGTAGACTCCTGTTTGCCTGTAACTTATGAAAAGGTGTCTTCCACTTCCAATTTTTCTTTGTTGCTCTCATTAAGTAAAGCCTCAGGCTTTGTATAAATCATTGGAGACTTGATGTCTGAGCTGTTCAAGGGGAGGTTTTTCAAGTGAAACTACCTGGTGCTTTGTGAGAACAGCAGGAGCATAATATTTATACTTACACCTTAAGTACCGAGTGCATAACTTATGAGACTGAAGAGAGAGGTTGGCTGTGGACTGTGAACACTTGTGTTGATTTTCAGATGTAGCAGACTAACAGTGCAGATGAGCTCACTGCGGTGAAATCTGGACTCCTGTGGAGAGTTGACCAAGGTTGGAGTTATGCAGCAGCTCAGCCCATTTCGAAATGACTCACAATGGTTAACATTTTATGTACTTCAGCTCTTTTAGTCCTCCCTTTAGTTTCACTCTCGCTTTGCTTTGAATGCTGAGCTGCTGCTGGGACCGTCTTTGAAGACGACAGGCTTGACAAAGCAAGGTATAAGTTGTTATGACACTGGAAATTCGCTGCTCATATTTCAGTGTCTACTCTAACGCCTAAAGGTCTGAGTGGGTGTGAAAACGAAAGTTTAAGATAGTTACACTTTTTTTTGTCTCAGCTTAGAAACACCTATAATAAATGAAGGATTTAGCTTTTTCAAATGTCCTGCTTCTAATCGATCCTAACGTTTCTTACTCTGCACTCAAAATTGAAATTATTCCACAAAATAAAAAATAAAAAAAGTTGTCAGCAATCTTAGTCCTTGGACAGTAAACATGTTTTTCTCTTAATTCACACACGGTATAAAAAATACAGTTAAAATCCTAGGTGTTAGTTGGGAAAACTCTCTGACAAAAACAAAATAATTTAGTGTACAACTGAGAAAAATAACTGCGGATTCTCACAAAGCAGGAGAATGATTAAAAAAAATATATATCTACGTACTAAGAGCTAGACTGGAATTTAAAAAGAACCACACAGCACAGAACCAGACTGTTGGAGCTACCAAGTGAAAGATTTCAAAGACCCTTCATGAAAACTAATCTAGCGAGATGTCTCTAATTAATCCAGAACTACTGCCAATATGTTAGCAAATGACTTGGCCTGATTACAATCATTAGAACAAACCACAAACAACCATATCTTCCAAGGAGGATTCCTTTAGCATCCTCAAAAGATTATTCATACTGGAAGCATGATCCTTGGTCAACTGGTCTGAAACTACAGATCTTTGACCATAGAGATCATTTTTATCTTTCCTCTTGTGTTAATGAGAGTCTGCTAAGACAAAGACTCCTCATCTGGCTTGCCTCTAAACTCTTGACTTAATAAATGCATAAGAAGTCTTGACCACTTCTAAATAATTTGTCAGCATTTTTGGGAGACTTGTGACAAGACATGAATCATTTATAAGCTTTTTGACAACACACCGACAGGTTAAATGCTTGCTTCTTCTGACATTGACGGTGGCATCGGCATCAGGGCTTCCTGGGATATTTCTTTAGTGTCAGACGAGCTTAGAAACTGCAGAAAATTGACAACTGAAACCTCATTTGAATTATTCTACACTGATTAAGGATAAATTAAAATCCTGTTGACTCTATTTTTTGAAAACAATAAGTGGTGATTCTTCTTTTTCCAGAAAATATTTCTAAAATCTGGTCTCTTGTTCTTCATGCTAACCCAGCACTGAGAATCACTGGATGTGTTGGTTAACAACAGTTACTGTCTAGTGAAACGTGTTAAAATAGGTGTAATAAAACCATGCTTTAATATACTTACAGAAGTATTTAGATACAGACATAAAATCCTGACTATTCAAATAATAAAAGCACATCATTGTTTTTAAGCCATATTACTGTACAGATTTTAAAAGTTTAGAACAGAAATAGTTTTTTTTCACTTATTTGCCATGTAATTATGCCCATCATCCCCCTCAATCACTAATTTCTTCATTCCCATAATAATTGTCACCATTCCTTCATTCTTCTCTCATCGGCCTCCTCAATCTGTCCCTCACTCGCCCTAGGAAGATATGCGTGGTTATGGTGCACAGTGATTGTTACTGCAAGCCTAATTAACAAGTGATCATTTTAGTTTGAAGATATGTCCAACCTGTCCAGACGTTTCTCAGCTAAAATGTGGAAATATGTGGTCCAAAATTGGATGTTTAGTAAAATAAAATGGGTTAATAAGGTTTTTTTTTTTAAACCTTCATGTCAACAGTTTTAGCAGTGAGTGGCAGATTTTACAAAAAGACTACTGCTTGTCAGGAACTGAAGTAAGGACCTGCTTTGTTGCAAGCATGCCACACTGCAGCCGCATGACTTAAAATTCACAATTACTCTATGAGTCACTTTCCATGTGCTCAAGTAATGTTTTTTTTCTTTTACTGACTTTGGTTAATTTATTCTGAATTATATGAAGCAGATGTCACATTTCAGTTTTAGCTTTCAGTGATTTTTGTATGATTTACTGACTGTCAGGTTCTTAAAATTATTTAACTATACTGCATATAAATCTTTTTTGTATGGACTCAGTAATAAAATGAGATCTATTGCTTAGTGGTGGATTAAATACATATTCTTGATCATTCAGGATGAATCAATGAGAAAATGCCAGCTACTGTCTTCCTTTTTTTCTGGAGAGCTTTCTGTTTTATGTTGATATGTTTTTATGTATTAAAGATCTAATACTCCTTTAAATTAAATTGGGTATTATTTGTCAGATGTAAGGTAGCTGCATGCATTTTACTTGGACTGTGTTACATTTGCTTCTGCTAATAAATAAATGACAGTGTGAGTAGTAAAATATCTAATAAATAATGTAAGTATCAGCTAGGGATGTGCCGATCAGGTTTTTTTCTCCCGATACCGATCACCCCTGAGGGTTGATCGCCGATTCCGATCCCCGATACTGATCACATAATTATTATTATTTATTTATTTTTTTAATCATAAACACTACTGTTACATTATGTGAAAAAAGGAACCATGAGTTCACCTTAATTTAGACAAAAACTTGTTTTTAATAACTTTTCCAAGAAGAAAACTAAACAAAACAGGCATTGTGCAAATTGAACTGCTATCAATAATACTATCTTTAACAGACTGATAACATATGAAGGTTGTGAAGAAGCTAAAAAATGCAAAGAGCCAAAATAAAACCTCTCAACATTACCAAAATATTCAAGTAGAAAACTTAACATTCAAAGGCAAAAACAGGATCCATTACAATAAACAATCCAGTTACTGAATGAAAACTTCCTGTTAGCATAGCGGCTAGCTGGTTACTGCTAGTTCTGATTGGCTGTTTCTGACTGAGCGGAGTAACAGGGAGGAGATCGATTATTTTTTAGAGATTATCTGTCTCATGTTAGGACAGATAAGGTTTTAATAAGTATGTAAAATGTATCTTTTAAGTTAGATGCTGCAGCTTTAAACAGGTTCGGTGTGAGTCTCTACCAGGTGGAGCAGAAGCGGCTCCGTGTCAAATATTACTAAATATTAAATATTACTACCTGTAGCGGAGCAGCGGTTCAACAGCAGAACCAGCGTCTTACATCGCAGCTCCAAGACTTAAATCATTTTACAGGTTATTAGTTTTATCTTTCTGACCGTCATGCTAATCCGGTGAGTGTTTGTAGCTGCGCTGCTTTACCTGCTGTCTGATCCTCCATGTCTTTTTACTGCACTGAGCCTCGATGTAACCAAACTCCGTCATTGTTTTTATGTCATATTAGCTTCGTGGTGTTGATGCATTTTGACCTGCTTCTATTTTCTGCCATAACACGCAAACGTCCTCATTCACTCAGTGCGTTATAGTTACACATCGCTTAGCATTTGTTGCTGCGCGTTTGCGCAGTGAAGGAAAGACGAGACCAGCTGGACAGACAGACTGGGAAATGAGATGCAAGTGATCGGTATCGGTAACAGAGCCAATGATCGGCCGATCCCGATCATCACCGATTTCACGGAAATCGGCCGATTATGATCGGTGACCAATCGATCGGCACACCTCTAGTATCAGCCCATTATTGATTGTTAGTCAGCTACACTACAGCATACTACAGAGCAAATGAGATGAAAATTAATTATCAGTGCTGGGAAATATTCGTTTGACAGAACAGCTCTGGAATAATCTTTAGATAATTTTAATCAATATGAACTTAATGCCAGAGGTTGAAAAAGTAGAAATTTCTCCCTTTAGTTGAAATTGTAATATTAAGTGTAAAGACATTATTTTGCCCCCTGAGATCAGTTTTGCCAGTTTTGCAGGAGTAAAACATTAAAATCATGACTCAAAGTAATTATCTAACTTATTTCATGCCTTCTTTTCCTCCCTCCCTTCCAGACCTCTATCAGACCCCGGGCCTAAAGCAGGAGCGCAGAGCACCCATGGGCCAGGCGACAGGTTGGCCTCCCATGATGCCAGTCAGCATGCTGCGCCTCAAGGAGGCCAGGGTCAGGGACATGCAGCCAGGAAGAATCTGCAGGTTGACTTGGGGGGCGGCAGAACCGGAAGGTCCCCTTCTGTGTCCCCGGACCGTGGGAGCGTCCCCACCTCCCCTTATTCTGTGCCTCAAATTGCTCCGATGCCCAGCAGCAAGCTGTGTCCTGTCTGTAAAACCACCGACCTGATGGGCACTGGGGACGACAAGCCCAACTTCAACACCTGCACACAGTGCCGCTCCATGGTGTGCAACCAGTGCGGCTTCAACCCACACCCTCACCTCACAGAGGTAGGCAGTGCTCAGTTATGGCATTAGAAGAAAAAAGAAAGCTTTTTTTATTGTTGTTTGCTTGACATAAGATATTTTTATGTGACAATCTTTATTCATAGTGGTCGATAAGGGTTGGGAACAACAGAATAACATTTTTTAAAAAATCAAAAAGAGTCAAAATACCATTTAATCAAAAACACACCACTAGAATGTATTAATTACAGTTTAATACATAAAAAATATGAACAAAACTCCCATAAGATATTTGTAAAAATCATAACATTGAGATAAATGTCTTCTATTAAAATACCTTTAATAGGGATTTTAATAGTGTATGATGTAACTTAGTTATGATCAACAAAACATGCTGACTGTGTGTCATTGTGCATTTACATGGGGAATATTGTCATAAAGAATAGTGTAATTGACAGCTGAACTGCTACAAGCATACAGAATCCTGATATCAAGTTGACTTTTTATTGCCTGGCTTGTAATTTTCAGATTTAAAAATGTAAAATAAAAACCTGTCCTTGATTAATTGAATCACAGAGCATTCTTGGACCTGTTGAATGTTTGGAATGCTTTAAAAAACAAAGGGATCAGAGATTGTTTGACAATCTGACAATAATTATTGTCAGATTGTTCTGTTTGGTAAAAACATCTTCTTGCATCTTGGTGTGATTTTTATTATACAGTTCAAGTGTTATATGAGTATCAGTATACTAAATCCATGACAATTTTTAAAAATCATTTTAATGAAATTTTCATTCTGTGGAAAGATTTTTCAAATTGCTGATGAAGAGCAGCTTTGATGATGACTATTGTTGCTGAGTTGGCTTTGACTGCTTCACAGTCTGTAATGCAGCAGCTGAACAGGAGGGAACATGAGAGATCCGTTACATGCTGACTGAGAGCTGTGAACCTTTTGTTCTAACAACAATTTGTCTTGATTTTTTAAATCTGTTGGATGTAATTTGCAAGTCATAAAATGTGTTTGTGAACAGAAACCAGCGAGTAACAGAATTTGAGGGAAAAAACACACAAGCTTAATTAATCAGGTTGTAGAATTAATTAAAACAGTATGAGATATCCTTGTAATTTAATCTTGACAGTACATGTTTAGTGATGAATGCCTCTGGCCACATTTAAACATAGGTAGAAAGCCTCAAATTAGATAATTTTTTTGTTACCGTAGCAGAATCTCACACTCAAAACATTGCTGCAAGTTACATTCAAATAATTTTTTTTACCTCACTTATTATCCTCTTCACTGTGTGGGGTGGCAAGATAAACTTCATCCAACCTCCATAAGCCTTATTTGTCACAATTTTAGATTAAACTTTAATCTAATCTAATATTAAACTTTTAATCAATACTGTTATTGTAGATATCAATGCATTTAGAGAAGAAGATAATTTTGGTAGCTATTTCCAAACTTTGGCTGTACTTTTTATCTTGCCATGCATGTTGTATATGTGAACAAAAGGAAGTGTGTTTTGTGGAAAACAATCTGTCATAGAGTGAAAGTGTATGAATCATGTGTAACACAAACTTCCATTTTGTATATTTCATGTGAATAGTGATAAGGAACATAAAATCTAGGATGTAACTTTTAGAGTTAAGGGCTTGATTTCCAGACAGGGAAGTCTAATGCCCCACGTTTTTGCACATCGCCCATATCAGAAATGATTCCTGCTTTAGCAGTTAAAATAGACCTGGTAGGAGCACCAAGCAAAAGATCCTGAAAACCCCCCAGACTTTCAAGAGCTGATAACCCAGAACAGATGCTATGATGCTGTAGACGACCTAGCCAAGTCAGAAACTGTAGACTGAAAGGAGACGATTATTAGAGATCAGCACATGAATGAATGAATCACATTAATTTGAATAGTACATTTCCGCACTTAAATAGACTAGAGTGTTGGGAATCAAGAAAAAAACTCCATGTCTTCAGAAGAGACACCCTGAAATTTCCTCAAAGTTTCTTGAAGAAGATTATAAATAGTGGGCCTGAATTTATTGTAAGACTTTATTAAATTTTACTAGGGCTGCCAGTAAAAATGATGGAGCTGTACATCCATCTTCTATAAAAGTTTGATAGGATTTTAGGAATACTTGATGCTGCTTCTGTGAAGACAGCTCAGTATATTTCCCCTGCCATTAACAATCATTTAAGTCCATCTAAGCATTTATTTTAATGAACAGGTAGCTGAGAAAGCCTTTTGCGTTGATCCTAAAATAAATCACATTGCTAATATGAATTAGGCCATTCCACAGTGTTACTGTGAATCAAGTGTGGCTGTGTCATCTGTCATAAAGTTTCACATCAACTTCAATGAGTCATGTGGCAGAACTGCAACAATGCAACGTTAGTTAAGCTGGCCTACAGGCTACAAGAGCAGCCGCAGGCTTATTATGTACTGAGTTATCGAGAGTAAATGCTTATTTTTTGTACAAATGCAGCGCTGATGTACGTATACTGGGTAATGGTTGTGTTTTTAGGCTTGGGTGCCTCCATGCATGAGGGTAGCATAACTCTGGAGGCTTCCATTGTTAGAGGAAAAGAAAAGAAAGGCGTAGGAATCGGAAGGACAAGAAAAAAAAACCCGTGGACCAAAGCGGAGACAGATAGCGGAGAATGGATCGTGGCAGGGAGTGAAGGAGAGCGAGAGAGTAAAGAGAACAGCGGAGGTGGGTACTTTTCAGCTCAGCCTCGGTGAGCTGGACAGATGCTGACAGGAAGAGAGACGTTGAGGGAAAGCGCTCTGCCTCCGGAGACCTGAAGATTTACCCCCATAACCTAGTTAACATGGACTGAGCTTCGGCTTTTCTGCAGCCTATCTAAAACACGCCTTATCACTTAGAAGGGAAATTGATTACGGGCAGATCTACGTGACGGTGTTTATCGAGGATGATGATGAGTCGAAGTGCGATTAACAGCGATGGAGGCTGGCTTGGATAGTCAGGCTGAAAAGGTCATCAGGAGCAGGCAGAGATTTTTTTTTTCTATATGGTTGTATTTCATAAATTTATGATTAACTGATGAAAGACTGTACTCTTACATTAAATTATATGTTTAATGTATTATAAGTTAATAATTTTCATGTAAATATTTGATCTAGATTTCAATTGGGCAAACTAAGCTAAAATGAACTAAGCTAAAATCTTCTTGACTCCAAATACTTACGATTTAGTTGTTCAAAGTCACAAAGATCTTGAGCATAATTTGTCCTAATCATAATAAAATGCACATTCTCTCTGGACCTTCACGGACATCTGCAGCATTTACTCATGCCAGGATTACTCACTTGTTGACCTGTTTAGTCAGAGATCATGTCTTGCTTTGTAAGAGGTCTGTTTGTTAACAAATGCTTTGCTCAAGCCAAATTACTCTTATTACAGCAATAAGAGTAGAATTTGTTACAGATTGATTATATATTTCTTGCTTCTATTTTTGTATTGATATCAACAGAATGTAATTTTGAATTTATGATTTCAAATACGAATTTAGAAAATATATTGAAAGCAATGTTGGAAAACAGTCATATTTTTGGAAACCAAGTTCACCTTCCAACCCAAATCAAACCCTGTTCACTGCAAGGGCTCTAAAAGCAATAAATAACTTAAAAATAAGGTTAACAGATCTTAAAAAGCAACATACCAACCTCAGATCTAAAGATGTTCAAGAATAGATGAAAAACATGGTAATTAAATGCTACAGTGAAGGTAAAATTATTCATATCACTCAGTCAAAAAGTGTGTTTCTGACAGGAAATGACATCTTTTAAAAGATTGTACAATTCTAAGAGGTGTACCAATTAATCAAAGCTTTTCCTTCGTCATTTAAATTGTTTTAGAAAATGACATGACAAAAAATTATTTATTACACATCTCAAAAATCAGTTGAAAAATCTTTCTTCTTCCATTCAGAAGGATAAACATAAAAATTAAAAAGTCACTGCAGCCGAATAATGTACATTACAAAAAATCTCACAAAAGTGGCTAGTATTGATGGGATGGTAGAACAATAGAACTGCTGGAAAACTATTTCCCTGGTTTGAATCTCTGCCTTGTAATCCTTTCTGTTGCATTTCTTGCAACCTTACCTAGTAAGCATGAAGCATGAAGATTTTAATGATTTATTTACAACATTTAGTGCAATATGTCCTTCTTATTTAAAATATTAAGGGCTAGCCTTGTTTACGCGGAGCGACTTGGGAGACGAAGACTGTTCTTGAAATATAAGTCAGTGTTGTGTCAAGCAACTTAATGACGGGAATGCAGTTCAGATGTAAACAGCAAGCAACAAATGGATGTCATGTGCCACAATGTGTTACAGGGCTGTCAGTCAGGCTGAAAGGAACTGTTTTATTTACAGATTTAGTCTGACAATTGAGACCTGCAAGCAATCATGCAGTTGACTTCTGTTCACATGTGATAATCTTCTGCAGGAGATAACTGGGTAAAGAAATGAATATGCTCCGCGCTTTAAAAAAAAAAAGTAGTTACGAAGGAGTTGAGAAACCAGTGATGTTGGAGAAGAGGAGCTAGAGATTCAGAGAGACGAGGTCGTCTGAAGGCAGCCTTCAAACAACAGAGAACATGAGCACACAGTAAGAGATAGTGAAAATACCACAGACACTCCCCAGACACCGTTCTCCCACCACCATACAGGAGAACATCTGCTTTATAATTGGTCCAATTTCTATTTATAGAGCCTACCCTCCTTCTGTCTGCAGCAATGGCCTGGTCCTGAGAAGCCACAGCTGAAAGGAGAGAGCAGTGTGAAAAAAGCTGTGTAGCAGCAGGAGGAGCTGGAACAGGAGAGAAAACCATCATCATAAATTAACCATAATAGCTGCAGCGTTTATAACAGGGCAACGATTCAGCACCTGGGAAGAATAGAAAATACAAAATGTGCAAATAAATAAAACAAATAATTTTTGCACGGAGCCAACTGCTTCTCTGTAAAGGAGCCGGCGACACTCGCAAACCACAGGAATTTTAGAACATTAACTAGCAAAATTTCGCTAGTTCAATTTCAAAATCTGAAGAAGACCTTGGAGGTCTTTTTATTTATTTATTTTTTTAACCCAACAATAAAACAAGCCGAGGGTTGTTTTTAACAATCACATAGGCCCACTGGTTCTACTTTTTGCACACAATAATTCAGGTGACAGGAGTATTAATCACATTTAAACAAAGCAAAAATAATTATTTCTTTTATGCCTCCTGGAATGCCCTGCATAAATGCCAACCCTGCAATGTGTTTAGACACAAAATATGAGTTAAGATCATCCATGTCTTTTCTTCATCCATTTTTTCTTTTTTTTTTAAGTAACTGCATGACAGAATCAACTTTGCTGGTTTAAGATATATCACTAAAATAAAGGTTGATACTACCAATAAATAAAAAAGTGTTAAACAGATTTCTATTAGATAGCATTGTAAGTGTATGGCCTTTATATCTTTTTACACCTCTTCATTTTAAATATACGTGAAACCTTAAAATTAAAAAAAAAAAAAGAACCTTTTCTTGTAGTGGCACAATTTTGTGCTGAAAATTGTTATGTGGTTTCATTACGTCTATTCAATGGGAAAAATAACTAGTTACAAAACGATTAATAATTACTGTAACTTGTGCAAAACAAATGCAGCCATAGCATTTCTTAAAATGTTTAATTTAATGTTACAAGTTGTTTAGAGTAATTAGAAACTTTTAATTTGTACCTTTTGTTTCCCTGCTTTATTAAGATGATGTGACACAGACACTGTTTCTCTCAAGATCTCCTCAAAAATGGGAAACACAGGAGAACTTGCTATTAAAATGAGGCAGATTTGTGTTGACTCTTGTAAGGTAGCACAGAGCTGCATTAATAACTACTTGCCTGAACTTCAACATATCGATATTCAGGGCAATAATTAAAAATCCAGCTGTATTAAAATCAAACATGCCATCGTAGGCAGTGAGAATCACGGGGATAGTATAAAAATATCTCTAAAGTTGACTGGTCAAAAACTGCAGGCAATATTTTACTCAGTTTATGCTACTGCAATAAATGAATATTTCATTATAAAGGCTCGATGCATTTTTCACTTTGGGTGCCAGTAATTATGGTAGACACTTAAGTATTGATGTTAGCCCTTGTTTTTACTGATTTTAACCTTCGACATTTTTATCTCTTGTCTCATAACAGCTAAAAGTCTTATTTTATAACCTTGAGGTGCTCTGATATGATTATGAAAAGTATAAAGTGTAAAAGTTAAGCTTAACTATTGTACTGTGAGCTCAGCTTTATCAACGTTTAAAATGATCAGTGATGAAGTTAGAGGGCAAAGAATGTATTTTATTCCACTTACACACACCCATTTATGTATAGCTTCCAGGCAAGGTCTTTTTTGCCACCTATTAAAGAGAACAGAGGCAGATAAAGTCATTTTGTGATAAAAGCGGACAGCAGCACATTGCTTGGATTTAAAGCTGCAGATGTCAGAATAGTTTGTCTGGAGCAAGGTTGAAACTGATGTTGCACAGAGATGGTTAAGACATGTCAGACTTACTGCATATGAAGACAGTAAAACTTGCTAAAGCTTGTCCCCTTTCACTGGGCAACTCATTGATGAACTGACAAATGTATCACTGCAATTTCCTGTAGATTTCCACAATATTTTATCACCTTTTCCAGTTACTTCTATTGTTAAAAGGCCTGACTTTTTTCACATTAAAAGACATTCTAAATACACACCTGCATAATAAGGAGAGCAGTCATAGGACAGGCAAAGACATATTGTAATGTCTCCATGAAAGGTTTTGTTTTTGAAAGCGTTCATGGAGAGTAATTAGTTGTCAGTGTTTCACTTGCAGCAGACAGCAGTCGAAGAAGTCTCTTTTCAAATGCAGATTCAAGATAACCTCTATTCATATTGGGTCAGATTCAAGAACTGAATGCCAGCCTTCTGAAAACACTAATGGATTTTGAAGTCAACAACTTTTAATTGACATTGAACTTTTTTATAACATATTTGCACATAGAGGTATTTAACCTTTTAACTTTCTGCACAACAAAGCAGCTTTCATACAACTCTATTCAATACAGGCTGTCGGGATTAACAGTTTGCACTCTATATAGTCTGAATTACATTACTTAAATTTGTTTTACAAGAGTTCTTACAGTACTGGTGGAAAATGAAATATAATCAAATAATGACTGGAGAACTTGACTTTATTTAAATTAGATATTAAAATCATACCTATAAATGATACTTTTTAATTACATTTTTTGATTCTTATGGTGCAGTTCATCATGAACCAATTTAACCTACTATTACATCCTTTTCTATATTGGTGCTTGACTTGCTGAGTAATTGTGCATTGTCATTTGTGAAAAAAATAAGCAAATATTTAAGATACCACAGTTTAATTTAATTGATGCTTACAGCTCCCTTTATATTCCAATTTTCACATTTCTAAAAAGTTACTTTATTCTACAAATAAAACCTTTTTATGTGTGGAATTCTGGCATTCTTTGCTGTGTGGTCTAAGTTATTAAAATTTTAGCCTCCTGTGTTAGATGTTTAGATTTAACATCTAAAAAGCATGGACCAAACTTGCTTTAGCAGCTAAAAGGTTCACAGCTGTATCTTCATTTCTTCCACAGCTTCTCACTTCTAGTCAAATCCTGTCTGCAGCAGTGATGACGCACCTGGTAGAAACGTCACTCTAGCGCAAGTTACAAAACAGCAGAACTAATGTTTGCCAGCGTTCAAACGTAGCCAATCGGACCTGCTATAATTTTAACTTCCACTGGTAAAAATACACAGGTCTCTGACAGAAGCTGCTGAGCTTGTCAGCACCAGTAGAGCAGAAGACACAGAGATGAGAGAGGTCCAACTGCAGGTGACAGAGGATTGGAGAGCGAACCACGGCATGTTCCTCTGGTGACTGTAGCCGAGCTGTTTCTTTATATCAAAGCGATGGGCCAGTTCTCTGAGCCAAAGCGGAAAAAACAGATTGGAGCTGTAGTGCACCAAGTATTTTAAATCATTTTACGGTGTGGACTTAATAAACTTAAAGTCAGAAGTTGTGTCAGCGACTAAGTCATTTTTGTGCTTGGGATAAGGGGTTTCCTGACTCTTAATATATAGGCAAGGAGAAACCTAATAAAAGAGATTTTTTTTTTTACTTAAGCATTATAGTAAATTAAATATAAATCCCACAGGCCTATTTTGAAATATGCCTCTAGGATTTCAAAATACAGGCCTAACATTTAGCTTCTTCGACAGTCAAGATGCTAAATGTTAGCTAGTTAAAACCATTCTAAAACCAGTTTTGATGTGGGTTTGGGATTATTTTCCAGCTGTTGATTTAACATCATACTTAACTTGGACGACTAACTCCATATAAATGATTGCACCTGCTTTATGTAATGCAACAGTAACTGACAGCAAAGCAAGCCCTCATTATCATGCTAACACCATCTTACATGGTAGGTATTAAAACGTCTTTAGGTCTTAAAGCTTCATTTTGATTCATTAAAAGATAATTTTTGTCATTGTAGTGAAACAACTCAGTCTTAGCTTTGTCCTTTTAAACAGCTGCTGATTTTAGTCCATTTTAGAGCAAGGACTTTTTTCTTGACATCTTCTCATTGTCTTTTTCTTTTCTTAACTCACTTCATAGTGAACAGTAACACTGTAACACTGGTGTTCAGACTTGATCCTCGGTGCTCATGGGTTGTTCCTACAATTTTCTGTCATTTAGGTGACATAATGACCACTAATGACCACTTCAGACATTTTATACCAGAGATACTCAGTAACACTCACAATCATATGCTGATGCACAGATCAGTAGCCAGTTTGAGGTTCAACCCATAACTTTCCAACTGTGTGGCTACTATTCTATCTGCTGAGGCACAGTTGGTCCAGTTGGTGCAATGACCAGTTTTAGCGCAAGTTTTACAAATTTCTTTTTCTCTTCTAATTTTTGATTATTGCCTTTGACTGCAGCCTGTGGCAAATACACAGCAGAAACATCCATTTAGAGTTGTGAATGTAATTTCTCTGGTGGTTTATTTCACAAGTAACTTCAATTTATGGAAATTAGTCATAGGCAGTCTTCTAAAAACATTTTTTTAACATTTTTTTTTATTCTGGACTTAATGCCAAAACTGTGACATAAGGACATACAGTATGTAGTGAGTTTCCCCAGGCTGTTTTAACTGATTTCAATTCGCAGAGGTTGTAATCCTGAGGCTCAAAATTGATTTTCTCAAGCTTCCACAGCAGCATTAACTTGAGAGAGCAAGTTGTCCACAGTGTCATGAATAAACACTCGGTTATATTTTTTGTAAGTGCACTTGAAGTAAACTTTATAGGGAGTGAGTGTCCTGGGTATGATATTGATGTTGGTTGTCACAGGTGCCACAAGTATCTAGCTGGAAATGTTTTAGGGGTGGAAAATTTGAAACATGCTAAACTGGAAGACATCTCTGTTGCTACTCAGTGATCATAGGCAGATGAGGGCTGTCAGGAATACAGATGGAAACAAAAATATAAAATTTACAATACTTTGATTGTGGAAGTGTTCACACACCCTTGATATAAATTTCATCTTGGAATATTTTTGATACAATTTTGGTATTTAATCTATTTGACTTGACATCTTTCTTCAAACAGAGAAAATTGATAAACGTATAATAAGTTCAGATGTTCTAGACAGTGGCTAGTCGCTCCTTCCCCCTGACGTTCCTTCCCCGGGGGGGGGGGGGGGCGCCAATTTATGTTTTCATATCCACCTGAATAATGTGTAGTTGTGCCACCGGTTTTTTTGCAGACGAAAGAACAAAGCTACCAGTCAGGAAAAAAATAAACAAAAGTTCACAGAATTTAATATACAATGGGCCTCAATAAGTGGAGAAAGAAAATGTGACAGCAGTGACACAGGATGCTTCTCTAAAATTAATGAAAAGACAATATGGAAGCTGGTCAAGGAGGCTGCCAAGAGGCCAGTAGCAACACTGAAGGAGCTGCAAGATTTTCTGCCAGGAAAAAAAGGATTTCTGCCAAGAACTGGTTGTCTTCTCCATATGTCTGAATGAAGGATAAAGACTACATGAAAGATAAAATAAATAAATAAAACTAATTTCTTGCTAAAATCCACCCAAACTTTTTTAGGATGTGTTATTTTGTGTTATGATCTGAAAAAAATGACAATATTGCGTTACAATTCCAAAATGTATGTTTGACAGAAACACAACAATATTTCTGTCATTGTAGTGAAAAAAAAGAAACAAAAAATGAAGGTAGTATTGTTTTTAGAGGTGACTGAAGTGATGGTCAGTCAGTTTTTATCTGAAACCAGAACCTGTCCAGGATGATGAAGGTACATTTTATTTTCCTCCTGCACAGCGAGTCCAAGAATTTTTCCAAATCTAAAAATTATATCTCCTCACCAGATACAAACTAAAGTTTTGAACAGGTAAACTAAGATTTCTGAACTAAATCTAACAACCACCAATTATTTCAGTGATAAATTAGTTTATAAATTATTCCGATGATTTATTGACTAATCAGATAAAAAGTATTAACACATTTTTTTATTTAACCACTTGAGCCTTTTTATACGATGTTTCAAGTGTAAGCAAATAAACAAATAATTTGATTGCTTTAAAAAAAGAGAATACAAATATTTTGTTGCCAAAAGTGCAATAACACACCTCTCCTTTGGTGGCAAAGGATGCATCTGCAGTTAAGAAAATTCATCAAACATTAACATGTGAAAAGCTCAGCACTTTCTACTTTACTTAACATCTGTCAAGGGCTTATCTGTTGATTTTTTTTAATTAAATGAGCAAAAGGTGCTTAATTGGAGAGATTTTATAGAATTTGAACTGGGTGAAGCTAAAGTTATGTCAATTGAGGAGTTATTGGTAGAACATATTTACAGTCAAAGGTTTTTTATCTTAAATGTAAAAAATATGTAAATATTTTGTACAGTTTTGGCTTAATTACTTCAGTATGTTGTTCTTTCAGGAAATTTCACTTTTTTGAATCTATATGACAGAGTTAACAATTAATTGATTACTAAATTAGTTGATGAATATTTCAACAATCACTTGCTCATGATTAAATTAGTTCATCTTTTCAGCCCTAACTAAATCTATTGGAGAATCAGGGGGTTTAGTTGAAGAGGGCTGTAGATAAGAAATCTCCCTGCAATCAAAAGTTTTGGAAAGCTTTCAGTAGCTGGAGTGAGCAAATATTGAAAAGTCAAGATGTGGCATGTTGATAGCCTCCTACACTTTTGAGCGCTGCTGTAGGACCCAATCAGGAAAAACTGAACTGATATTTTTCTAATGCCTGTCTAAATCTGTTTCTGCTATATATAAGAAAACCTACACATCCAGAAAAATCATGTTTCACAGAGAGTGTGGACGGAGGCTGAACTAAAGTGTCTTAAAAGCCATTTATTTGTAAAACTCCATCATTTCCCCCAGTGCATGTTAACGATGTGCTTTCTGTTGGGAAAACTTGTAAGCATTTGCTTGTATTGCAGTCTCACACAATAGTGTCAGGATGTATTTTCCTTTCTATCTAAAATATTCCTATCTAATCATTTCATGATGCTTTTCAGCACAACGCTTCTGGCTGCAGTTATTAACTGGAACTTTAGGTTGACAAATGGTGGGAACTGGGTCAGGAATCCAGCCGAGGCACACACAAGCTGATATTTGCATACACCAAAATATTTTTGCAATAAGGGCTGCCAGAGACTAAATCTGGGACACTGATTTAATTATTACTCCATAGCTCACTGCAGTTAAAGTCCCAGCTTGTTATTATCACTTTAGCTTCTCTCTACAATAAGGAACAACAGAAAACAGCAGATTCCGTCAGCACATGGAGGAAAATAATTCATGCTTATTAGATTGATTTTGATTGAAAAGCTCCTTTTATTACTGCTAAAAACGGCATATAATTTGATTACTAATTTACTGTTATGTGAACATTTCAATTCCAACACTTCCTACGATAAATACCTGCTTTTTAAATGTTTGGTTACTACTTTTGTTGCTTTTTGAGGAGTATAATTTCATCACAAGTAGATTTATATCACAAGTGATCCTGTTTGCAATTCCATAAAAACACGTTCCTAAAATTAAGGTGGAAGAAAGTATTTATTCAATCTCTTACAGCTTTCCAGCTTTGATGTAAATAATCATTATTACATTAAATAACACCCAGATATTTGTGCCATGAACTCAACAACACCAGGATTATAAAAGCTGCACAAGCATAAGAGATCATAGCAAAAACCATTGAATGCACATGTTTTAACTGTGAGATTCTGCAGCGTCTTTCAGGATTAAATGTTAGTCAGTACGCACTACTTTCCCGCATCCTATTAACAATTTGGCTCCCTGCTCCGGCTAACACTGCATCAGCTCACCTGGTGAGAGGCTCTCAATAAGCAGAATGAAAAGAAATTCATCAGCCGTTTCCACACATCCACTAAAACATTCTCACTCATCTCAGTTTGTTTAAATGGACTCCATTAGCTGCTTCGGCCACATTCAGGAGTAAAGCCACAGCATTTATTGAGTAGTTGTTTGTAGTGCTGGCCGGGTTGGAATCAAGCAGAGACACACAAACTCGGAGAGAAAGAAAAGGAGGGAGTGAGAGAAATAGACCCAGAGAGAAGCAGTGAAAGGAATTTCAATGTCTTTGGCCCAATTTGAAAAGAATTATTATACCACTGCATCTCAATCATCCTGATTATGAAACTGCAGTCAGCTGAGCTGCCATATGTACTTAAGGGAGATACCCCACCTCGATATCTAGGCAGAGCTTCTTCCTTCATTGTGATCACACTCAGTTTGATGATTGGAATGTTTTTTAGGGAATGTACTGCATTGCATTTAACATCAGTTAGCAAATACATGAATGATAGCAGATGGGGAAGTAACTTCATCTTAGAAGTTGTGTGGATGTGAATCTAAAATAGCCATAGGCTCAAATGAGGTTCTGATGGAGCCATAAATTTGAGCAAAACATCAGTGTTGCAAATGGTGAGATATAAGTGACTTAATATAATAAGGTAACTTCCTGTTCTTCACAGCTGACTGACAGTTTGCTGGAACCAAATGGGAAAAAGGAGTTTCTATTTGTCTTCCACACTGAGATAGCGATCACAGTCTGAAACTTAGGACAGGCTCAAAGTGTTCAGACATCAGATTCACGCTGTAAACACTCTGTTGTCAAGGTTTTTTGGGCTCTACTGATCTTCATTTCACAGGTAGTGAAAGAAGGAGGGATGACATGCACGAAAGGTTTGAGATTTGAGAGTCGAATCCCAGACGGCTGACTCAAGTATCAGTTGCCTTCATCTATATGTCAGCTCTGCCTCTAAACACTCACGACTCGACTGAAACTTTAGGTTTTAACTCATGAACAATCTTTATCCCGTGTAATTAGGAGTAAATGTGACTTGGTCCGTGTAGATCATTTGAGTAAATGACTAATGTTGTACCTCTGAGTTACCATTGTGTAGAAATGACAGGTTGTCTGGTCACTTTATATCTGTAATGTTCTCTGACAGCATGTGGCAGTAAAAAGACTTAATGGCAGCTTCCAGGTTCGTCTATGTTTAATGATGCTATCGGACGTGTGTTTACAGTGAGTGAGGCACAGACCACGTCTCTGACTGATAATACTTTTCCTCCTGCATTTGGTCTAATAACCAGAACCATTGCAAGTCATGCTATTATTGACTCAACATTAAACCTGTTGACATTTGCTGTATCATCATAATGATGATCACATGGACTACTCTCATCGATTCAGAACTAAATAATATCTTAATTTACCTCTGACGTGTTATTTTCTAATGTGATGATGCTTTTTCAAAAATAAAAACACTAAGTGATTCATTCATTCAGAAATGTGAAATTAATTGGAGTTAACCAATTTTTACTGTCTTTTTAACTTAACTGTTTATATTTTAGTGCAGTGAATGTGCATTTCAGTTGTATCCCTCCTTTTAACCTTCCTGCGACCTTATCGCGATGCTCAAGAGGATCGAGGAAAAAGTCACAGTCAGTCAGACAGAAGATCAGACTCTCAAATTAGATCTTCTATTTCCAAAACTACACATAAAAAACCTTGAAAAAGTACACACAGGGTCAGTACCGAGTTGAGGGACTTGTGAGCTAATTCTTGACTTTTGACCATGTCTTTCTGCCCGTGACCAGAGAAAACCCACAGTATCCTTGCCATGCCATTTAAAATGCATGTAGAAGTGCAGTAGCTTTTAAATATTTTCTTTAAAACTGTGGTAAATCTGAAAAATAGAAACTGGACAACATTGATTTAAGATTTGATGCATTTTATTTCTCATTCATGTAATAAATATTTTTATTTATTATATATATATATATATATATATATATATATATATATATATATATATATATATTATATATATATATATATATATATATATATATATATATACTGTGTTTTCTAGAATAAATATATAAATATAAGTAAGTCTAAATATATTCTTACTTCTTATTTCACTATTTAGAGATGTAACAGACTAAATCATTAAAATATTTAAAAAAAAATAATATTCAAGGTCAGACTTAATATATGTTGTAAATACCTGCACATATTGCCAATAATGTTTTTGTTTTTATTATTTAATAACCAACTGTTAGTGGGTCCCCTGTTCTAGCAGCAAGTTCCTTATGAAGGACTCAATCATCTTTCTGGCTGAAGATGACCTCCATGTCCTGACTCATAACCTTTGACATGCATCAACATTGCACTCTCCAGAGAACAATCTTTTCTACTAAGCTAGAGTTTGAATGGAGTCTGTGTTTGAATGAGAGCTGGTAAAAAAAAAAAAAACGCTGAATATGATTATAAGCTTAAAAATTGAAGCTAGAGGAAGGGGGGCTAGATAGAACAAAAATCCGATAAGAAGAAATAAAGGCATCAAAAGGAGCGCATGATTGGTGTCTCAGTGAGCTGATGGAGGAGCAGAACAGGAGATGGAGTGTGCAGTGTGCTTGTTTTCTGCTGATACAGATCAGATTTCATAAAGATCCACATGACTGCCTCATAACAAGGGGATGGAGAGAGGAATGAGATGGAGATATGAGGCGGAGGCAAACAGAGACATGAAGAAATTGATAAATAGCTGCTTGCCCTCCCTGCAGCTGCTCTCTTTGTTTTTCCGGTTTGTGTTTTTCCTGTTGAGCTTTATATGATTATCCAAACTGTATTTTGGAAAGAAAGAGGATTGGAAAACAATATAAAGGAAAGAAGACATTATAAATTAAATTTTAATTGAATCAGCGACTGGATGAAGTGTGGCGTTAGTTAGGAGTCGCCCTGATTTGTCCACCATCCACATTACTTTGACATTTGCCATCTCTGGTTGTCTGACTTACAGTGACAACCATGTGGGCGTCATCACTCTTTATTGTACAGGCTGGCAGGAGGCCAGGCTAAGATCTGTTGAGCCTGTGACACGCTCTGTCTAAGTTACTGAATGACGGACTGACCTAATGATTGACTGAGAGCTTAATAATATTTACCATATAGCAGGTGGAGCAGGTGATGAAGCCTTCAATGCTGTCACTATAGTTTGAAAACTCTTGTTTGACTAGATTTACAGCACCTTGCGAAAGTATTTACATCTCATGTTAATAGTTTTAAATATATCTATTATTTCAGATTTCAAAGCTTTGCCTCTTTTACTAGAGTTAGCAGTTGCTTCTCCTCTGATTAATGTTCTCCTTTCCCAGCCTTTCAGTTCCAAGGGTCAGCCATGTTTTTGTAGCTTTGGTTTTGTACGGAAAGATGGTGTTGAATACTCTGAGAGTAAGATGTTGTTTTTAACCCAATTTAAATGTCTCTGCAACTTTGTCTTTGATACTCTTTGTTCCTTAATGTTCTCTAACAAACCTCTGAAATCTTTAAAGAACCTCTGTATTTATATTGAGATTAAATTCCACATATTGAACTCTGCTTACTAATTACTTCTAAGTGATTTTGGTAGAACTGCATTTTGTTTATAGGAGTTTCACGTTGGAGTGAACTGCATGCGAATGCTTACTTACTACACTTTTTATATGTTTCATATGAAGTAAATTGTTGACTACCAGGTATTTCTCAATAATATACTGCTCTGTGTGATTATGTCACACAAATCTCTACGAAATACAGTAATAATTATCATTGTGATGTGAGAAACTTCAACAAGTACAACTCGTTTTGCAAAATACAACAAATACAAAACATTAAGATAAATACTGCATTACAAAAGTAACTAATAAGACTCACTGGAAATGTGAGTTTGTTGTTCTGGCTTGTTTTCTCTAATTTTCCCTGCCCTTTATAGTTTTCAGCTGCAGTCTCTGGACAGAGGGTGTGTGGACATCTGACAGTGACAGCATGTGGGTGTGAGGGTTTAAAGAACAGCAATTGGAACAAATTGGCCTCACATTTGTACATGTACATGTATGTGGGTGTATTTGATGCCCACATACACTAAAAAGCTGTGACATTGTAGCGACAACACACTACAGCGCAGTTCCTCCTTTGCCTCCTAAAACTGTGCTGACCTCTAAAGACGAGGACTCAACTCAGCTTTTTCCATAATGTCGGGCACCAAGTCATCATTAATCCTTCAGGTTCTAAGTTTTGTTGAGCACGAATGTGCATTGATCAGATGCCATTTTCCAGAATCTTCCACAATCCCCTTATTGTATTTATATTTTGGAAGCTAAGTCAAGATGTTGTGCTCTTTGCATTCTCAGAGTATTCTTGTTGTACTTCAGGTCACATTGTCCCAGCTAAAGCAGTCGCTGCAATCAATAAATATCATTTTCTTGAAGAGTTATACTTGGACTCTGACAACACAAGTCGATGATGTGTGTCAGAGCAGTATTGGCAGTATTATTCACAGTTCTCATTGCTGTACATCTCTTAATATATGAGAAATCTGATCAGTGTGCGCCTGCAACTCCCCCTTACTCCTCTAATGCAGCTACACTGGCGCTTGCTAAGCTTTTGAGTGCTATTCCAGATTCTGGTTTTGACTTGGAGAACTCTGCATGGACAGTCAAAAGTGAACTCAGTGGCTTCCTTTGAACGTCAGCTAAAAACTTGCGCTTTTAAATCTGCTTTTGGGTTTTTATTTTGTCTGTTAAGGCACTTTGTGAAATTTATCTTGAAAATGCATAATGTTTTACCTCTTTACTTTCTGATTGACTGTGCTTGTTCACACACAGTTCCTGTAATTAGAATTTTATCAGCTTCAATATTGAATATCAGAACATTGCGAAAAAGGCCAAAACCCAAAGACTGCCTTTTCTTATGCTGAACACACTGGTTTGTTCTGAATAGAAGATATGTTATTTGTTGCATCGTAGTGTGGACATAAAATGAACCACACCAATTACTGTTTGAATGTGATTGCACACTAATATGCTGGAGCATAAGTTGTGGTAAGCAGCAGACAGCAGGCTAGCTATACAATCCCATGTTTCAGCTAATTAACCAGCTACTGTTGGCTTGCTTGCATCGGTACTCTATAAACAGGAGAAGAACTAATGTTAGAATCGACTTTACTGACTATCACTGTCTACAAACAAGAAATGTAACTTCAGCTTCTTGTGATTCATGTTTATTTCTCTGCATCTAAATCAACGCAACAATCACTTAATTTCAGACATTTTTGTGTTTGTAATAATTGAGTAATCATACTATTATAGATTTAATAGCGCTGCTTTCCATTTTGAAAACTAGAAATTGGGTCATGTCACCCATTTTGTTTAAAACACAACAATGAGCTTTCTACGTCACTTAAATGATGAATTTGATGCCCTAAAGGCTGAGCCATCCGACTTTGATACCAGTGACTCATTGTCTTTTTTTCTCACATTGATCCAAACATTGAGCAGTTAGGAAAGAATAACAAAGTGAAAAGAAATAGGTGTGTGTTAGAGATTTTTTGGTATTATCATTTTTGTCTATTTCTTTAGTTCATATTCAGTCTAATATTAATCAACATTCAGTCTAATGTGAATCAGTTGCGAATACTTTTGATTGCTGTATAACTGTGTTATTGTTCCCTTCAGAGTTTGAAAGAACTAGATGACCTGTGTGTTAGATAGAGCCAGCCAGCCTGTCGCCTGTTTCATTGTTTATCTTTTCTGACTTTTGTTATTCCAAATAAAAGTCCTGCTCGAGCAGAGATAAGGCAGAAACTCTGTGATCTACTCGGAGGAGTACGGTCGCTCGGCCTTCTCCTTCTGCAGAGGTTTTGGGCAGAATTATTCATATACGTTGTCTGTGGTTCTTTTAATGTAGGTTCAAGGAAAAATACCTATCAGTGTGCAATCTGATTATTATGCTACAGTGTAAATTAGATGTTATCGGCTCAGGTTGGAGTTTCTGAGCCTCTCGTGTCCGTGCAGGATCCCAGCACGGCGGATAGTTTGTTCCCTGCTCTGTGCAACAATTCAAGAATTCCAAAGGTCCAGTGACTCATGCTGTTGTAGCTAAGCTGAGAAGTGATAATATGCCTGCAAGGTTATAATAATTTCTTTGATCTGTAATTGTATTATGATAATGTACAATATTAAGTAAGTTTATTGTACAATTATCAGCTTTCTTCAGCAGCTATTTACACAGACAGCCAAATAAGCTTAGAGGGGAGGACAAGAGGTCTAGTAATTGGCAAATGTTGAAAACAAAAAAACATGCATTTTATTTTTTGAAAATAAAATGTTTATTTTTAGTTCTGTATAAAATAAGTGTAACAATACTGTGCATGAGAGGTGGATCATCTCTTCACTACTGTGTCACCCTATTTCATCCCTTCCTTCCTACATTGGATTTGAATTTATCTTTTATTTAAGTATTTTTGATTGATTAAGAAGTTAATTATAACAGAAGCAATATTTTGCTCATTATTTAACTTAATTGTGCATTTGTTTTCTTTGGAAGTCATTATATTGCTTAATATTGCTATTAATTCTAATTCTGATTCAAGTTTAGGCCGATTGACTTGTACAGTGTGACAGATGATGACCCCGATCAACACAAAATAACTCTGAGCGACCGCCTGCTGATAGATATTATTTACCGTAGTCTGATAATCCTTACAGTAGGCACGGGTAGATTTAGAAAATTACTTTAACTCTTTCATGCATGAGTTAAAACCTCATTTTGTCCCTAAATGTATTGGATCAGCTGTTAGAATGAAAACAAATGGCAAATTTAACTTTTATTTAACCATGAACCCTTCAAAGAGTTTTGAGGTCTCAGGTGGAAACAAGCATTTATACTATAAATATGCACATGACAAATAAATAATGCAACATATTTTAATGTAAGATATTGTAACTAATGTGACTACGTTACATTATTTCTAATCTCTTATATTGGCTACTCTCCTGCAACATGCTCCTGTCCTCTTCATCCCTCATTCAGCTCTTTGGTCATATTATTTATTGATGCTACAAATATTATTTACCAGGAATGATCTTATTCTAGGACTGACAAGATATTTGTCAGGTGTTTAGCCTTTCTGACTTAGTGCCTCCCATTCGAAGAATGTTTGAAGAATGGGTTTGTGAACTTACACTGATTGACAAGTAGGTAGCCCTGAATGTAGGGGCAAACAAGAGTCCAAAAAGGTGACTTTTAAGTGTACCATCAACTCCAACATAGATACAAAAAGGTGGGATTTTTAAAGGATCTGCACTTTAGTTTTCTATAGATAAAAAGGTTGAATCACTGGATGTATGGGTATGAAACATCTCAGAGGTTTTAGGATGAAAAGATCAAAACTACAAAAGTAGGGCATGAGAGGAGGGTCATATGACCATTCCCACTCCTCACTGGGACTAAAACTCTGACTGGTTATTGTCTGCCACTCCACCTCCAGGGAGAAGGTATTCTTACATGGGAAAAACTCTTTCAAACTCCTAGAAAGATCCCAGGTCACAACTAAAATCCAGAACAATTTGGCTGCAGTTGTCATTTAAAAAAAAAAAGAAAAAAAAAATATATACAGTATATATATATATATATATATATATATATATATATATATATATATATATATATATATATATATATATATATATATATATATATAAATATATAGCTTTGAGTTCATTTCTTGTGTACTATTGAGTTTGCTGGCTTTGCCAACCACTTTATGCCTTGAATGCAGAATCACATTTCTATTCTTCTTCTACTGTTTTTACCGTTGCTTGATTTATTGCTGCCCATGATGTCCCAGTTTTTAACACTTTTGTAATTGGGACTTGCAGGTTACTAACATTTAATCTTTAATCGCTGCTTTTTTAGAGCAAACATTAAACTTTAATCTATAAATGAAGAGGCATTTTGACCTAATACTATTTAAGAAAAAGCGAACAGGCTTATAGCATCACTCTAAGGGATCCCGTGCTCTCTCACAGCCTTTCTCTGACTGCATTTATAATGCATAAAGGCATTATGCAATGACCATGAATCCACAACAGCTACAATAGTGTGGCAGCTGTCAAAGCACCAGGATGCCAATTACCTCTTATGGCCATGTGCCATCACTAACACCTCTCAGTGGCCTTCTCTTCAGCATACACCTCAATGGGGCAAAAAAAAAAAAAAAAAGAAGAAAAAAGGCAGCAGAAAAAGCAAAAAAGTCTGAAACAAAGAAGAAATGATCGTGGTTCCAAAAAAGTAGATTAGATTGTTAAGAGGATTTTAATAAAAATGTGGAAAATAAGAAGAAAGGCAAGAGGTGCAAATAATACATTTGGGGAAATTGTATAACGAGGGTCAGCTTTAGATTATTAAAGATGTCTAAAGTTGTCACCGTCTGTCACATTTATTTTGCCATGCTTTTGTAAATGGGTAAACAGTGTTTACCAATTAATGGTGGTGCTGAGCTTTATCGATGCTTAAATCCCTCCTCAATGAGACATTTCACATCATTCCCAATTATGAATCACTTCAATCATTTTCCACATACAAATTTCCCCCTATTCATTTAGACTGAAGGGTTTTTTTCAGCTGCACTGGATGAGTGGTAAACAGGCAGTCAGTCAGACAAACTATTAAACGTGCATACGGCATTACAGCAAACTACACATTGACTGTAGTTTACTTTATAATTTAACTTTCTTGGATATTTTTGTACAGCAAGGAGAAAGTGGGCTGTTTACTTAATACCCAAGGGAAAGTATGGGTAGCATTAAAACAGCACTGAGGATAATTTACTGTATCTGTTTAAGAAAGTCTTGTTCTTTTGTTCTCATCATCTCCTGCATTTTTAGTTTTCTGCAGTATTGCCGTTAGTTTAGCTTTCCTAATACTTCTTACAGCGAGAGGACTAATTTAACACTTCAGAAAACCTGCTGTTTGAGGTCTTTTTTGCTGATGTTCAAAGATTCAGATTCATTTCGGGGGGGGGCAACTTGAAAGTTATGATTTTCTTGCACTTCACTTGAGTGCTGAACTTATGCTTGAACACAGAGTCCTCAAGTCAAATGTTTTTCCATTTTGCACTATAAAGTTCATTCAAATGTATTGCCCTATTTCTCAAAATTCTACATTACGTGACTAATAGAGCAATACTTGTATACATAAGATGTATACAAGTATTGCTCTATTAGTCACGTAATAGAGCCATACTAGAGCAATACTTGTATACATAAGATGTATACAAGTATTGCTCTATTAGTCACGTAATTGTATCAATGTGGTGTAACACTATTAGTAAAGAAAGAAGAAAGAGAAAGAAGAGACGTAAAGAAGAGAAATTCCAAAGTGAAAAAGTGTTTATGTTTTCATATGGATTTGATTTTGTGCTAGCAGATATAAGATAATATGGTTTATGTCTTGTGTGTTATTGAAATTGCAGAAGCAAACAGAAGCTGTGAATTGTTGGAGAGCTTTGTGGCTTAATGTTGAATTTATTTCTCTTTCAGGTACAAGAATGGCTATGTTTGAACTGTCAGATGCAGAGAGCGCTGGGGATGGATATGACCACACCACGTTCCAAGAGTCAGCAGCAGATTCACTCTCCTTCTCATCCAACCCAACCTGAGCCCAAACCTGAAGCTACCAATCAGCCCGCGCCTCAATCTCAGCCTCAACCTCAGCCTCAACCTCAGCCTCAACCTCAACCTCAACTTCAACCTCAACTTCAACCTCAACCCACTCCTCAGAAACAGCCTACGGCTCAGCCACATCCAGCGCCTGGCCCTACCAAACAGTCTGCCACAAGTGGTCCCGGTCATCAACAACCCAAACTGCCTCCAGGGGCGGTCCCTCTCCCTGGAATGGCCAAGGCCCCATCCCAGCCAGATCTCTCTCGAGGCTCGCCTGCCCACCATCCCCAGCAACCCCGCCAGGATCAGACTCGCAGTGCTGGAAGCTCCCCATCACGACAGCCCCCTCCCCCAGAGCAGACATTTGGAAAGCTGTTTGGCTTCGGTGCTTCCCTTCTAAACCAGGCCAGCACGCTCATATCTGAGACCACTCAACCCCAGCAACAACAGCAGCCCCCAAAACCAGCTCCCAAACCGGGGGGGTCTCCTGGTCCAGGACCTGGAGCAGGTAAATCTCCGGGACCGCCTGCACAACAAGGGCCACAACCCCCACCACAGCAGCAACAACGGCATCCTCCCCCTGAGTCTTCTAAACCCAGAGCCTCCTGTCCCCTCTGCAAGACTAACCTTAATATCGGCAACGCCACTGAGGAACCCAACTACAACACCTGCACACAGTGCCACTCCCAGGTTTGCAACATGTGTGGATTCAATCCCACTCCACACCTAGTTGAGGTAAGGCTCTGAGTCAATTTTTCTTTGCTTCTTGTTTTTCAACTACTATACAGAAAAAAGTTAGGCTTCGTTAAATTATTTATTGTTTTGTTTTTGTCGGCGAAGCCAGTTGTTGTTGGCTCACAGCAAAAAGGTGTAAATCCCAGCTGAAGCCTTTCTGTCTTGAGTTTGCATCCTCTCCTTGTTCATGTTTACTCCAAATGCTGCTAAAGGGTCAGAAAATATCTTTTTTTAAAAGATCTTTAAGGTCCTTTATCATTATCCTGTTTCATACCTTTGCATTCACAGGCAAATCTCAACAAATGCAATTTGTTTCCAAAGTTTCCAAAGGCATTTGTAGTAGCCGCTCTGATCTAAATTAGGGATTTTTCCCGACTGGGAGCTTAACGCTGAATGTGACAGGCAGCCAATCAGAAAGCGCAGATTCTCCTCCTGCCTTCTGATGGGAAATTACCTAGGGGAATCCCAAACAGCTGAATTTCAGCACTTATCGCACTTATCGGGATTATTGAAATTATCGTGATAAGTTTTTTTATCGCACGATTAATCGATTTATCGTTTATCGTGACAGGCCTACTCACAAAGGAATATTTTCCAAGCTGTAATTTGGGATGATTATAGCTTAAAAACCTTAAATTCAGCTTAAGACCATTGAAAAAGGAATTTTACAACAAAGAATTTGGCCCACTCAATACTTGGTCAGGTCCTTTTGAATGGATTATTGTATCAATGTGGTGTAACACTGAAGTGATCAGCTGAGGTGTTGAGAAAGTTGCTTTAATAGTTTTCTTGAAGGATGACACTTTAATTACAAAACTGAATGTTTATCCAGTATCCCTGCAAACAGTTGAACTGCTTTCATTGATTTAACTTGGTGTAGTAACGATGTTTGAACAAGTGGTGCTTATGATGCGTTTTAAGCACTTCTCTGAAGAGCTTTGATCGGTTGCGGGTCTTCTTACCAACTGTCCTGCCAAGTTCCTCACAAAAACAATTCCCTACCCTATAAATGCTCCACAGGTTTTAGGTCAGGCCAACTCAAACTATTCGCAGCAGATGTCATTGTTTCCCAAATCATTGTTTAGGGGGGAACCTTGATGCAGGATCTCCAAAAACTTCAATTTTGTGCCTCTCCACTCTTCCTTTGTAATTTTTAAAGAAATCTTTGCAAGACTGTCATTATCTGTGCTACCTGTTGTCCTTTTTCGGCTAAACGTTTTTCTTCCCCTCATCTGTTCATTAAAATTCTTGGATGCAGCACCCTATGAACTGCTAACTTCTTAAGCAATGCCCCTTTGTGACTTACTCTCATTGCAGAGGGAGTCAGTGACTCTGCTGTACAATTGTCATGTCAGCAGTCTTCCTCATATTTGTGTGTATTGGTGTATTGCACTCTATCTCATTAGAACTGATCATTTGAAAATATTGCAATGGATGTTTCCACAGAAGATTAACTGCTATTTGAGGTGTGAGCACCATATCAGTTATACTGATTACTGTGGAATCACAACAGGTTTTCATGAAAAAAAGAAAAAAAATCTTCTCCATCCTCTTTCAGTGTGTCTTAGTCAGCACCTGCTGGGTTGTGCGCTGTCAGAGTCTTTCATCTAGGTAACTGAGTGAAGTCCAAGCTCTGACTCACCTCATCAGTGATTTTGGCCTGGGGCAGCACAAAATATATGACCAGTCTGCAGGAAAACAAGCCTTATTAAGGTCAATAAAATAGATTATCTTTCTATTTATTAGACACGCAGGGGCTATATTCCTCTTGTAAGGGTCTGCTCATTCTGTGTCATGGTGGGGGGTCTAGTTGGTAAAAACAGGGTCTTGCAATACCTTCCAGAGCCAGGCAATAACAGATTTTAATTATGCAAATCAAGTCCAATTGAATGATAGCAGTAATAACAGGGTTGCTACAGAGCGTTGGCTTTTTATGGGAATGTCTTGTCTTTCCAGGCATCTGGTTGTCACAGGCACTAGCATAGGCCATTCATAGATCGCTATGGAAACAGAGAGATAATTTGTCTGTCAGCCATCCCCTTTCATGCTTGGCTGCTGCGATGCAGAATGTCTCCAAAAACTTTCACACTGCTGCTGTTCTGTATTCAAGACAGATGCATTTGTTGGGTGTGTTTAGTTTCTGCTCCTTGAGCTACGGTCAGCTACTTGCTTCAACACAAGGTGCATTTTATTTTGTTGTTTGTTTCTCCTGCAGACTGCTTAAGAGTGTGAAATCAAATTTTCAACATTTCTGAAACTTTTGTTTTTTACCTTCACTGGTTAGTGATATTTTGACTGTCAGTTTGACATACTGTATTCCTCCTCATCCATTCGTTCACTAAATGTTGTAATTTCTGTTTGTCTCGCTTTGTGTTTTCTTGGCAGTGTTTCATTAGTTTTAATGTGGGTGTGGTGACGTAGCTAGCAGAAAAAGACGCACCATATCTACTGCTGTGTCAGATACTTTTTCTGCTTTTTCTCTTGGGTTTAAAGAATATTTGTCACATTCAGATCCAGGCTGATATGAAAGTCTGCTATATGATAACCTCAAGCAAAAATACCACAGGTATTGACAGAATTGCAGAATAACATTAAATAAACATATTAAAACTGCCTGCTTTTAAAAACATAATTACAAGCAGTAGTACCACTGCTGGTAAAACTATATCATTTATTTTTAAAGCTGCACAATGCATTGAGTCAATAATTAACAAAGATATGAAGTCAGCCAATTACATGGAAGCAAGTTAAGCCTAGCATCACAATGGGGAATAAAATGGTTTGTTTTTAAATGAGTCTGAACATAGCATGTAGGTATGTGCTAGCTGGTTTTAATACTTCAGGAACTGCTGATCTGCTGGGATTCTCATACAACGATTTCTCAGGTTTACATAAAATGGTGTGAAAAAGAGAAAATATCCAGTGAGCAGCAGTTCATGTCAGAACCAGGGGTGAAAGTAGGGGGGTACGGTCGGGTACTGCGTACCCCTAAAAGATGGCTGTGGCTGTCTGCTGTAAAAAGTCAGTGGATTCACTGTGCAGCTGTGGCTGATTAGTTTTTAAAGAACAATCTAAAACACGATTTAATCAGTTAATAAGTAACTTTTTTCTAATATCCTATTGTTTTTAATCTAATCTCTGGTAGAATTGCTGCACGCATGCGGTTGCCATGGCAACGTGTGTGCTTAATGACAAAGAGAGACGGAGAATAAAAAGGTGCGAGCGGTTTTGAGTTGATCACCTGTTCAGTTGTTTTACCTTTGTTTACCTTTGTCTTGGTGCATCACAGCTGCTGTAGTTTCTGAACATTCAATAAACGACAAAACCTGGACTAATTACATTGTTCTTTGTGAGTATAAGTCATTTACAACAAACATCAGCATTTAACAATCAAATGGCTTCTACTGCGATAATTATGTGAAATTAAATTAATTGTCTAACATAAAAAAATGTTTGGGCATCTCACTTTGAGGTCAGAGTCTGAGAGGCTTTTCCTTTATCAAACAATTTTTTTGGCCTCTTATTTAGTGGAAATATATATATATATATATATATATATATATATATATATATATATATATATATATATTTCCACTTGTGTTGTTGTGTTGTTGTATGGTTCTGACCAGGGGTGAAAGAAATGAATAAATAAATAAATCATATATATATATATATATATATATATATATATATATATATATATATATATATATATATATATATATATATATCAACTGTTCCAATCAACTGTTCCTAGTTGATTGAAGTATTGTCATCTTGTGGTTCTGCACCCCATGTGATTCAGGGTTTGATGTGTTGTTGTATGGTTCTGACCAGGGGTGAAAGAAATGAATAAATAAATAAATCATATATATATATATATATATATATATATATATATATATATATATATATATATATATATATATATATATATATATATATATAATATATATGATATATATATGATTTATATATATATATATATATATATATATGATTTATTTATTTATTCATTTCAGAACCATACAACAACACATCAAACCCTGAATCACATGGGGTGCAGAACCACAAGATGACAATACTTCAATCAACTAGGAACAGGAAGTTGAGGCTCCAAATTGCACATGTTCACAAAAATTGGTCCACAAGTGGAAAAATGTTTCCTGGTCCAATGACTCTTAGTTTCAGCTGCAACATTCAGATGTTAAGATCAGAATTTGGCCTAAACAACATAAAATTATTTTTTTGTTATGCCTCAATGTTTAGGCTGTTATCTGTAGCAGTCTTTTTGTTTAAGAGCTACTTAAAGAGTGATGTGTCTCTCAAATAAACACACCCAAGCTGTATTTATCTGTTTTAACTACTGAAAAATATTCAGTTCCATTCAATTCAGTTCACTTCAGTTTATTTGTATTAAACCAATTTGACACATTTGTCTCTGAAGGTGAAACTCAATGTTGCTTCTGTTAAGGTGCTAGGGGAGAAAAAGAAAAGGTAGCGCTTCATGCTTGTTTCAGCAAGAGATGAAAAATATCAGTGACAGAATACCACCATCAACACTGATGCCGATGATGCGAGTTGTCAATATTTTTGTCTTCAGCTCCTGTAATATCAATCATGCCATCAATGTTTGCACCTTGTTTCTCATCTGCTTCACTGGGCACTGGATCGATGTTGATTTCACTTCTGTGCAAGTCATTGTACAAGCAGACGTTTGCCTTCTGACTTTAACACCATGAGCCTCTTCTCTTTTATTCAGTGCACTAAAATGCAACAAAAAGTAGCTGTGAAGATCTAAAAAATATGGTTATAAATTATGCTTCTCAATAAACTAAATTATTATCTAAAAGTGGATTGATTTTGGTAGTCCAGCCTAAAAATATGCTGATACAAATAGATTTCAGCTTTTTATTTTGCAATGCAACATTTCAGTACATCAAGCAAATTTTAAAACCTGAGCAAATACAAAAATGCAATTTAAAAAAAACAAAACAAAGATCCAAACCACCATTAAAAATCCTTAAGTAGGTTTTTCACTGATCTCCGTTTTCTTTATTTGTCAGCAATGGCTTTGAAATGGCATTGTAAACCCTTCTAGAGTTATAGATGTCACTAACTTTGTTTCTCATCTGATCTTAAGTTCCTTTAGATGCGGACATGATGTGTTGTTTTTTGGGATCTTTTAGAAATATTCGGTTTGAATAATTTTTTGATTGACCAGGTCTAAAAGGAATCAGGCCTGGGTGTGGTGAAACTCACCTGCGCTCTCCAAAAAATGATGCTTTCACAATTATTTTATTATTAATCAATTGAGGAGATGGTATAGTATTTCACACAGGGTCAAGCTGTTTAGCTAGCTTTTTTCCCCAATTTTACTACTTTCTGTGTTTTGTCACGGTATATCTGTCTGATATATATCTCAAATACATCTGTGAGGGAGTAAATAGTTTTTCACAGCACTCTTAGTTAGACACCAAATGCAGAATGAATAATTTGTTACAAAAAGTGCTTAAATTAATGACAGCACTAATACAGACATTTGTTTGGTTTACTGTTACACTAAAATTGCAGCATCATGTAATCATGACATTTATCCATTTTTACATTATTCTTCTGGCAAGCTGTTGATGTAGGAAGTGTGTTGATGAGTTAGTTTTGCATTTTGTAGCAGATGTGGGCAAGAAACGGTTTATTTTAATTTGTTGACTTCTTGACGCAAAAACAAATATAAATCATTATGTCAAAATGATTTATTTTTAAAAATGTATTTAATCAATACAAATTTCAAATATTTAGTTAAAATCACAACTGATTTTAATGCTCCTGGATGTTTTTCTTTCCTTTCAAGAAAATTGATTTATAGCGAAAGAAAGGTTCCCTTTGAGAGCTGACAGCTAAGAAAATGGTTTTGTTAGAGAATGCCAGTGCTAACTGAGAGAAAACAGCAATAGCGTGGGCTGAATTAAAAGGCCCATAACTTTGTTTTTGTGTGTCTGAAAAAAGATCAGGGTATAATAACTTCCAAAAACATTGATTTAATGAGCATTTATGCTCTTTTTCAGCGTCTAGTCTGCCCACATAATTTGAGAATTGATTAGCACATCATTTTTTGTGATGTTTTGTTGCATATGAGAATCAGATTATACTGGAAATATGTATAAAACTTGGTTTTCTGTCATGTTACTGGTGACACAATGCATAATTCATTTGAAGAGAATCAGGCTGAGCCGCATTAAAACTCAGTCAGCTCCTTTTTGATCTCGGATGAGATGGCGAGGGGCGGCGTCTGTGCAAGAACGAGTGGAAGAAACGGAGAAGGCGGGGGCAGGAAGGGATGAGGTGAAAGATTGTGGAGAAAGTGAGAATCAGAGCTAATGAGTGAAAGGAAACCAAATGTTTGTCACATTGCAGAATATTTCACATCAATTAGAGCTGCAACTCATGTGTGGCTCTGAGTAAATAAGATGTCCTTGTTTTGGGACTTTTACTTCCTTGTTATGTTTCTCAAGTAGATTAAAACCCAAAGAGTGTCACTGCTTTTTCCCTTGGATTTGGCTGTAGATACGACATACAGTATTTTTACAGACGTGTCTGCTGCTCAGTCTGATTTCCAGCACTCTAAAGTCAAACCTCATTCCTAAATTTCTTCATTATTCTGTCATTTACCTTTATACTGCAGCCTAAGTACAGAGTTACAGGGTTGGTGCGCTACATTAGCTTTTCCTCAACTGTACATACAGGTAGACGGAGGAATGTTGCAATTCATCATCCCTCAGAGCCCAGCAGTGGCAAACTGTGTAGCAGTATTTTTTTCATTGTCAGTTTTCCTATGTGGCTAAATATTTCGTCCCTATGGTTTGGCAAGCGGTGTGCTTTCACTCTGCGTGTCTATTATTATGATATAGAAGCCTGCCCTCTGTTTATAATGAGGTGGAAGCTCTGAGTGGGTCATAAATAAGGCAGTGAGCCTTTCACAGAACTAAAGAAAAGGTGTAGAGAAACAGAAAACATAGCTCATCAATATTTCAGATGGTCATTGTAAATAGTTCATGGGGTGTGGAACAGTAAGAGAACTGTTTGATTCCACATGTCAGACATGCTCAGTATGTGTCGATGTCTGAGTGAGCTGTGTACGTCCATGAACAATATCTCTGAAGAGAAATGCACACGTGTACCTGCATGAGTCCATGGAAAGCTGCTAATTTAACTGTTGGATACGATTTATGGGAGTATTAAACACCCTGCATACATAATTATTGTTTTTCTACTTGGATCTGTGCAGATCCAAGCAGGGAAGTCCAAAGTCAGTCCTCACAAGGGCTGGTATCATGCATGTTTTAGTTCTCTCCCTGGCTCAACACACTTGGAACAAATGATGGCTTGTTAGCAGGCCTCTGCACAACATTGACATGCTGAGGAGATGTAACTACCAACAGGGAGAAAACTGAAACATGCAGGATGCCTTGAGGAGTGACTTTGGATACCACTCCGGCTTGGAGACCTTAAGATTTATCAAGCTAATTTAAGTTATAACATAGAGTTATAAATCCCCTTGATATTGTTCACATTTTGTCACAACACAATAAAATTCCTTTAATAAATACATATTTAAGCATAGACATTTTTTTAAAAACTGATTTATTGAGTTTGAATGCACTGGAGTTTATTCAGGGTCATCAGATGAAGAAATAGACACACTGGTTAAAACTGTAAAAAATATTTTGGTCTGGAAAAAAAAGAGACCTCTGTACTGAACCCCATTGAAAACCTTGTGGTTATTTCACCAAATATTGATTTACGAACTCTTTCTAAGCTAAAGCATCAGCATTGTTTTTTCTAAATAAATATAAACTTGTTTCATTTGGATTATTTGAGGTCTGAAAGCGCTGCATCTATTTCATATTTTTGACTTATTCTCCTTCTATGTAAATAAATACTAAATTTTTGCTTGGAATTTCAAAGACATTTTGTAGTAGTTCATAGAATAAAAGAACAAGGTTCATGTTACTCAAGCAAATACCTATAAGAAGTAAAATCAGAGAAACTGAAATGGTCTCCTAATTGTTTCCAGAGCTGTATTTTTCTACTTTGCAGTTGTGTGCAGGCTGTTTCTCAGTGATTTATTAGTTCACTTCATTTATCTTCTACTTTGTGTTACTCTGTCACATAAAATCCCAATAAAACAGAATTAAATATAGAGTATGAAATTGTATGGTGAGAAAATGAGAAATGATTCATTGGGTTATGAACAGATGCACTTTATGCTGAGCGTCTATTCAGTAAACTCACTGAAAATAATCTGAGTTCAACTCACTAACCAGTCAGTGACTCATTGGAACCCAGCCATTGGAACCCAGAGGAAAATATCTATACAGTGGCACACAAAAGCGGCCCCATTGTGTTATATGCACATCTTTGGCAGAGCAGCAGCAATTACTATGCTTAGAAATGTAACTTCAGTCACACTGTCTGCAGTAACTTAGTGCTATTTCGACTCATTTTTATATATGTGCTGTGGGAGAACGTTTTGCTTTTTTCACAAGTTGTCAAAAAATTCCACTTAAAGCGTTCAACCATGAAAACATTTCTTTGTGCAAAGTAGCGTGGTGCTCATTTATCTGTCACTGAGAGAGGTATATCCTATCTAGGTGTCACATATTCAGGATTTCTCATTTTTAATTCGTATTCTTCCACCAGGACTGAGTGCCCTTGTAGATAAAGCAGGTATTTTTAGAACATATGCAGAATGTGCGCAGATTTCTCAGATGGAGACTCAGTTTGGATGAACATGTCACTCTTATTCTCAAATGTCCTGAAAATGCTTTCTGAAGGTTGGCACCAGCTCGTGTCTCCCTCAGGAGTCTTATACAAAGCCAGATGGCTGGTGGCATCAGGCATCCGAGACTGCCGTGTTCATGCTGGTTGCTCCCAAAGTGACGATAGTGCCCCGTCACATGATTCAATCCCACATCCGCTCCCAATCAGCTGGGTACTTCCTTCCATTACTTCTTGAGGTGATCTTCAAGAAGTCTGCTTACCACGCTGGAACAAATAACATACAACTTAATGAATAAGTATCCAATAGTAGATTCATTTTTGCTCTCAAGAGGGTCTGGAAACATGAACATTATTATAGTTATTTGCACAACAAGTAATTTGTACAGATATTATCTTTTGTTCTTAGTTTAATATGTATTCATAGAGTGTCATTATAGCTCAAAACAAAACCAAAATGAAGTATTCACAGAAAGTACAACACATACAAAAACATGTCAATCAAAATAAGAGAAACCAAAATAATTTATAAGATGGCTGGAAAGGTGTTGGAGAAAAAAAGCAGTTATCAACTTGAGACTGGGTCTTGAGAACACTTTGAAAAGATTTTCTGTTTGCATCAGGCTTTAAGTCTCCATCAATAAATGTTCAGGCGGAGGTTCGGTCATCTTGGCTAGTTTACAACAGTAAAACTTTATTGTTCGGTTTTGTTAAAAATTATAAAATTGTTCCAATATATGCCAGTCCTGCCCAGACCATAATTATGCAGACAGGCTTTCTGGTCATCTCTGTTTCGAGTTTGTTGAAAACGACTAAAAGCTGGTTTAAGATAATGCAAGTCTTTATGGTTTAAGCCATCAGAGTCCAACTTAGCAATTTTGGGAATATGTTGTTATTAATTTATGTGCTAATTATGACTAATTTTGATTTGTGTTGATTTAGGCTTTGCATGTAAGAAGGCAGAGTGCCCAAAAGTGACACAAGGAAATGATATGTGTGTCAATGACAGAGACCAGAGTCACAGACTTGAGGCACTTTAATTGGAAAACCAAAGACTTCGCACTTGACTTGTTGAGACTTGACTTGGACGTCTGGGACTCACATTCCATTAAATATTTTTATCTCATGTAATCATGGTTGGAAGCAAGCCATCATGTCAGAGTAATGCCACAGCTCTGACAGGTGATGTCCATATGTTTCATTTATTAGTCAGGGACCTTCATGAACCGTGGGCTATTACTAATTCATAACAATTCATGTTAGTGATAGCTTTCTGATAATGACCATATGGATATTAAACTGAACTATGTATTAAATTATATGAATAATTTTAGAATCCATTTCAAAACCTCAAATTATCTCTGACATCATGTCCTGTCATTGTTAAGGTAGCTTTAAATACACCTCAAAAGTCTGAGAGGTGCTTAAAGCTATCTTAAACACTTGACTTGGAGTTTTTTCATACCTTTTTTTAGAAATAAGAGACTGGTTATGAGTACATTAGAGGTTAAAATCTGATATTTAGTTGCAACTGTTAAATCTTACTGTTAGAGCAAGAAGCTGGGGAACATATAGGATAATGTCAAGAGACAGTCCACATGAGGACATTGTGTGTGTAGCGAGGATGGGGGAGGGGTGGTCTTGACGAAAAAGCTAATAGTTGAGTGTTACTAATCCATGTTCAGTACGCGTAGTGATCCCCTTGAGTACAGGGCTTAACCCCACTACATCATCGTGAGGACTCACCCACACAAATAAATGTCATCTGAGAATAGTAAGCCATGTCAGATAATTAAACTGAGACAATGACATTTTGACTTCAGCTGATAACCACATCAGCTTGGGAGAGACTGAAACATGGAAGTATCATGAATCCTTTCATTTCTGATAAGCGTTGTTTGAACTTTATTCAGTGCAGTTAATAACAGGAAGACGATGTACAGCAATGACTGCTTCCTGTTGAGATTATGTGGCACCCAGCACAGATGGCATGCTGGTTTGGAGGCTTAAATGCCACTCAATCTCCTCTGCGGGACCTTCGTTTTGGCATTGAGCTCTTGGCTCAGACTAAGTTGCATGCTCTTGGTTTTAACTTCTCTGTTCAGATGAAACACAAAGCATCTTCTCCTTTGCATCTAAGTTTTTCAGATATTTTTTTTTCCTTTTCAAGTTATAATTCCGTATTTTCCAGACAATAAGTAGCTCCGGAGAATAAGTTGCATCAGTTGCATCAGTCAAGGAATGCATCGTGAAGAGGGGAAAATCATAAATAAGTTGTGATTACTGAAGAATTGACCTCTTCCATATATGATTCGGTGACACATCTTCAGTTACCTGCTTTTCAACAAACTCCTAACTTTGGCTTGCAAGTCTGCTGGGAATTTGTGACACACTATGTTCTAAATGAAGGTAGTCAGGAACGACTCTTCACCACTAGTAAAGTGTGCAGCAGAGTAGAGACGCATGCAGTGTTAAACCAAGGTGATAGAGAAGCAGTTGCATTGCATGAGGCAGTAACAAGAAATAGACCCACTTGCAGTGATTTTTTTGTTCATCTTCCTGGTAACTACCAGTACATGGAGATGTAACTGAACTGTTAATAAGCTTCTCCTGGCACCATGTTCTTTTAGTACCCATATGTGGACTCGTACCTCCATCTTTAGCCATCTTGCTTTGAGCCCACGATTAGCTCCTGGGTTCATATTCATTAGTATGAATTGACATTTAACGCATCAGTCTAAAACTACGTCACAAAGAGAAAAAATATATATAAGTGACTATTAGTCGCAGGACCAGCCAAACAATGATAAAAGTAAAATAGAAATGTGGTTGTGTTGTTATTTAGAACAAGATGTTTATGAGACCCTCTCTAACACTGTTGGTGCACAAGCAGCACCAATAGTGCTCTTGACGAATGACTACCTGAAAAAGACAGCGGCCAGACTGAAATTGAATTACCCCTCCAGTTCTTTCCTGTTTTTCTGCAAATACCCTGTCTCTCTCACCTTGTGAGTAGATGTGCTTCAAGGCCTGCAAGTGACCTTAGCATTGGCTTAATCACCTCTTCAGAACTCATCATCTTCAAGGCCTGGTGGCGACGCTAACGAGCTTTAGCTATGCTCCAGGGGCTCCCGCCAGTGTAATGTCTATCCTCCCTGACAGAATCATAGAGGTGGGCTGGTGCAGTCTACCCACTACTAAAACTGTGCCTTTCTGTCTTAACACATCACTTCACCCGCCTCTTTGGTGCTCCGGCTCTCCTCTTGGCCGTGCAGCACCTCAGGCATGCAGCTTTTCCTTAAGGCTGGTATTGGGGCTGGGGGTTAGGGGAAAGCGCTCTGCAAGCACTACAAGGCTGGTGAGACAAATGTGAGATTATTGACGAGCAGTTGTATGCCGAGAAATACAGAAACACAGAGTGAGAGCAGGAGATTGAGAGACAAAATGAAAGAGATAAAGCTCACAGATTGCTCTGATATTACATTTAACTCCTTGCTAATCTTCTCACTGCTGCAGCTGTCATTCAGGAACAAAGATGATCAGATCAGTTGGTGAGGGTCTGAGCGCCTTCCCTTAGAAGTGGCCTTACAACTGTCACTATATAGCATCACTATAAAATGTATGACTGCATGATGACCAGAGCAAGAAACCAGGAAGATTGTGTTCCCATTCCTCCATTAGTGAAGGCACTGCAGCTCCACCTCTAGCACCCCTACTGTAAATATTCCCTGCATTGCGAAGTATTTCTCCTCTTGAAAAGTTTCTATTTTTCTTACATTAGAACCCCAAACTTTAATGTATTTTATTGGAATTTAATTTTATAAAATAATCCAAAGTGACACATACATGTGACATGAAAAATAATCAAATGGTTTCAAATTGATTTACAAACAAAAATCTGACATCCCTGTTACTCCTTTATTCAGATACCCATAAATAAAACCCATTGCAATGTTTTGCCTACAGAAACCACCTTAGGGTGTCTTCTAATTATATTTTATATTAGTATAACTATATCTGTTTTGTGAAGGCATCAGAGTTTTTTTAGACAATATTAGTAAAAAAAGAAAACAGATCATGAAGACCAATAAACAGAGCAGACGTGTCAGGGATAAATTTATGGAAAAGTTTAAAGCAGGTTTGTTATAAAACATTTTGCTAAACTTGAGACATCTCATAAAGATCTTTTCAATCCATAATTTATAAACACAAAACCTTGGCACAACTGCAAAGCTACCATGATATTACCATCAATCTAAACTGTAACCTTGGACAAGAAGAGTATTATCCAATGTATTCAACTCTAGAAGAACTGCAGATATCCACATACATACACATAACATACTCCACAATTTTGTCCCTGTTGTAAGAAAGCCATATGAAGCTCAGTTTGCAGTTTCCCATATGCCTTGTAATGGAAACAGGAAACATTATTGAAAAATGTGCTCTGTTCAGATTAGACCAGAACAAAGTCTTTTGTCAAATATGCAAAATACACTGTGTGTGTGGAGGAAAACAAACTTCATGTACAGTTTGTTTTCTGCCATGTTTCATTCATTTCATGAAATAAGACATGGAAACTGTTCAGAGAAAATTAAGGAGCGTCAGTCCTAGATGAAAATCTGTTAGCTTGCAAAAGACTTCACAAAGGTTTAACTTTCAGCAGGACAACCATCTTCAGCATACATGCGTCTATGGACATTCAAAGCTGGTGCAGACACACCATAAAAGTCATGCAGCTATGGTTGCAGTATTGACTCCAGGGTGTTCAGTATGTTTTCAAACAATACATCTCAAATTCTATGTGCAAAAGTACATATATAAAAAACCAGATGTTATTCATTATAAGAAGCCAAATTCAAGTAATGATTTGTTCTATATTGTGGAACAGATCTGTCTTAATAAATGCTTTCCAACAGATTTATGATCTGTTGTAATAGTTGAAGAACAACTTAAAATCTCACAAAAATCAATCAAATTTAGAATATTTCTAACAAATAATTCAGAAACTGTGATAAATTGGTCCTATTTTTTCATAAAATATGTTTCAGTTCCTTAACAATGCTATCTTTAATAGCTCCTAAGATGTCATATTAGATAATCCTTAATATGTGTCAGTCCTTATACTTCTTGTGATATGTAACATGGTTCTTTTGCAGCTTGTAGATTTGCTGTTTGCTCTGGTTAGTTGGATTAAGCTCCCCTATAGACTGCAGTTTAAATATGCATGTGTGCATAGAGTGGGGGGTTATAAGAAACCTCTCTGTGAAACTCCCAGACTTGGATTAAAGTTGTCAATTTACCACATTCTGGCGATAGGTTACAGCTTGTGTAACTTGTCTTGTTTTCTGCAGTGCGGTCTGTGGATTGTATTTTATTGGCTCATGGTTGTAGCTTTTTCTTGGCAGGACTTTACAATAATTCAGAGAAAAGGAGAAAGGCTGATTAACTTGTCCTTGAGACTGACATATGTGACAAGATGAGATGTATGGGTTGTGTATTGGTTGACAAGACTTTGCCAACCCATACAAAGTCTTGTCAACTTTGTATGGGATTTGTTTAGCTGTGTTTACTGCAGTTTCATTGTCCTCCTGCATGACAGACGTACATAACAGGGACATTGTCTATGTTATGATTTCAACTTGGACGACTTTTGCAAGATGCAAATCACAGTCTTCATTACACATGGTATTTACTTCTTATTATCTATATGATTCTGCAGATTCTGCATCTCATCTGTATGTAAAAGAATCATATTCTGTTTTCATTAACACAGGATGGCACAAGTATGTTTTATGTTTCATATAGAGCAGGTTGGTTTGTGTAGCTTTTTTTAATTAAATCATCTGTTATGTGCATTTTTACATACCTGGGTTATTGCAGTCTGATATAAACATGTTGTTAATGACCTATACTGTATTGGTGTGGCAATTAAACAAAAAAAAAAAAAACTGAAGAAACCTACTGGAGGGCAGCTATTGTTCAAAGCACTAGGGGTGGGATTACTTCTCTACTATTGGACGCTCCAAACAAGATGCAATGTTATCAACCTGTTCATGTTCTGTATCTGATGTAATCTCATGTAACTAAGCAGGATTTCTCTATTCATTTAGTTCACTGGTATTAGGTCAGTGGGTAAATTACAGCTGAAAACCTGGGGATCAGTGGATGAAAATGGGCAATAAAACTATACAGTCAAGCAAAACACAAAAAGGTGTATTCTCTGAAATGTTGTGCTGTTATTCAAAAGAGCTTCTAAGTTGTTATGGGGATGTTTCAGAGAAATTATTTTAACTTTTTAAATGTTTCCCGGCCAATCTTGCAGAGATGAGTAACAATATAAAACACAGTGGAAGCGGGCAACATTAAGCAACACCTGTCATTGTCGAACAGAGAATTTGAGATATGCTGTTCCTATGATTTAAAAAAATGCTGCATCTTTGCCAACAGTAAAAGAGATGATGAGTTGCTATAAGGGCTTTTATAGAAGTACCTTCTATCTTTTGTTATAGTTTATACAACAGCTATTCTGATATTAGCAGTTTAAATTATTCAAAGTTTGAGCTACATTCAATTTGAGTTACATAATGGATACTTAAAATAATGTGCCAAGTCTCAGGTTTAATTTAGACATGTTTGCGTATGTAGAGCCTTGGCTGCTAAATGATAGATACAAAGGGAATCTGGTTTGCCAAAATCCAAATAACCTATTCTACCCAAAAGGTGTTCACATACTTTGAAACTGAAGAGCAATAGCTTTGAGAGAGAGAGCAGGATATCATTTGCATTTTTAAAAGAACCTTGAGATCGCCACATTCTTCTCAATAACACTCTTGTTTTTTTCTCAGCAAGAAAGAAGAGTGTAACTTTGATCTGCTAGAAGATACAAACACAAGGGCAAATATAACCTGCAGTTTGAAAAGGTACCACAGAAAAAAAATAGGTTTACATTCAAATGTTCCTACTATGAAATTAGGATTGGGAATTATACACTTTGTGTGATGTTGACCTGTAACTTTTAATAAGTCATGTTGTTTGTAGTTATTAGAATTAAAATATCAGGGAGTCAAAAGGTCATATATAAACTTCTTTTAGTCAAAATGGGCTTGCCAGCATAGACTGTAGGTGCTGTTAAGGCCATGGTTGTGGTGATCAAGTGTGTTTTAACATGATACGAAATTGCTAAAAAATCAGCAGTAACATTAGAAAGTAAGTGATGCTACATATCCGTTAAAAACAGTCTGTAAGTCCATATCGTTCAATTTGACGTGGTATTCCACACTGAGAAATGTTTTTCAAAAATTGAATACATTTTAAATAGTAGCCTGTCTTTCCAGAAACAGAATTTTCTGGAAAGACAAAATTTCTGGAATTGTCTGGTAACTAGAAAAGTATAGGTCTTTTCTAGCTACCATATCTTACTAGATACCTGATTTTTTGTTGTTGGTTAAAAAAAATACAACAAACAACAGCTTCACATCAGCCTCTGCTTAAGTGAGCAACAACTATGGATTATTTGCGGTTCTTTCAAAAAGAAAAGACTTATTGTTGTTTGGCCTCAAGGCATTGCACCACATTTCACAAAAAACAAGACTTTGGCCTTGTTTTACAGCCAAAGTCTCAAGATGCCTTGCAGTCACAGGGTTGATTCCACATTCTGTATCTTTGTTTTAAGGTCAAATGTGAGATCATAAGTCCGATAACTAAAGCAGAGTTTTCATCAAAGCAAATATACTTGCATGTCTACAACAGAACAGTGAGAGAAAAATATTAAAAGTTTTGCATTGAAACCCATCATAGTCAATACAACCTTATTAAAGCTTTATGCTCTTCCTCAACTTCCAACTTTTGAGGAAAATGAATAGTGTCATTTTGTGAGTGGTACTTACTTGAATACTGACCCTTTTAAATTATTTCTTTGGATCAAAAAGAAAAAAAAATGAACAGGACATTTAAATTGGCATAAGAAAACTTATTTTCAGAATTGTTTTATTTAAGACAGTCTGGTGAGTTTTCAACAAACATGTAACATTCAGCATTGGTTTTAGATGCCAATTTTACTTAGTCTCATTCTTCATGTTGAATGATGAACACTGGCCTTAGAGATTTCTGACCTTAACTGAGCACATGCAGTGCTGTGACCTTTGCTGTGACCTCCTGGATGAGACGCTGATGCAGTCCTACGGTAAATTTGTTAGACCAGATGCCTCAGATGCTTCACCACAGTTCCATGTTTTCTTTAAGGGTGTAAAATGGCTCTCATCTTAGTTCACTGGAATCATAAAGCCTTAAGAATTGCGCAATACTTTTTATATTGAAAGATGTCTGTGACTTCTCATATTTTCACAAACTTCCTTAGATTGAACATATTTTTATCCTTTCATCCTGCTTAGTATTGACAATTTCTACTGAAGTAATACTGTGTTTTGATTCAACAAACCTAATGCAGATTGTGAATTTCAACATAATTTTTTTTTCAGAGTTAAGTTTTGATGTACCAGAGGGTGAAGGGTTATTTAAATAGGACAAGATGTGTATGTAGATTTGTTTCCCTAGTAATTGAAACTATTATTTGAAAACTAGGTTTTGAATTTATTTGGTTTATCTGAGTCAGATGTTAAATTGGTTTGATGACCTGGAACATGCAAGTCCTGCAGAAAAGTAAATACAGAAACAATCTGTTAGGGGTCAAATCCTTTTTCACATCACTGTGAACAAATTAAATTTTCCAATAGCCTCTAATAATCACCAATACTGTTTACTGGTTGTTTATAAATGTTACATTTAGTTTGAAATGATGCCTGTCAAGAAAATATTTGACTATGTTTAGCTCTGATGCAGTGTTGCCTCTTAACTTTTATATTTAACCAAATACATTTTTAGCTTACAACTTTGGAAGGTATAATACATATTGTTGATTTATTATAGAAGAGAAGTAATCACTGATCTGTAGAAAGTTAATAAGGACAATATCAGTTTTTTTAAATATACAAACTGTGTCCAAATATAAAACGGGAGCAATAAAATCTAATTTATATCTTCACATGTGGCTAAAAATAGATTTTTTTTTGCCTTTTTAGGTTTAAAATACCTCAGCACTCTCCAGATAGTTTCTAATTATACTCTGAGATTCCTTCTATTCAGACAAGACATTTACCCCCCAGCATGGACAGGCCACATGTGTTTACTGGACAAAAAGAGGGCACCTGTAACCCACGTTGAAACAAACAGAAACAGACACAATATGTAAATAAAGAGCAGAGAACATGACCTGAGCCTGTGTTACTCTGACCCTGGAGGGACAGCAGAGACCCGCACGCTTAATCGCCCATGACATATTGTTGACCTGCAGGAACACACTGGAGGAGTCACACAAACACACACACACACACACACACACACACACACACACACACACACACACACACACACACACACACACACACACACACACACACACACACACACACACACACACACAAATATATCACGTGCAGAGTGCCACTGTTTTGGAAACCTCTAATCTAATCTGCGACTGCACACACCTTGGGACATGACTTATTATTAGTACACTGTAATTGCCATTTTAGAACAAGGGAAAGGAAAAATTCTAACACCTATCTTTTAAAAGTTTTTGTGTTTTCAATTAATTCTGTCAACATCAAGAACAAAACTATATTTTTGCTTTTACCCTGATACTAGTTTGGAAATGTTACTTTACTAAACATTGTCTCAGTGCCTACAAATAAAACTGACTCAGTAGCCTATAAATAACCTAATCTGTGACCTTGAAATTGCTGGATGAGAAGAACATCCCATAAAAGATGCTGACAGTTTTATCTCCGCTTCACTTTGTGTCATTGACTTGTCATTGTCTTCTAAATCTATTCTGTAATCACTCCTTGAATGGTTCATCAGACTGTACATGAGTGTCTGTGACCATACCCCAGTCCTGCTTGCTCAGTGGATGATCCTTCATTTCCTCTCTAATCCAGAGTCCTCACCACGTGTCCCCATTGAAGGAGTACCGGGGGATTGACCTATATACCTGCTGACTCTTACTAACTTGTCACAACTATGCCGTGGTTCGGCCTGGCACACTGCTGAGACATGTGCTCAGTCATGCTACCTGCTGTGCACTTAGCTGTGTTAAACCACTGCTCATTCAAGCAAATCGATGCAGTGGTTTAATAGTTTCTCACGGGACTTTGACAAAAGAAATGTAGTGATCCAGTTTGATTTTAAGTACCTTGAAAACCACTTAACATTTCTATATTTTGTCATATTACAACTTCAACCTTTAGTGTAACTTATAGTATTTTAAGTGCTATGCTAATAGAAATAACACATGGTTTTCATAGGTGATGTGATATGAAAATTTAAATCTGTGGTGTGCATTTGAATTCAGAGCCACTGAAATACTATGTTATTGAGCTACAATTCACAGCAGTTACATTTTGCTTAAGCTTGTCAGTCACTTCATAGGCAAACCTTTGTCCCATTAGCAAGTCTGCAGCTGCTTACAGTTTTTTTTTACATATTTGCCCTCTATTTAGCCTTTATAGTTTGAGCTGAAGACAAAAAAAATAACATCCCCACAGTATGATGCTACTATTGCTGTGTTTTAGGATGATTGCTTACTGTCATAATTATAATTTTGTATGTATGTATTATTACATAGTTCAGGGGACCTTCATCCAAATGCAATCATGCAGGTGGACTGCCAATGGCTGCTAGCAGAACTTCATCAAAAAATTGCATCAATTGGCACCTTTTGCACATATTACACAGTCCAGTCACATTAATGTGACCATCTGTCAAAAGCCAGAATAACCACCTTTCGCAGAGCGAACTGCTACGAGACGTGCAGGAAGAGAGTCACTTAGGTCCCTGAAGGTCTTCTCTGGGATGTTGAGCCATGCCGACTCTAATGCCGTGGCCAGCTGCGCTAGATTACGCGGTTGAGGATCCATGGCGCGAACAACTCGATCGAGATGGTCCCACAGATGCTCGATTGGGTTTAAGTCAGGTGAGTTTGCTGGCCAGGGGAGGACGGTAAACTCATCCTGGTGCTCTTCGAACCACGCACGTACACTGGCAGCTGTATGGCACCTCGCATTGTCCTGCTGGAAGATGCCATCATCCTGAGGAAAAACAATGCGCATGTAGGGGTGGACATGGTCCGCAAGGACAGATGCGTACTTGTATTGATCCATCGTGCCTTCCACAATAATCAGTGAACCCAGAGAATGCCAGGAAAACATTCCCCAGACCATAATGCTCCCGCCTCCAGCTTGGACCGTTCCTGCAATGGTTGCAGGGTGGTTCCTTTCAGAGGTTTCACGCCTTATACGCCAACGTCCATCTGTCCGATGGAGCATAAAACGCGATTCATCTGAAAACGCTACCTGTCGCCACTCAGTGGACGTCCAGCTGCTGTACTGGCGTGCAAATTCTAGCCTTCGTCGTCGATGAACACCAGTCAGCATAGGTGCACGAACCAGGCGTCTGCTTCGGAGGCCCAGACGCAGCAATGTTCGCTGAATAGTGGTTTGGGAGACACTTGTGGTAGCCCCTTGGTTCATTTTAGTGGTCAGTTGCTCAACGGTAGCCCGTCTATCTGCCCGAACGCATCTCCGCAACCGTCGTTCGCCTCTGTCATCTATGGCCCGTGGTGCACCACATTTGCCACGTCGTTGATTTTGGACAGTCCCATTTTGCCATGCACGGTACACTTTTACCACGGCGGCACGCGAACAGTTCACAAACTCAGCCGTTTCGGAAATGCTTCCACCCTTGGCCCGAAAGCCAATGATCATGCCCTTTTGGACGTCGGATAAATCGCTTCGTTTCTGCATTACGCCAACGATTGAAATGTTTTCCGAAGCCCACACACACCCTTTATATACGCTCAACTGCACTGTGCTGCCACCTGCCTTCTGTGATTGGTTATTTAACTCTGAAGTGGAAAGTACGTGGTGGTCACATTAATGTGACTGGACTGTGTATATGCATTGTTCTAAAGTGTGCCAGAACAAGACACATCATTGGAGTTTGAGTTCATCATTGCACAGTTTTATCAGCAGTATTTGCTTCTTATTAGAAAAAGCAAAAAAAAAAAAAAAACATTGGGTTCCACACCTTGGGGCATCGGCCGCCAATCAGACTCTGCCAGTCTGTGTTTGACAGAAAATTATGGAAGCATATTTTTACACAAGCATCTTATGTGGCTTAATGCCCTTTATTTAGTTTGTTTTTATAATTTTCTCCTCATTTGCAATACATCAATAAAATCCCACTAAACGGCATTGAGGTTTGTAGTTTTAGCAAGACAAAATGCGGAAAAGATCAAAGGGGATGAATATTGTGAAATATTCACCATGTTTTTGTTGGTTGTAAATTTACAAAACACTGAATGCAACCTCTCTACTTTCTGTTTTTAGGTATATGTGTTTAAACACCCATGTGGTGTGGAATCCTATTTTTCTCTCATGCAACGATGCGTTTCTGGACCAGAAACACATTGGGATAGTTTCCTCCTCACCTCCTCATCATACCTGTTCGGTGTCACACCCATGTGCAACTGTTAGTTAATAATTCACACTGACCCTCTGCTTCCCTGACCTTCACTTGTTACAAATTAATTATGACCTCCTTCGTTGTGTGCCTCATTAATCTCTGTGAGGGACATAACTCGCAGGATTAAAATGATGATTTCAGCCTTTGGTGTTACAAAGGACCAATGCGCTCCTTTGAATTAGGCTTTGTTGCTCCTTTAAAGGTTCTGGACGTGGCATCAGGTTTTGTTTTTGCCGTGTCCAAAATGATTTATATTCAGGCAACAGGATGACCAAAGCTGTGTTGATGGGATAGATAACTGGGCTGTTGTTGTATTTTTGCAGCTAAGTAGTGTAAGGAGAACAGACAAAATAAATTTGGCTCTAGAGGATGACATATGATGTATGACTGTGCTGCTGCACATGATTTATTATGACTGTGCATACTGTAACTGTCATGGTCCCACAACTCCTATTTTATTTTTAATATGACAACCTCAGCTGTAACTTATGTGTGTACAAAAAATGTTGCACCTCATTCCGACCAACATTTTATTAATAGACATTCGGCATCATAACATTTAAATGCACTATTGTGTCAATGATTGGCTACCTCAAACTGAAAGGACCGTCCTCTTCCCTGCAGGTAATGATCACCTAAAATACAACATCTCAATGAGATCTGTACTGCTTTTAATGATGGCTGACATTTCTTGCTCACAGCTTGTTGTCAGGTCCTGGCAGAGGCACCATGTGGAGGACTGACTCTCGCTGTGAGCTGACTGACAGTAAGAGGGCAAAAACTGAGGCCGTGAAGCTTGCACATAAGTGCTGCTTGTACATGAGTTCTTTGACATTTTGGGCTAGAAAATATAAATATGTTTATGTGTTAAAAGTTGGGCAGGTGGGCAGTGGTAAGAAGAATGCAAACTAAAATTAATTTTAAAAGTCTGCTGTGAAATGTGTATGTAAAAGTTTGACTTTAAGAATGTAGTGCTTGGTTTGTAGGTCTTAGGGTTCATGTTGATGTGTGTGTGAGAGAGAGCATGTGTGTACACTTCCAAAGACCGTAAGTCTCTTTGTGAATGAACTCTCTGACTCCCTCCAAGGGCAGGAAGTGGTAAAGCTTGTTTCATTGTCTTAGTTTGGCTCTGAAGGACAACAATCTGTGCACTTTTTTGTTGATGTTTCTGGATTTGTTCCTTGAAGTTGAAGTAAATGGTTCTCAATTTCGGTTAACTTTTTAGTTGAAGTTTTAATGAAATACCAAAAATGACAAAATAATTTTCACTTCTGTTATTGGATAGCAAAGGGTAGATTTAGATCTGTAATTGGAACAAGAACTATTTCCGTAAATACATTCAAAAGCTGTAATTCATATTTTATAGATAAATTACATATAGTTATTATTTCAAGTGTTTATTTTGGTAAATTTTAACAATTCAGGCTTACAACTAATGAAAACCAAAACTCATATTGGTTTTGAGTTTGTATATAAAGTAATGTATGTAATGTAACCGTACATTACATATGGTTATTATTTCAAGTGTTTATTTTGGTAAATTTGAACAATTCAGGCTTACAGCTAATGAAAACCAAATAGTCTAGAAAAAAGAGAACATTGTATAAGGCCATTAAAATGTTTTTTTTAATACAGAAATGTTGGCCAATGGTAGAAGTATGGCCTTGTACTACATAGTGTATGCAATCAATACTTGGTTGAGGCTCCTTTTGCATAATTTACTGGATCAATGCTGCAAGATATGGAGGTGATCAGCCTGTGGCTCTGCTGATGTGTTAAATAAGATGAGGTTGATTTAGTAGCGACCTGAAGGCTGGTGTGTCATCTGGCTCTTGACAGGTCAGCTTGGTACATCAAAGCAGGTATTAGTTTGTGGCAGTGCTGGCAGATGAAAAGTGCAACAAAGCATCTCCAAAAAGGTTTTCAGCAGAAGGAAGCATGAAGGTCCAGACAGTCTCCTGGCAGATAACTGATAACTGCACTGATTTTGGATTTGATAAAACACAGCGGCAAATTCATTGTGAAAACTTCACATTAAACCTCAAGCTGTTTGGCTTCTTAACCTCTTAACTTTTCCTATGGACTCTGGGACCTTGATTTTTAAGTGAAAATATTTAAGTGAAAATACAGTCCAGAGGTCGTCACATCCAGGCCTGGAGATCTGGTGTCCTGCAACTTTTACACATGTCTTTGCTTCAACACACATTAGTTAAACAATTAGTTCATTGGCAGGACTGTGGATAACTTGATTCCATTATTCTGATGTGTTGGACCATTGTCACATTTAAAACTTGCAGGATACCCTTCACACTTTGCGAATATTTCCCAAACCTTTGGATGAACTATGCATCACAATTCTCTCAAGGATCCATTATTTCTGCACCTTTCTCTACCACACTTTTCCTTCCACTCAATATTTCATTAATATGCTTGGACACGTCACTCTGTGAACACCCAACTTCTTTAACTTTTTATTTCATCTAACTTTCTTTGGAAGTCAGCGGTCATTCCTATGACTGCATAGGCCATTTGAATTCTGTTTTAAGCCTTTGATTCCCAGAGTCTTTTGGATCAATGCTATTGCCCTAAACAAAGAAGGTTTTTGGTAAATGCCTTCTTTATTTTTATTACACTTCATTTGACTTATTTAATAAGTCAAATGAATACACTTAGTCTTATTTAATACACTTATTTCCTGAGAAATTAAAGTTTTCAAAATTAGCAAAAATAATTGCATGATGTACAGAAGTCTGTCTGAACACAAGTTTCACTTTTAAAACGAAATTACTGAATAAATGAACCTTTCAGTATTTCTCATATTTGCTGAGATGAACCTGCATTCCAGATATTTAAGTTGTAAAATATAAAACAATTATTTGGAGTTTAACGTATTGATTTGTTTAGTTATGTGTGATATATACATGTAATTTCACACATGAATATGTAATCTAAGATGTATCCCACCAAGTGATGGGACAATGTCTTAGTGAAAACTGTCCTAGCATAGGTCTTTTCTAGTTGCCATATCTTACTAGATACCTGATTTTATAAAGATAAACTGGTAGACTTGCATTTCTTGCTGAAAGTTAACAATGCATGTAAAAATGAAATAATTCTGAAACAAGACATAGAAACAAATATATGCATAATACCACAACTAAATAAATGGAAACAAAATGCAAATCTTAAATGATTTACTTTAGAAGTCATGTCTCATTTTTTCAACTTTATAAAATATTGACCATAGAAGAGAAACTTATCTTACTAGATACCTGATTTTATAAAGATAAACTGGTAGACTTGCATTTCTTGCTGAAAGTTAACAATGCATGTAAAAATGAAATAATTCTGAAACAAGACATAGAAACAAATATATGCATAATACCACAACTAAATAAATGGAAACAAAATGCAAATCTTAAATGATTTACTTTAGAAGTAATGTCTCATTTTTTCAACTTTATAAAATATTGACCATAGAAGAGAAACTATTTAAAAGAAAGCTTTTAAAAATCCAACCAGAGAGAAAGAAATGTGTACATTAATGTTTTAACCAGTTTGAAATAACTCTTTTGATATATTTTCAAAGGATTATCTGCCTTAACTTTTCTCCATAGTCCTTGCAAGATTTGATTTTATGACCCATGACTTTGCGGTTTTCTTTTGCTTTTACTGCTTTGTCAGTATTTTCAGGGGGTTGGAAGCCATCATTTTTTATTCTATACAATTTCTCATTGTTTCTTCTTTTGGTTTAGAGTGAGAGAGAGAGAAGAGAGAGAAAAAATCCAGCCTTTAAAACTTGCATCAGTCAAAACTGAAATTAATTTAGCTGTATTGTGAATCTTATTCAAATGATTGAAACATTTTAAAGAGATTTGCGTCAGAAAATAATAGGTATTTGGTCAGGTTTTTAGAATAATGGCTATGTTGTGATACTATTGCTGAAATAATTTTTTATGATAATATTAATTAAAGTTAAGGTGCCTTTTCTGGACGTTCATGATCACTATGTCCCTCAATCTTCCTGAGCTTTAGACTCTCAGCTACCAATCATTTGCACCAAGTCTGATGGAAAATTAGAGTCCATCCCTATGAAGTATTGCATCCCTGTGATGCAATACTTCATAGGGATGCTGATGTCCATCATGTATTATCATGTATTACAGTTGTTTATGAGGCTTCATCACATAGCAAAAGTGGAATTAAATTGCTTTCCCTGTAGAGGACAGCGGACATGAAATGGCAGCACAGGTTGATATCACTGTTAGGTCTTGTGTTCAAATCCCAGATTGGCGTCTTTTTGTATGGAGTTTGCCTGTTTGGGTTCTCTCCAGATTCTATGGCTTCATCCCACAACCCAAAAACATGACTGTCAGGTTGATTAATCTATAAATTGTCCTTAGGTATGGGTGTGTGCATGCATGGTTGTTTATCCTTTTCTGTCCCCTGGTTGCCCTGCGATGGACTGGCGACCTGGCAGAGTGCTCCCCATCAGTAGCCCTCATGACCCCACTAGGAATAAGTGTGTTGGATAATTGATGGATGGTTCAATTTTAAGGTATTGCTAATAGCAGCATTGTGACTAGATGCTAAGATGCCACTAGCAACAATGGAGCAGCTGTCCATTGGGGTGCACTTCAAAGAGCATGTTTAAGTCAAATGAAGTGTAATAAAAAGGAAGTGCTTGCTGAGAAATACTGCTGCTCTAGTAGGTAGGCTTGCAAAGACAAGTACATTTTACATTTTTGTTTACTTAAAATATAAAGAGTGACTAATTTTTAAAGCCTACACTTAACATTGGTAATTAGAATGTGCTTCATGTTGTATTGTTGAGCTATGATGTAGAGTCTATATGGAAAATGAAAGCAAGTCAGTGTTTCACCAGAATGTGTGAGATCAGGGAACTCTCTACTGTTGGGTGATATAAATTTACTAAAGATTCCTGCTGGATAGATCCTGAAGTTGTGCCCTTGCCAAGTTCTACTAATGGCAGCAAAAGCACTTGGGATTTATTGGCAATGAAGTACACTGAGTGCATCTGCAGCACCCGGATTGTTTTCTCTTTGGAGTTTCTTCTTCTCCGTCTCTGCTCTATCTCCTGACAAAAAAAAGTTGCTTCCTTGCAGATTTTCTCTTATACAGGTAGAGCACATACACATATTAATCTCAAGAAAAAGCAAGAAACTAAAAAGTGGTGACATGCAACATTTTAGAGTTTAACAACTTGCTAATGAAGCGTTTTCCTCTCCTGGTTTGAAATTCAGGAAGTTGAGCTGTAAATGTGGTTAAATCCTCTCTGTAATGTGCCCCAGTCTTGCTAACAGTCAGACATACTCGATGTCTTGAGACTTGATGTCTGTTTTTGTAAAAGTGTATTAACTTTTTTTTATATTTTCAGTTTGAAAATCACCTATTCTCTATTGGGGTTGATCACTTATAGAAAACTAAATAGCACCTAAGCTGGAGTTTAGCTTCTCCTTATTTTTGTTTCATTTAGCTCTTATTATGTTTGTTTTTGTTTTGTTCAACATTAATAAAGCTTCCAAGAAGTCAGAATTTTTTGAACAGGTAGTTTCTTTTGATCTTTTGATACAATGCATTAAAAATTGATTTGACGACCTTTTACTTTCCCCTCACTTTGCTACCTTACAACTGCAAATGTTAATGCATTTTTATTGTCATAGACCAATAAAGACATGGTGCATGATTTTGAAGTGTTTTATGAAGCCCTCAGAGTTTGATTTATTACAAAATATTAATGACCAAACAGCATCATGAAGACCAAGGATTACAGTATTGGTCAGGAATGTTAAAGCAGGGTTAGGTTATAAAAGAATGTCTCAAGGTTTGGACGTATCACAGTTCATTCAATCTAATCTAAATAAAAAATATGGCACAACTGCAAACTTGTCCATCTTCCTAACCTGACAGGTTGGGTGCAGAGAGCATTAATCAGAAAGGTCTACGGTACCTGTGCTCAGGTGGGAGAATCTGCTAATGGGACACCTATCAGCCGCATACTTCACAGATCATACATCATACATGACACAATTTTTAGATTTCAATTTTTAGAAAATGTTATAAAAACATGCTGCCTTTCCCTTTCACTTTACAGTTAGGTGATTATGGTCTACGGCTTTAAATCCCTTTAAAGTCCCTTTTCTTTGTAGTTGTAACGTGAGGTGACTGAACAGTACAAGCTATAAAACTCAGTGTAGGCATATGGGATCCATACTTTACTTGCCGATCACCTCTGCAGACACGTTTAAGTCAGATGTGCACTCAAGCTCAAATAAGCACACTCAGCAGGCCAACAGACATTGTACTTGTGAGCGGCGCTGTAATATCTCAGCAGGCTCCTGTTAGAGTGAGATCAATCTGTGAAATGGGGTCAATCTCTCCGACCTTTACCCGCTAGTCACTCACAGTGTTCAATCTCTCCTTATTTTAAAAGTGAAAGGGCAGCATCTCGGGCTGCGAGCCATCTGGATGGAGCATTACTACAAAAATGTCCAGGGTATTCACCTAATATCATGACCAAGCCAGCATCACACTCTGATTGCTCTTCCAACTTCAGTCATGGAGCTGAATTGATATTTTACATTACATCGAATGCAACAAAAGGCTTTCTCCTCAGTTGCTTTGTTCTCTGAGACTGAAACTCTGCCAGTACCTTGATGGTGCTGGGGGTTATTTTCTGTGTTATTGATGTGTTTTCTCCTGGAGAAAGGTACAAGCCAATTCCTGCTGGTTTTCTCAGGAATTACACACAGGGCTATGTAAGCTCCACAGACTGCATCTAAGAAAACCAAACAGATAAAGGCCTATCAAAGAAAACAACCCCTGGGTGTCTTATTGTAGGAAGAGGTTATTTGTAAATGCATTTTAAGGGTTGTAAACTTGCATCTCAGTCTGTGCGCACTCAGATTTATATGTGTTTTGTAGGATTTGTCTTTGGATTAAGCTAAGACATTTGCAACCCGATAGAATGATTGGCAAGACCTGTTTTTTGAAACAAAGTTTAAACAACAGAACAGAAGATGAATAGGAACAACCTTACATTTGGCAAAAATCACACTGTTGAATATAAAATAATAAAAAACACATTTAGACTGTTTATTCTCACCATTAATATGCATAGGATGAATTATAAAAATAAGATTTGTTTGGTTGACAAGATAAAAATATTGTCCTAATTAACAAAAAAATTAAAATTTGCAGTATGATTATGTTATGTATTTGTTAATCAAGAGGTGATCCATGTTATATTAAATGTAGTCATTACTTTCTTACATTCTCAGCTGTTAATAACAAAATAAACTCTTAAATCCATAAATAGCTTAGACAACAGAAACTGCTAAATAGAACATAAAAACAGAAGGCAGTAAAAAATAACAACAAACCAAATGAACAAAAAATAAATATTGAGTTTGCAAAGACAAACCATGGATGATGTACATACAGTAAATATGTTGCTAAAAGAGATGTTGAGTTGACATAGAGGAAGACTAGCAGAGTGATGAAAATGAAATAACCTTAAATTAGGATGAATATATTGAAATACTAATAATAACAATTGAAATAAAAAATAAATGAATATAATATAACTTATATATTATTTAAGTAAATAAATATATAAAAAATCAGTTTATTTAAACTTGTATGTTGATACGTTTATAAAAAAAATAAAAGATCACAACAATAAAAAATGTAAATGTAAATTATTGTTAAATAAAATTAAGAATAAATCATTTTAATTACTAATATTCTCATGAACACGACTGAATACATAAAAGAGACTGATTTCTAGGTACCAAAAAAGCATCAATTATTACATCTGTATTAAATTTTTAGATAAAATAATATATAGTTCAGGGTTTCCCCCAGAAAAGCCGCTTAGCCTGGCGGTCGGGCGCGCGAGCCAATCAGAAAGCGCGGACCAACCACCTGCTTTCTGAGGGGAAATTACCGAGGGGAATCCCAAACAGCTGAAACGCTAGGCCTGGCGGCGGGGGTAGCTAGGCATGGCGGCTGCCATGCCTATAATACACTGGGGAAACCCTGTAGTTGTTGCTATGATTGGTGCTGTATAATGATGATGTCTGTAAAAGTGTTATTGAGAGCACAGAATTGAATGAATTAAATAATTTCTTTCTACTTAAGATTTCCAGAAAAGTCTATATTTAAATGTTACTTCTGTCAAAAGCAGTTAAATAATTTTTTTTATTGTCAGGCAAAAACAGTAGTTCATTTTAAAAGATTTATTTCCTATAGATGCACACAGTAATGGAAGACTAAAGCAAAATATGGAATAAACACAAGCTGGGTTTAGTAGAAGTATTTAAATAAACATACTTACGTTGCAAAATATTATCGCTTCTTTCCTTTCTGGTTTTACGGAAAAGAAACAAGTTAGAGGAACCATTATATTGGGATAGCTAACCCACCTATTTTTAAATGATATCTCACTTCAAAACAAACAATTTTGGACAACTTTTATGTGACTCTAACACAGCAAAAGTATAGTTAGATCAGGTTCCCAGTAGAGGATATAAAATAAAACATCCAGTTTAAAGAAGTCTTTCTATGCCATTAAGGACATTTTTTTATTTGTTTCAAACGCTTGGCTACAGTTTGATTTAGGCCGAGTGAAATATTGGAAATTACAGCATTTGCTCTGTTTTCAGAGAACACCGAAAGACCATCTCGGAAGCAACAGAGGCTTCATCTTATGCAGACACGATTTTGTCTTCACTGTGTGGGCTGAGGTGGGAAGCACTGCCCACATAGCTTACTGCTGTACAAGCTAAAGCACTCTACATGAATAATTTGCTACTTGCAGCTTCGTTTCGGCCTTGGTTCTCTCTCTCTTTTACCCACGCAATCTTGTTATGCTGATTCAGGAGCAAATAGGGGAGTTTGGCATTAGCCAACATGGCAGGAAGAAAGCTGTTCTATCGGAAAGGAAGTTGGGATCGCATGGTGGTATTTTAATTAGACACTGATTCAACAATGGAAATTTGAACTTATTCTTCAAAGAAATTTCAGACCTGGTTTGTGATGGCCATAAAGTGAGAATACATGGTAAATTTTGGCGTGCATCTTCAGTAAATGTCTACTGGTCCCATAGTGAACTAGCTGTCCACAAACATAGTCGCTGGTCATGAAAGAACCAGAACAGATGGCTGCTTCTGAGAGAGCTGCACCTGTTTATATTTAGCTTCTCAGTAGAGCACTTGAGAGATATGAAAACAAAGCAAAGCTGTCAGTTTGGCAAACCAATGGCTGCATCCACGCCTCATGGTCTCACTTGAGACAACAGATTTCTGATGGATTTGGACACAGTTAAACAGATTTTATCTTGTACGTAAAATTGTCAGTAAAAATAGCATTAATATGTAAAGGTTCCAGTGTGGGGGCATTGTCTTCGCTGCAATGTTTCATGATTTGTTTTGAAAGGTTACTGAACTTGAACTCATTATCTTGTCAAACTAAGAAGCCAAAATTATAAGTAAAACACTCCCTCACTGTCACGCTCAGCTTTAACAAACAAACATTTAATCTTTGTTTGAAATTAAAAAATATGATGGATTGGTTCATTCTTTGTTTTGCTGCACCATCAAATGTGAAATGCATATTTTCATAATATGCAAAATTTAAATGACATCATTACTAAAGGAAGGTGCTGCATAATTTATCACTCATATTGCTTAATAGCCCTAATTGAGTTTTTATGAGGTGCTATATTTGCTGTGTCAGTGCCTCTGCAAAGAGTGGTCTGGTATTGTATCAATCACATCCTACTTGTGGTTCAGATTGTATAATAATTTCCTTCTTATGAACTCTGAACGTGTTTCAACTAGCAGAGCAGAGTCTGACTATTGTCACCAATAGTCAGACTCTGACCAAAATGTGTCACCAGGTGCAACAGACATTAATATCTGTGGCCAGTAGAGAAAAAAATAAACATATAAAAAGCTGTCTATATATCCACTACCCTCATATTAATATTTGATGCTGTTCATTAATATCTTGTAATATTTTACCATATGCACTGAAATTCAGAATCTGTACAAATGCTACAATCTAAATGCTAAAAAGAAAATTGTTTGTAATTGCATTGTTGATGATAAAATCATATTTATTTTATGTCAACCTGTGTACGTCACTCTCAGTAAAAGACACTCTCCCTTTCCTCCTTGCTCTACCTAGTGATAAATTTAGCAATTATATACATGTATTTACTGTATAAAAAACATAAAAGTTACTGCAGCTTTAAAGGTCGAGGCGGTTCTGAAATAATTCACAATGGTGTCAATTTTTTACATCACAAAAATCTGACATTTTAACAGGGGTGTGTTGACTTTGTCTTTGTCCTACATCCTTACTTCTAAACCCTTGAGGTTTATCTACCACCTCTCACATCATCTTGTATCTGATAAGACATAGTCGAAATGTACTGTCACGTTCACCGTTCCTTGAGGACAAAGAGACAAATTTATGTTGGACAAGGATTTCAGAAAAAGAAGGAAACTCCCTCTGACTTATGTCTCTACTTAGGTTCAGGATGTGGTGATAAACAAAGCAGACTGTCCTACTATAAACTCTTTGTAGCTGCTGAATCTCGACACTAATATGTCTGTTGTGATGTTAGGATGATCCATGCTTACTAAGTGATTGTCACTCTTTGGTTGAATGAATGTGAAGTTAAGGTGTTTTAAAACCAGTAATTTATGTTCTGCTTTCTTTGGCTCGTTGGACCTTTGCACTGATTCAGTTCTCCGATTCAGTCCCTGAACACCTGAATTACTTTTATTTAATAGATTTGACAGATCCTGTTGTTAAATCTTCCGTATTTATGCCTTTGAAATGTGGCAGCAATAAAATACATGATTTATTGGGCAGATGGTAATCAGCAGTCGAAGTGTTTATGAGGTTATTTGTTTTGTTGAACGAGTCTGTGACACAAAAACACTCCGTCTTCAGGCCTGAGGCACATATGATTATCATTAACGAAGGGCTGTGTTACTAACATGGCACCATTGCTCGCAATAGAACCGTTTTATTCCAGCGAACGGTTTCATCGATCTGTTGTATTGACCTGAAATTGAATCTGCTTATGTTAATATCCTAGTGTTGATGGGTTTTGTTCTGGATTTTTAGCAGTGTCAGAATCTATAACCATGGCCCAATGTAACACTGTGAGGGTGAAAGTGAAGGGCAAATCCCTGCTTCAAGAAGCAGGAGACTTTGCTGCAAGCTCTATCAAAGGTCTAGTGATTGTTGCACCTCTCTGCAGACATGATCATCTGTATTCACACTGTGCTCTTTTTCTGTGTACCCTGTTTGAGAGTGCTTAATGTTGTCAAAAGATTAAGTCGTCTTCAAGAGATGAAAGGCCTTGTTTGAACAGACTTTCCAGTACTCAGTTGTTCAGAGTGGGTTCTACTGAGTGCTTGGGACTGCATGGTTACCTATACAGCAACAACATTAGCATTTAATTGACCAAACTAGCAATTCTGTGTTCTTGTACCAACCAGTCTCCATAAAAATCCAACTCAAAGGCAACAGGTAGGTTTTTAGCCTGATTTTAAAGAAACGCAACGTTTCAATTGTTTTTCAATTGTTTTACATTATAGCATACAAACTGAATTCTGCTTCTCCGTCTTTGGTTTTGGTTCTGGAGATGTTGAGCAATCTAGAATAATTTGTGTTAAGCATCTGCTCAGTGCCTGAAAGGGCCCTGAATGGTAGAGTGGTGTATCAACTACATAGGTATTGGTAACTACTATTGTAGTAGGAAGGGTTCAGGATTGAACTTTGAGGTACCCCAATTCTGTATGCTCTGATGAGAAGTTATTGGCACAAAGAAGTCACTGTTCGTTAGGTAAGAGTTGCTCCAGTCAAGTACTGTACCAGAGAGTGCAAATACCTATATGAACATTGTTTAAACATTGTGATGACAGTTCATCCTATTCGTCCTGTTGGGCTTTGGAGTCTTTGGACTTGATAAAGGGTTATTTACAAATGCAGGCCATTTACCATTTTACAGCTTCACTTTAATCTCAGTATTCTCGACCAATAACATACTTAGACAGCTGAACGGAGCTTCACTGTCCTTCAAGTCCCCATAGACATAGATTTTTATCATTTAAGTTTATAACTTAAACTTTAGTTTTTTTATTGTGACTTTGCTGATTCCTGCCTTCTGTTGTTCTTGTTTTTCAGAAGAAAGAATGGCTCTGCTTAAACTGCCAAACACAGCGGGCTCTGTCAGGAAGTTTGGGAGATATTCCACCTCCTGTAGCCCCTTCCATGGGATCTCCTCGGGCACCTGCTCCATTCAAACAGCAAACACCTCAGCAGAAAGCACCCACTCAAGGTTCAGGGCCTAGGATTACAAGTCCTCAACAACAGAAACCTGCGGGTCCCCAAGTAAGTGGCCCTCCCTCTAATGTGAAACAGGCTGGGCCTGCTCCTCAATCGAAAGGGCTCAGCCAAACGTCCCCTCAAACCAAGGGTTCTGCTCAGCCACCCTCCCAAACTAAGGGTCAAACACAGCCTTCCTCTCAAAGTAAAGGACCTGCTCAAATTAAAGGTCCTGCCCAGTTACATACTCAAAATAAGGCCCCTCCACAACCTGCTAACCAAGTGAAGGGCCCAAGTCAGGCAAAAGGGCCGACTCAGACAAAAGGATCTGCTCAGCCCTCTGCTCAGACTAAGGGCCCTTCTCATCCTTCTGGTGCCAAGGCTGCATCTAGCTCTAGTAAAGCTGCTCCTAACCATAACAAGGTTTCCACACCTGCAAAACCAGTTCCTACTCAGTCTAAACCCACAGGTAACAACCAGACCCGCAAACAACAGACCCCACAAAGCCAGGAGAAGATGAAAGTTGCATCTAAATCTCTAAAGGAAGATGCCAAAGTCTTACCCAAGAAGGCTTTGTCAGAGACTGTGACTTCCCCACACGAGATCAAGCTAACTGAGGAAGAAAAGAAGTCAAGACACCATGAAGTGAGCTACCTGCAACCTCTTCGCCTTCACCTGTTACTCCTGTTACTTGATTCACCATTTTATTTTGCTTTGCTCCATTTAAATGACTGGAAACATTTTCTTAAATCATAACGTTTATTTTTATATATATATTCTTTTTGAGCTAATCAAAACAATGTATTTTTTTATTTTAAACACTTTTTATCACAAACATTCTTCCTGCTGTACCATCATCATTTTTGGTTGAGGAAATGTATTCAAATTGCAATATTTATGTGCAAGACAATTAAATGTAAAAATGTAGGAAGAGAGACAAAAAAGCTAGTGCAATACATCCAAAGTATAATGATGAAATGTATGTATCACATAAAGAGAAAAATGTTAAAAGGCACATTTAGGACAGATGAAAAGCTAGTAAAAGTACAAAACTAAAAGGATGAAATAATGGTTGACCTTTCTGAAGCAAACAATAATTATTTCAGTGATAATTTAAAAGAACTAATAGTTTATATACATCTTAATTATTCAGTAAAGTGACTCCAGAGCTGAGGGACATAGACACTTTGCCTCCCCTTGTTTAGTTTGGGTCCCCAAAAACTGTGTGGAAGAGTGTCTAATGTCCAAAGGAGTGTAGATAGTTCATACCTGACACACTAACTTTGATATGTGTGTCAGCATTCAGCACCTTATAGACCAATAACAAGACTACATTTTTTAGTGACACAAACAGGAATGGATATAATATGTCTTATATTTTACAATTCTCATGTAGCAGACCTTTTAATGAACTGTTTTATGAACTTTATTGATTTTTATGAAGCCCAGTAACTACCATTACAATAACCTTCAGAAAAGAAATCATGCACCAATTTATCTGTGTGTATTAAACGCTTTATTCTGACAAAGTTTTTGAAATGGTAGTAGGATGAATCATTAGTATTTCTCACAACTCTTCAGATGGAGTCCACAACAATTCAAAAGTATCTTGCATGCTCTTTGGTCCTCATTATGTCAAGATTAATCTTGAATTTTGAGATCAGAATAAAGGCATTCTCTGTTAAGTTGTTGAAAATGTCGATACATTATTGATACATTGATTCAATAACTGTAATGGATTGCAATCATATGGTTAAAAATGCTGTAATACTTCAAATCCTGACCAAAAAGGAACATACAATATGGTCCTTAGATTTATAATAGCCAAAGTGTATACATTTTTACTTTAATGGCCAATTGTTTAATTACATTTAATATTGGCCATTATCATAAATAATAATAATCAGATGTTTTTATCAAAACATAAACCAAACTTTTATCCAAACCCAATCCCACTAATGCAGATGTCTTGGACATTCTAACTTTCTCATTATTACAATCATCTTTTTTTAAACAGTCATCATCACCAGCAACATCAAAACCATCTACGTTTTTGTGCTTTAAAATTTTTTTAATCATTGCCTTAAAGGCAGATTTTCATTTCTTGTCCACTTAACCATTTCTTTGTTTTGTTTTTGAAAACTTTTTGTTAATTTATTTGTTAAACAAATCACAAGCTTTTGTGTAATGTAACACTTTGTGATGACATTTTAAGCATTCCGAGCATGTTCTTTATTCTTCAATGGGTCGAAGAATGCAATGGAGAATGCGACAAAGATGGCAAACAAGCATGTAACCAAATGACATTTGTCTGTAGATGTTTGTATGTCCAACTGTTTGTTATATTCACTCTGTCAATGTCAATTTTTCCATCTGTGTGCACAATACACTGAAGGATAAACTCAATCCGAATTAATGGAATATGATCCTAATTGTGTAGTGAAAGTTATTCTTATCCAGGCAATTTAATATAATTTGTTCATATTTTTTTTTAATTATTTAAACATTCAAATTTTACAGAAGTAAACATTTGGTTTGATTTTATCCTAAAGTGTTAAAATACATTGTTAATTATTTTCAATGTAATTATTCTCTAATATCTTACTATTAGAGACTATTTCATCTGTAATAATTGCAAATAAATTGTGTTATCTACAATCACTTGACAATATTCATAAAAATGTCAATGCTGATGAACTGGATGAAATAGTGTCACATGAAATGTGCAGTGAAGCTTGTTATGTACCTTGTATGAGTAATTATGAAGGCCTTTTCTAGATTCTAATATCCCTATGTTCTCTCTTTCTTTAGGACTCCAATAAATCAAGTACGCAGAGCTTAAGTGACACTGGATACTCTTCAGATGGGATCTCCAGCTCACAAGGGGAGATTACAGGTCAGATCCGGGAAGAGGGAATCAAGCTTAATGAAAGAGGTGGTTCCATCCCTTCAGACATCAACAAATTAGAGAGCTCTATGAAACCTCTGCTCGAATCAAAGACTGCCTCAGATGCAAAGCATAGACCGCATTCTCTTTCTGTGGGGCAAGAACGAGACTACAATCCTGATGAAGAAGCAGGACGGGATGAATCAGAAGATGACCTCAGTTGTAAACTTCGCCATGATTATGTGGAAGACAGCAGTGAAAGTGGTCTCTCGCCATTGCCAATAAGACAAAAGAAGTCCCATAAAGACTTAACAGATGAAGAATACATGAGGAGGCAGATTATGGAGATGAGTGCTGATGAAGAAGAATTAGAAGAATATGGAAACCAGAAAACCAAGAAGACTCATAAAACCAGTGGCGAGTCGGGCAAAGAGAGAAGGCGACTCTCTCATCAGTCAAATAGTTTTGAAGAAGACAAAAAAGTATCTGAGGGTGCTTACAAGGCAAATGAAGAGGAAGATGTTGTTATGGCTGGAGGACTTCGGCGTTTTAAAACGATTGAGTTGAATAATACCAATAGCTACAACCGAGACATTGAGCTCAGTAATGAACATGACCTTCGAGAGCCAGAACTCGAAATGGAAAGTCTGACTGGTTCACCAGAGGAGCGATCTAAGGGCGATTATTCATCCACCCTACCGGCCACGACTCCCAGCTACACTTCTGGAACATCACCCACATCGGTATCATCTATGGAGGATGACAGTGATAGCAGTCCTAGTAGAAGAGCACGACTTGAAGAGGCAAAGCAGCAAAGGAAAGCTCGACATCGGTCTCATGGGCCTCTCCTCCCTACAATTGAAGACTCCTCGGAGGAGGATGAGCTCAGAGAAGAAGAAGAACTACTAAGAGAACAGGAGCAGATGAGAGATCTGGAGCAACAGAGGATTCGAAGTACTGCTCGGAAAACAAAAAGAGATAAAGAAGAACTTCGGGCACAAAGGCGCAGAGAACGATCCAAAACTCCCCCCAGTAACCTTTCCCCTATTGAGGATGCATCACCAACAGAGGAGTTGAGACAGGCTGCAGAGATGGAGGAGCTTCATAGATCATCATGTTCTGAATACTCACCTTCTATGGACTCAGAAGCAGAAGGTTTTGAGATGATAGGTGGAAAGCTTTACAAATCAGGAAATGAATTTAATCTTCCAACCTACACATCACCCTATTCACCAACAGAGAAGACATCAGCAATGTTGCCATCTGATAAAACCTTAAAAAGTGCAGAAGAGGTATATGAAGAGATGATGAGGAAAGCACAACTCATGCAGAAGCAGGGTCAAAAAGGTGCCTCTCAGTCAGACAATGGCCATCATCTTGACGCTGGAACCTCCCTAACCCCTGGCTCTAGCCCAACTCAAGTAACTGCACCCATGTCCTTTTCCACATCAGGCAGCATGCATGCTGCACAGCATTTATCAAAAGAAACACAAAACAGAATGATGACACAGAGTGCCAAAATTGAAGGAGTTGTTGGAGTTGCCACTACCAAAGCTCAAATTAGTCAGGCAGCCTCAGCTCGGCAGGCAGGAAATGCAGTGCCTGTTGGCAACAGAGCAGGCCCCCAGAGGTCAACACAAGTAACACCTGACCCTGGATCATCATCTTTGACCTCCAAAGTCTTTTCAATGTTCAAAGGACCTAGTCCTCCAGTCTCACCCACTACTTCTCCAACAAAAAGTCCAACACATTCACCATCTGTTCGACCCACAAGTGGTAGTGGCAGGCAGCTACCATCTTTGCCTTCTGGAGCAACAACAGCTCCAGTATCCCATACTGGAACACCTCAAAGGACAATGTCACCTCGTCTTGTACGACAGCAGTCATCCCAAGATTCACCCGTGATGGTCATAACACTAGGCTCTGAAAAGTCAAGCCCTGCAAAGCCAATTACTGTAAACTCATCCACTTCCCCCTTGTCATCACCAACACAGGGCAGTTGTAAAACCTTATATAGCTCACAGCCCCCTTCAACAAGTTCGCCAACATCACCTCAAATGCATTCCTCTCAGCAGCTAAAACATTCTTCACAAATGGGGCACAATATTGAAAAAGTAAATGTTGGTATCAGTGCAGGGGCCACAAGTACACAAACTCGTGCTTCAAAGGTTGTGGGACAAAGTCAAACACAGCAAAGCACAAATGTTGTAGATCTGAGAGCTCCAATGAGACCAGCTCCAATTATTATGACAGATCAAGGAATGGATCTCACATCACTTGCTTCTGACACAAGAAGATATTCATTAGGAGCAGAGCAGTCATCGAATAGACACACAGCAGTGCAGCCTCTTATTATGAACCTCAATGCACAAGAGCAACCACATGTTTCTGTTTCAACGCCAACAACAGTAAGTGTCACAGTTGCTGTGTCAACCTTCATGTCTCAACCCAAACAACCTGTCATATATGGAGACCCATTGCAGAACCGTGTGGATCTGGGTCAGGGTGTTGGATCAGCTGTTTGTTTAACACAAAGCAAAGTCCCAATTACTGATCCAACTATACCCAAAATTGATGCCTGTCTGGAAAATCTTGGCATACAACAACAGCAACTGCAGTTACAACAGCAGAAGCTCCTGCAGCAGCAACAGCTTCTTGAACAGCAGCTTCAGCAGCACCAGCAGCAGTCTTCTTTTGCTCGTTATAATTTAGCCAATCAGGTACAGCCACTGCTGATGAAAAAAGACCTTTTAGTGAGTCAGACAAGCACTGGTCAACCTGTGGTGACTGCTAATGCCATTCCTAGAGTGTCTCCTCTCGCTCCACCATCAGCATCTGTGGCCCTTACTTCTAATGTACCCCTCGAAATGTATGGCGGAGTTGCCTTAGAGCTGAAAAATAAGCCAACTGTTATAAACTTGTCAACAGGAAAACCCCATGTTATGATGGTACAACTTGATGAGAATAACACATCCAAAAGTGGAATCGTGACTCAGCTGGTAAAACGAGAAGAGCATCCCCCTGCACCACCACCTCCTTCTCAGGTTTTGGATCTAACTGGACAGCTTAAACAAGAAAACCAAGTGGCTTGTTGTGATGTTGTTTACAAATTGCCCTTTGCTGGTACCTGTTCAGGGACATTCTCTCAGAAGCCGGCTACAGTGTCCTCAGATAAAAGTCCCAGCACCGAAACGTCTCAAGCAGCCCACCCTCCTCAGCCACCCCAATTAAGTGTTAGCCAGCAACAACAGCCACAACTCCAGCCTCAAATTACACAAGGACTACCTGCCGAACACAAACTATATCCACCAGCTATAGCTTCTGCAGGGAGATTACAGCCTTCTATGTCTGATACTAATCTGCCTTCGATGAGTGATGCTGGGTCCTATCAGAATCCTCTCCAGGGAGGACTAGCTGTAGATCTCAGTAGTATGAATCAAGGTTATGATGGTGGATACCTTGGCATGGGAGCACAGTATGGATCTTACACAGATTTGCGTCATCAGGGAGATTTTACAGGACCTTCATTACCCCTTCGTCGATATGGCTCCATGTCAAATATCAACTCTGATTATACCAGTGCTTCACGTGATCTTACAGGCTCGCAGGATTCCAGTCTGGCCCAGTATAGTGCAACTACTGCTAGGGAGATTAGTCGCATGTGTGCAGCCCTTAACACTGTCGACCAGTTTGGAAGCCGTTTTGGAAATAACCCTGAACTGGCAGCATATGGTGCTGGAAGAGGTGGGCCTTTAGCCAGATTAAATCTTCAACAAAGCTTAGCATCAATAAGGGCAAATTTGCTTTATGGTCCAGATAGTAGACAAGCTGTGAATGGCCAAGCCCTAACAAATTTAATCAATGCAAGGCAAGCAAGTATACGAGCCTTATACCCTACTGCTATGAGAGGTGGTGATGGCATGATATATTCCACCATAAACACTCCCATAGCTTCCACCTTACCAATAACTACACAGCCTGCCCCAGTAATTCGTCCCATGCCCAGAGGAATTTACAGACCCTACCCTACAGGTGTAACTGCTGTACCTTTGGCTAGTCTTACCAGGTTGCCTCAGATAACTCCCAGAATGCCTCTTTCCACACAAGGAGCATATTCCTATCCTTCTCCAAACCAGTATTCTTTGTCTGTCACACCAACAGGAAGTGGTGTTGTAATAAGCAGCTCTCACCAAGAAATTCCAGTATACCTTGGGAAGCCATCAACAACAATATCTGGACCAACAGCTGCCACCATTCCCCTGACACCACCTGCAGCGCACTCAGGAATACAAAACGTACCTGGAGCTGGTATACAAACCACATCAGAACAACAAATCGACAGATCTCAATTTACTTCACAAAGTATTGCATCTCTCTCTCAAGTTCAAGGCCAACCTTCATCTGCCCAACAAGTGCAGGCTCAAGTGGAGGCTCAAGTGCAGCTGCAACAATTACCTGCACAGACAGAACCTTTATCTTTGACTCAAACCCAACCTCAAACACAACCTGTCAGTCAGCCTCAACCAGTAGTTCTCTCTCAGGGACAGACACAAGCTGAAACTACCCAGGCATCAAGTTCTAAACTGTCCCCTCCCATTGATGCACAAAAAAGCAAGGAAGATGAGAAACTCAATCAGCAACAAGAACAACTGCTGCAGCTAGAGAGAGAACGGGTTGAATTAGAAAAACTGAGGCAGTTGCGCCTTCAAGAGGAGCTAGAGAGAGATCGTATGGAGCTTCAGCGTCACAGAGAAAAAGAACAACTTCTTGTTCAACGTGAGATCCAAGAACTGCAGACAATAAAACATCAAGTTCTACAACAACAGCAAGCCGAGAGGGAGACACAACTTATAATGCAAAGAGAGCAGTTGGCCCAGCAAAGAATGCAGCTTGAGCAAATTCAGACCCTGCAGCAGCAGCTTCAGCAGCAACTGGAGGAGCAGAAAAGGCAAAAGACAGCAGCAGTTGAAGCAGCAGCAGCTGCTGCAGCTGCTGAGGCAGCTGCTGCATCAGCTGCAGCAGTGGCTGCAGCAACATCAGCCCAGAGTGCCATCCAAGGAGTAGTTGTTGGAGCAGGGGCCCCTCAAGGATTTATAATCTGTGATCAGACTGGTAGAGTCCTTCAGCAAGATGGGCAGAGTGTGCAATTTTGGCAGGATGGACAAGTTGTCCAAGCAGTAGTGGCTGCTCGACCCATTCATAGCTCCACCTCTGAAATGTCTTTGAGAAGCAGTGACAAGCAGGGTGATTCTAAGACTATGAAAAAGCAGAATTCCATGCCTCGGTTGAGGGATGGTGCAGAGGAGGACTCTGTCAAAAGAATTACAGACAGCTGTGTGCAAACTGATGAGGAGGATGGTGAAGAAAGATACATGAATAGGCGTAGGAGAACAAGACGAATTGCAGACTGCAGTGTACAGACTGATGAGGAAGACCAGGGAGAATGGGACCAACAACCAGTAAGGCGTAGACGGTCTCGTGTGTCCAAGCACTCTGAATCTAGTGGTGAGGCAAAATCTGATGGCTCTTCCAAGGTTATTTCAGCAAGTATAGCTATTCAGACCACTAATGACTCATCATGTCAAACAGAGTCAGACCTACTTGGTAGAGTTTCACCTGCAATCCACATTACTATGGCAGAGACCTCAAAAGTTGACCTACTGCATTACATAGCAGCTCCAGAAAGAACTCACAAAGGTGAGAGTTTAGCATGCCAGACAGAACCAGAATCACATTCTCAGGGAGTAGTTGCCCCTCAGCTGAGTGTCCCTACAACTATCAGCCCATACTCCACAAGTCTCCATATAGTAGGTGGAAATACATCTGACACAGCCTCTCCCAGACTCCAAGGAGTAGCTAAGTTTGAAAGGAGGAAACCAGATCCTCTGGAAATAGGCTATCATCATCAACCAAATGAGTCTTCATCTCGCCAACCCCCAAAATCTCCCCAAGTACTGTACTCCCCAGTTTCTCCATTGTCTCCTCATCGGATGTTGGAGACAACTTTTGCCTCTCAGGAGAAGCTTAACAAGGCCCATGTTACACCCCAGCAGAAATCCTTCACAGCTGAATCTCCACAACGCCATCAGACACTGCCAAGGCCCATTAAAAGTGTGCAACGCTCTATGTCGGATCCCAAACCTCTCAGCCCAACATCAGAGGATCCCACAAAGAATCGGTTCTCCCCCTATCATCAAGTGCTGTCCAATAGCCAGGTACAGTATAATTTTTTTTGTCTGACAAGAAGTATATATTCCAGGACAGGAATCCTCAAATCCAGGCCTCGAGGGTCAGTATCCTGAAGGCTTTAGATGTGTCTCTGCTTCAACATACCAGAGTCAAATACTTGGGTCATTAGCAGGATCCTGGACAGATTTTCTGCATTTTGAAGATGTAATTCAATCATTTGACTGAGATGTGTTGAATCAGGGATACATCTGAAAGTTGCAGGACACTGGCCCTCAAGGCCTGGATTTGAGGGTCCCTGTTTTAGAATAATGTATAAACAAATGTTTTTTTTTGTTTCGTTTGTTTTTTGTGTGGATGAGTTAAATTAAGATTTATATTCAGATTTATAGCAGAAACAGAGAGATATTAAGGCTCCAATACATAAATAGTCGTAGGTATACCTCAAGAACTCACCCCTTTCACATTTTTTCCTATTATGACCCAAAACTTTAATGTATTTCATTAGAATAGACCAGTAAGATAAACACATGTGATAAATTAAGCTAAACACAGTGCATTTCATTTGCAACACAATAAACAGCAAGTGTAACTTTTCTTCCACTTTCAAATTTCCCCCCGCTTTGTGATGTTCAGTCTTATAAAGTTGCTTTAAAAAACATTCTAATTTGTGAAAGTAGCATTAAAAAATGGGAATATGGCGTAAAAATAACCCATCTTCCCATGGGGTACAGTACTCTGTAAATTTATCTTTACAGTTTAACTGTGTAAAGATAAATGGGAAAACATACAGCTTAAATGGCTTTCTACTTCATATAGATTCATTAATGTAATCATACCAGATCTGGCGCATAAGAAAGGAGGAAACAGAATGTTCTCACATGAGCATCTGGCCATGCCGTTAAAGCCTCTCTGCTGTATCTCCTCCCTTATCTTCCCCCTATACTTTCTCAGTCTGTTTCTCTCTCACACACTGTGTTCATGCAGTGCCTTCTATATCTGGAAAACCCCTAAAGTGCTGCCAAGAGGACACACAATGTGAAGAAATCCTGGTACTGCTTTGCTCTCTGTGTGATTGTTAGCAGCTGGGCAAAGTCAATTAATACTGCTTTGCACTTAGACCGAAATTAGTCTTCACATTTGTACTTACAATCCGGACCCTTAGTATTTAATACAAGGCTCATTTGGAGAATGCTTTATAAAATCATCATGGATCTACCTAACATTGATATTTTGTAAGTAATAGAATACCTTATATTTCTTTTGGATTACTATATTTTCATATTGATTGTTTGATTAATTCTTGCCTGCATGCAGTTTTCAAATATTTATGTAGCAGACTAAATCCTAAGGATATTTAATCAGAAGACCAGAGGGGAAATTAACCGATAGAATAAAATCTTAGGCGAATGATTTTTTCTTGTTGTCATGTACATGTTAATTTGTCAGATTTCTTGTGCTTCAGTTAACACTTTCCAAACTGCTCAGATGTAGTGTTATGAAAATAGCTTATTTTTATAGAACAATTAGCTTTATAGAATATATTACATTATTGTGATTGAATTTGCTTTTACTTTTAAATGTGGAGTTCAAGTGATTTACATTTACAATAAAGCTAAAATGCAATGGATATAAATTAAAAGCATTACAGAGTAATTTCATCTTATTTTGAACAATAATAAACTGTATTAGAAATATCGATGCATTGGACATTTAACAGCAAGTATTTCTGACAACATTGCAGACTGATTTTTATTTGTCTGTGAGATACAAATATCAGTTAAATAGTAAGACATTTAATTTACACAAATGCATTGTTGTTTGTAGCTGAGTGTTTGCTGTTGTGTTTCTGGCTCTCATGGCAGATGGCCACCCTGCAGCAGCAGCAGAACTCTCTGATGAGGAAAGTAAAGAGGACTCTTCCCAGCCCCCCTCCAGAGGAAGCTCCGCTCCCCATTGTTACTCCGGCACAAATGTACAGCTCCCCTGGCATGTCTCAGAGGGTGCTTCCAAGACCAGCCCAAGGAGTCACCAAGGCGGGTCTGTTAAGCGAATTAAAAGCAGTGGAGCAAGAGTCATCAAAGCTACGCAAACAGCAGGCTGAGCTGGAGGAAGAAGAAAAAGAGATTGATGCCAAGCTGCGGTATTTGGAACTGGGCATCACTCAGCGTAAGGAGACCATGGTGAAGGAGAGGGAGAGGAGAGAGTTAGCCTATCTGCGATGTATGGGTGATCCTCGAGACTACATGTCAGACAGTGAGCTCAATAACCTCAGGATGGGTGCGGGAACTGGAACATATGATGCTAATGGTTTACTGACAAGACCGAGTACTGCACCACTGAGTCAGTTTACGAATGACCTTAATGCAACATCTCAGTATCCCTCAACCTCATCTTATATGCCCTACCCGTACCCTCAAACTCAACCATCTACACATCAGCCTGGTTCTACTTACCAGCCAATAGGTTTCCAAACTCCTCAGTACCCTTCATCTTCTGCACCTCAGCCTGGAACATTCCAGCCTCATCCTCCAACAGTCCCAGGGTACCAGAACCAGGGAACGTATTCCTCTCGCATGTATGGCCAGTCCTCCTATCAATCTGACTTCACCATGCAGCAGCATGGTCACCAGGGCTTTCATTCACCTGGACAACCTATGCCAGGACAGAGCCTTCCTTATCCTAGTCACAGTTCCTACCAGCCTGGCCTCACTTACCAGCCGCAAGCAGAAATTCTGACTGTCCATCAAAGACCACGGCAAACTTCTTTGGCTGAACTTGAACAAAAACTTCCTACAAATTATGAAGTCATTAGCAACCCAGCAGTCTCAGTGGCCACTTCTGCTCCAGATACCAACTTTGGACCAGCTTACAGTAATGCATATGGACAATATCGCCCCCCTGAGCCTGGCCTAACTCACTCTGTGGACAGTCCCACCTCTGCATATACTTCAGATGGTCTTTACACATCCAACCTGGAGCAGAATATTCCAAGGAATTATGTGATGATTGATGACATCAGCGAGTTGACAAAAGACAACACTGGTCAGCCGACTGACGCTATGGGTCATCCTGTGGGAGGGCGGTATCGCAGTGAGAATGGCTCTGTACGAGCCACTGGATATGAGGAGCCTGTTGATGCTTATGGAAGACCTACAGGACCAGCTGGTTACCAAAGCACAGTGGACAGTCGAACCAGCACCACAGTGAGTGGAGGCTCATCTTACTACTATGATGATTATAAGCATTCTTCTCGCTCCGGGGGCCACAAAGTTTCCTCCAAAAATCTTGCTCCTGCTGTAGTCTCCTCTAAACGAAGTAAGCACAGAAAACAGGGAATGGAGCAGAAGATTTCTAATTCTCACCTATTGAGGAAGCTAGGGATGTGGAGTCAGACCTTGCTTCTTACACAATGACAACATCAACTGCAGGCACCTGTCCAGTAGGGTCAAGATCTAAGAAGCTTCAAGACGACGTCGCCTACGGCATGAAGAAAAATGCATATGATCAACAGAAATATTATGGCACAAGTCACGAGGGTCTTGAAGAGGATGACCGCATGTACAGCTCTGGAAGGTCCAGATCTACAGGATACGGTATGGATAAGATTTCCTCCAGAGACACCACAGGCCACCGCAGCAAATCCTACGAGAGAGATGCTATGGAGCGATCTCACCGAAGTAGCCGCAGTGGCCGTCCTCCGATGCGAACTCAGAATTCAGAAGAGGAGAGCCCACTTAGTCCAGTAGGGAAGCCTGTAGGTATGGGAAGAAGTTCTGCCATGTCAGAGGCCCACGATGTGAGAAACCAGTACGGTTCCAGCCATTCCCTGCCGGATGTGCAAGATCACCACAAGAAGGACCTTCCCAGAAGTCACGTCTACAAACCAGATGATCCTTATCTCGTAGACGACATGCACTGTGCTGTTTCTGATAGTGAAGGTAACTGGTGCTGAATTAATTCTTCTGTGATATTTTTTTTGCCACCCTTCAGGTGTGATGAAAAGACTGCATGTGAACTCTGAAGGAGAACTCCATTATTTTTTGTTTTCTTGTCTCTTTCTTGTCTTATTCATATGAAAAGCCAAAATATTTTGAACATAAGTTTTGCGTGCATGGCTTTTAATTTTTTGGTGAGTTGTGGTCTTGGCTTTTTTTTTTCTGTTTTTATATTTTAATTTTTTGTTGGAATCTGCATGGCTCTGGACTGTGGAGCATGTTTTCTCACTTCCACATGAATCTGCATGCTATCACTCACTCCCATATTAAAGCAATTAATTGATAATATGTGTGTTGCTTTTCAAAAAGCCTATCATTTGGGTCAAGAGGAGACTGATTGGTTTGAGAAACCACGGGAGGCCCGCTCTGATCGCTCAAGACATCATGGGAGTGGAGGTCACTCTTCCACAGGAAGACGTAGTAAACATACTTACCATGATTACGATGAGCCTCCAGAGGAATACAGTCAACAAGATGAGTACAACCAGCGTCACCCTTCCTCTTCATCAAAGGACCACCGTCATCACGGCAGCAGCTCTGGCAGACACACGTCCTCTCGTCACTCCTCAGAAGACCCCAAGTCTTCACGCTCTTCCAGGACACACCCCAAAGACCCATCTGGTCGCACTGATAGCAGGACCTCCTCATCCACACAAAGAAGGAGCGGTACAGATGCTCGGTCTGCCCACAGTAGCCCACGCAACTCAGGAGACTTCTCTCGTGAGCCGGTCCTGGTCATCACCATAGCACTGGAGGACGGAGTCAGAGATCTCAAGGTGACCGCACAATGGGCAGGAGACAAGACCCTTCTAAGCCACAGAACCAGCAGCCACCCCAGGGCCATGCAGGGCAGCAGCGATCAGGGGGTCAGGGGCAGACTGGAAGACATTCGGGTTCTGAACAACTTGATGGTAGCCAGCAGGCTCAGCAGCAGCAGCAGCAGCAGCAGCAGCATCAACAGCAGCATCAGCAACAGAGTGTGCAACAACAGCAGCAACCGCCACAGCACAGTCAGACTCCACAGAGTAGCCAACTAGTTGCAAACACTGGAAGTGGACCAGCACAGCAGCAACAGCAGCAGCAGCAGCAGCAGCACCAGCAGCAAGCCAAACCTGGACAAGTTGCATCACAGGGACGACAACCAGGAGTGGGGTCTGCAGCAGGGCAGCCAGCCACAGTGGTAAGTAGGTCTGGTTTTACTTTACCTGCATCGATTTGCTTCTTTTGCTGTGATATTTTTTCAGGAACAGCTTTGGAAAACATTAAGACCATTGCAAAAAAACATCTATATAGATTTAGCAGTATCTGTCTATTTAAAAATGAACACTTTCATTTATTCTTCTGTTTACTGACAATATTTATTTTGAGACTTTAGATGCAGAAAATGGCAAGTGGTTATAACAAAGAACTGTTTTCAGACCTCAAATAACGCAAAGAACAGAATGTAAACAATGATTTTTACCATCTGTTACTATGTTGCTATGATAAAAGCAAGTAGACATAAATGTTTTTATGTCTACTTAACATTGTGCAGGGAAAAATGGATGCCACCCCTACTGCTGCTAGTCCAGGAATGAAACCTGCAGCAGGAATCGCGCCACCACCTCAGCCTACCAAAATAGCCACACCACCTCTAACTGGCATCGGTAAGATTAAATCCTTCTTTTTTTCCCCAAAGAAAATACATTTTTCTTGTGTGTGCTTTTTCACTGGATAATTAGGCATTATTTATTCTGCTCTCTAAATTACCTTTCAAATTTTATAAGATATTTATTTATATGCATCCTTTTATGTGTATTATAGTGGTGATTTGAGGTGATGTATAGAAGAAAAGTTATTTTTGAAATAACTTCTTTTATATTTTCTGCCACAATTCCTTTTACAGAGAAAGGTCATGATTGCAAGGAGGAAAGAGATCAACAACTATGATGAAAATAGTCATTGTTCTGCTGTACTTTCATCTTAGAAGGTTAATGGAACATTATTTGAGTGAAGAACATTTAAGGCAGTTGTAAATCTATCGAAGAGTGGTAGTCCCATCAGATTTCCCTCAAGCTCAGACATCCAATGTAGAGAGAAATTGCAAAAAAGGCAATGAACTCCATCTCAGACTAAATATGTCTCAGTTAGCATTTAAAATCTTAGTTTATGTCAATTGGCTTGTTTAGAAGTTGTACTGGAATAAATCGTCAGAAAGCTTGCTTTTGCAATGTTGCATATTAACAAACCGCTTGGCCTCCAGGACGGCTTCCATTATATGAGTCCAAACTTTGGACTCCAAAGGAAAGATTTCAGTCAATAATGAACAGTACCACATTTTGAAAAAAAAACAAAAAAAAAAACACTTCACTTCACAATAAATGTATTTTTGCTGCAAAAAAGGCTTAATTGTCTTCAAAGCATACTAAATCCTACATATAGCTTTGAACACTTTGCTTTCACCAATGCTAACCAGTTTCTCTTTTTTAGTTTTCTTTAATGTGTCAGCAAACTAACATAACTTAAAACCACAGCGTAGGGTTGGAAATCATCTTGTTATATTTTCAGGCTCCAAGGCAGCTCCTGTTGGAATCGGTAGCAAGCCTGTAGGCATAGGCAGCGCTGCAGCCGGTCAGCCCCCAGGTCCTGAAGGGGAAAATGTTCTAACCAAAATCCTGCAAGGAGGGGCAGCCGAGCAGGCTGGAAAACTGGGAGATGGTATGATTATTTCTTTTAACTTTTGTTTTAGAGCTAGTCTTTTAATATAACAAACAACTTTTTTTGCACGTAGTTCTGTAAAATATGTACTTCTAAATTTCTTTTGTCTGTCTGGCAGCTCTGTCTGGTCTTGGGAAAAAGTTCACCTCATTCTGGTGAAATACCAAGAGGCGAGTAAGTACATTGTAACTTTTGTTTTCACACAAATTGACCACAATGTACACTTTAATTTAGACTTTTTTCAGTGCCTTGGAAAAGGTTCTGAACCTCTTCATCTTCTTAACATGTTCTCATGTTATAACCACAAACTTAAACGTATTTTATTTAGAGAAAAGGTTAAAACTTTTATACATACTGTAGTTTTTATTTTTGTCATAGATGAGTATTTAAAAGTGTGACTGGCATTTGACTCTGATACTCCTAAATAGCCATTGGAATTGATCTAATTCAATGGTAACTTGAGTTTTCTTGTGTCTGATTTCACCTCAGTATAAATTCATCCATTCAGTGAAATACCTCAGAGGTTTGTTGATAGCGTAGTTGAGATTAAACAATAATAGCAAGCTTTCATTCCCTGTTATCTTCTTGTTAGTTCTTGTCTTATTATTTTTTCAGTAAAACTTTCACCAACTATTTCTTGCCTCGACCTGCTTGTATTTTTGGGTCCAGCCTTAATCTAAAATATTAACACATTGTAACTCTTGAGGAGGTCAGATTATATAATCTGTTGATTGGAAAATGTTAATCATGAATTCCCTTGACATGAAGAAAAGCAATTTGAATGACATTATTGAAACATGACAGTAGACGGTCTTGTTTGTACTTTGCCTGAAACCATATAGGAGGTGCAACTAACATATGGGAGAAGGTGCTTTGGTCAGATGAGACCAAAATGTAACTTTTTGGCCTAGTTCCAAAATGCTATATGTGGAAAAATATAACTGCACATCAGGCCAAACTCAAAATCCCAGCAGGAACAGCAAACATATGATTGTAAGACATGATATCCTCTGGGGCAATCCTGAATAAAAATCTGTTTGCGGTTGTAGTGGACTTAAGACTGGGGCTGAGGTTCACCTTATAGCAAGAAAATGAGTCTAAACATGGAGACAGAGCTAAGATGGAATGGACAAATGGACTGAATTCGTATAGTCCTTTTCGAGTCATGAGAACCTCTCATAAAAGCCACAGCCAACCAATCACACTCATTAATGTGCATACCTTCATTCAGTGACACGCAGATTTGTATTGCAAGTCGACTACTATAAAAGCTACTATTAAAGAACATGCATGTATTAGAATCACCCAGTAAAACTTCAAACCTAAGATTTGAAAATTGATGTTCACAGATAATTTCCACTTAATTCTACTGGGCTGGAGCTGTCTTGCAAGAAAAAGGATAAAAATGTCACTCTTTAAATGTGGAACGCTAATAGAGACATATCCCTGCAGACTCACAACAGAAAGTGTTCTTACAAGGGGTCTGAATTAAAATGCACAACGCATTCATAAAAATTTTATTTTTGTAAAAAATACTGAAAACCATCTTCTCCTTCCAATTTTACAATTGTGGTACTTTGTTGTTATAACACATAAAATCTCAAAAAAGTACATTGCTGTTCCTTATTGTATCATGACAAAACATGCAAGTGAGTGAAAAAAAAGAATTGGATAAAGCATAAATCGCCTATGAGATGCCAAACATCGCAGAGAACATAATGTATGATATTCATGTGGAATAATGATATTATTAATTTATGGCTTCACTGTGTTTTTTTTTTCTTTTAGAGAACACATACACAATGAGATGGACTGGTTTCTTTGTGCTGGAAAACCTACAACACCACCTTAAATATATTTTAAATCCACCATGAAAAAGATGATCCTTAATGCATCAGTCAGTATGGATGTTTTTATTATTCTGTTTTTGTTCCTTATACCATTAAGCAGTTGTAAACATGATAATGCAGAAAATACTTTACAAATTTAAAATTTTATTTAATTTATGCTAAATTTAACAATGAACTGAAAAAATGGTGAATTTTGGTATATTTTTTCTTTAATCAAGATTAAGTAGTTTAATCTGGTTCTCCAAAAAAATAATAAAAAAAACATGTTACATTTGGATTACTAGCTTAGCGCTTTATCGTATGTGTATTTACATAGATTAGCATAGTTTATGTCTGCATAATGAGAAGACTCAGGTGAAGTGATGACTCATTAAGTGCTGTGACTCTCTGCACCTTTCCCTTACCCCAAATTACCGAACAGAGCTGGAATCAAAGGATGCCTTGTCAGCACTGAATTCCCCAGACACGGGCTCCGGATTGAAGTGAATTAAATAAGGGGGATCGCTTTGTCAGCAGGCTGTTACAAGACATGAGAGGAGGACTGAAGAGGCCTGAAAGTAAGTGGAGGCTTTGAAAGAGCTGTGGAGATGCCTGAGATCTCATTAGAACAATGTTAAGTTGCTAAAAGATACCTGCAGATGTTTCTGAGTGTGCATATAGATATTTCTGCATTACCCAACACAGATTTACTTAGATTTTTTTTATGGCTTCCATGTGGAGTTTTGAGTTATATTAAGACCGGAAAACAAAGTTACACTCTGCTTGGAACTTGGCTGCAGAGGGGAAAGGCCAAAGCCTGAAGAGAGTGAGTCAGCAGTGTCTCTCTCTGCACACCTGCAATATTCTGGACCAAGCAAGTCGTGCTGGAATCAGCCTCAGAAAGCTAAACACGTCTTGGCTTTAATGTCAACACACGCAAAGGCTCAATCTAGAGAATGTGAGGCTTCTTTGAATCATGACACATGGTACGCATCATTCATTACATAGTAGATTGAACAGTTTCTGCTCTGCTGAGCAGAGCTGCAGAAGTGCAGATAAAGCTCATTTGAATTCACTGTATTTAGCTTTTATCAAAACACGTCTTGTGCGTTTTCTCCATGAAGCCAAGGCTGAGTCAGGTGAAAATCTCATTTGGCCTCAGTTTATGTTGGTTAAGATTAAAATCAACCATCTTATTTTACACAAGTAGTGTATTGTGTGGAGAACCATGTTTGAGTCAGAGCATGGTGATGGCTTTTCCAAGCCTTAAAGCAGGATTTACAAAATTTGGGCCAAAATTTTGCCCTTCTGTTTTATTCACTTTAGTTAAAAATGTGGGGCAACTCTGGCTTTATTGCCCTTTATGAATAAAAGCATCCCATAGCATAATGCCACCTGCATGTTCTAGATTTTCACAGCTGAATTTATGAGAAAATTAAATCACCCAAGTAATTAAATAATTATATAAGTAATTGAAAAAAGTGCATTTTACTGAATTTTATCTGGTATCAGACCAAAGTTGTATGAATAAAAATTGATGCACTGGTCAGATTGTTTTTGTAAAAAATTATGAAAACCACATGTCACTTTCCTGCCACATTACAAGTTTCTTGGTCTACCAAATGAAAACAAATGAAAAAAAAAACAAAGTTGTAATAAATTAATTAATTTAAATTTTTGTAAAGCAGACCAGGTGCTATGGATGAGCTTCGCAATGGACTCCCTTTATCAATCGTTCTAATTTTGAGTTGTCTTAATTAGGAACATGTGCACCAAGATTAATCTCATTATAATGACAAAAGTTCAAAACCCTCCTGTGACTGTCTGCTAATTTGTTTTGAGGAGTTCACCTTAGAAGGTGAGAATAGCCAAAGTTGTTTGGCACAAATTCTAACCAGACTAAATTTTTCTTAATTTTGAAACCAGCATTTTTTTTTTACTTTTTTTTTTTAGAAATAAGCTTTTTTGTTTGTTTTCCCCCTGCACCAGAATTAGCTACTGACTTATATCGACTTGTTTTCATTTGATCAAGCTGAATTTTTTATTGAACTGTGCATGCACCATTAATAATTCAATAGTGCATTGGGTGAAGATGAGGTTCACTGCCCAAATTCATCTAGAAATAATTTAAATAATATAAATATTAGTTTAACTACATTTCAATATAAGGAAACTGTAATTTATGTTTCTTCTATGCTAGCAGTTTATTTATTACAGCCAACATTCACATTCCAATTCTTTTTGATTTGCGTGTTTTTTTTATTATTATTATTTCCAGGTGAGTAATAAGGAAGTGGTGAAGTTCTGGGAGAAAGCAGCGCTTTCTTCACTTCTTTCATCCTGCAGAGGAATGCTCCAGCATGGACTCTGTGAGAAAGCAGTACAATCTCCATTAACAGAAGCAAGGGTAGCGGTATATTGGACCAACCGTCCATGCATGTCACCTCTGATTCAGCTCAGCGAAAAGGAGCCTCACAGCGCCCTCTGCAGAGTTTTAATTGTAACACCACTCGCCTCTGAGGAAAGTAGGTTGCACAAGGACTCCAGATTCTACATTGATGCTTTGGGAAAAAAGGTTGGATTGCGTAGGTTTTCCTCGTCTCAAAGGAACCAGTCTTACCCAACAATGACAACATGTACCCGGAAATGACAAAGCTTTTGACAGCAACAACAAACCGGCTTGGACATTCCTTCGAAACCCTGGAAATGCTTCTCCACAGTACATTCCAGTATAGGGAGCTTGACCCGTTCTCTGAATGTGTTTTTAATTTATCGTCTCTTCGTTACTGTGTCTACAGAATGCATTGTGTAAATGTGGACACAGGAATGCACGCACACATGGAAAAAAAAAGAAAAGGAAAAAAAATCTGGAAAAAATAAGCCCATATCAGTTCTTTTTTTCACCACTTATATAAGATGCCGCTACTCATTAGGTGTTGGTTTTTTAAAGGAAGGGACTTACTACCAGCGTGCCCATACGTGTGAAAATCACACAGATGAGAGGACCAAATGAAAGAGTGGCCACGGCTCTTTATCAGCCATTGCTAAGCCATCGTTATGGACATCATCGTTATGGACATTTACTGATTTGTCTCATCTTTTGTTTATTATTTATTTTGTTTTCTTGTTCTTTTGCCTGATAATGAATGGAAGAGCCTTATTCACTTATGTTTTTACTTGTATACCTCATGTTTTAAGATGTCCATATCATTATGAATTTCTTTTTACACTGTATACTATTGTATGTACATAAAACAAATCAGAGATCTATGATGTAAATTGTCATTTGTGTATTTAATGAGTCACTCTCCGGTGAATTTCCTTTTTTGTTGTTGTTGTTGCTATGTGTTTTCTTTTTTTTTGTAAAAGTTTATATTTTCACTTTGATTCTGTTATTGCATCAAATGATTTGCTTCTTGGTTTTTAAAAGCAATAGCATGCAGCAAATGGTATATAGCACAATGGTATAAATGGTTTTTTTGTTTGTTTTTTTTCTCAATCAGTGATGGGGGAATATCAAACAAAAATCAGTAATAAAAATCTGTCAAAGGGTTTACAGCCGCAGCACCACATGTACAGACATGCATGATGATGTTTGGATGCATAAGAGCATGCAGAAAGGCCGACACACACTCTCTCTATATATATGTGTCTATTACAAGCTCACACACACACACCACCACCACACACACACACACACACACACACACCCAACACTTTGCAATCCCAGTTCCACTTCAGAGCCAAGGCTAATTGAGTTTTCACCAAATAGACTTGTTAACCTCCTGCTGATTAATGAGGTTACCAATCCACTAACAAGCTGGGCCCACTGCCTCTGTTTCTGCAAGACACACACAGAACAACACAGACACAGGAGAGGACAAAAAGCAATTATCAAAGTCAAACGTTCTATGCAATGACTCATTTTGAAATGTGGAAGTGACTCACTCTAAAGCAGTTTAGTACTGTCGCTGTACTCACAACAAAACATTAGAATCATGAACAAAAAAAAGGTATAAAAAATAAATAAATAAGTGAAATGAAAATGTTTTTACCTGGAATCTTGTCTGTATGAATTTGGATACTGAGTATTGATCTAGACTTGTTTTTATTTTCGTGGCATGTTCTTAACCCTCCTCACTCTCCCTAAAAGAAAAAAAGGGGAAAGGTGGGGGACTTATTGCCAAAGGGTAAACTTGTGTAGACTGTCAGTTTTATGAATGTCCACCATCATGTTGCTTTTGAAGCATGGGGTTTTGCTTGGCTTCATCTGGCTGTTGTTTATGGGGTTTTGTTTTGTTTTGTTTTGTTTTTGTAATCCCTCATTCAGTCGTCGTGCATTTTGGCTGACCTGTTTGGCTTGCAGTGACTGTCTGTGCTGCTATGAACCTGTACTGCAGATGGTCGAGCACTTCTCATCAATCCGTGTCAGTGTACATATTTGGGTGTCAGTATAACCTGTGGGGTGAATGGAATGTTTATATTGGATATACGTCATTGTTGGCTCAACCCGCACAGCAGCCAAGCCATTTGAAAAGTGCATGATTAGATTATTCTTGAACGTCATAGTAGAAATAATAATAATAACAAAAGAGAAGTCAAGCATGATTTTAAGAAGGTTTGCCTCACAAACCTCGACTCCAACCGGCCAATGATGATAATTTCAGTGAGTTGAAATGTTCAGCCAGTCATTCACAAATCAGGGCATGTCGTTTGGAAAGCACAAGCCTGACTGGTGGAGCTCAGCAGAGTGCAGGAACAGAGGTTGCATAACAGCGCCTCTCTTAAGGCGTGCGGCAGAACAAAGCGGAGGTGCAGTGTGGTCGATACGAGATGAAAACAGCCTTCAGTGCAGCCACGCGGATAAGCAGGGAGGCGGACGGACACATTCTCACATTCCTTACTGTAAATACAACCTCATTACTCTGTACAGCTTTTCAGTTTGGAGTACGGCTGTCATGTGCATCCCCATGCCGTATTTGCTGCCAACTTTTGTGTATAAAAAAATATTTATTATGATCACAATAATGATGATGAAACTAATAATAATAATGCTGATTATTATTATTATTGCATAAGCCTAGTGTATGTGGCTGACTTGTACTGACTCTTTACAACAGTGGAACAAAACTCGTGCACATATCCACCCATCCAGTGTGTGAAGAGTTTCCCTACGTATCGTATCAAGAAGCCTTTTGTCAGGCTAACAGAAGGTTATCAGTTTTGATGGATGTGATCTCGGAGGTTGAGACGAGGGGAAAAAAAAAAAAAATCTGGAAAATGTCATTCACTGTTGTAAGTGCAATGGGCAAAATGTCAGTCGTGTATCCATTGTGAAACCCTTGTGTTCTATTCAGTGTATTCCTGTAAACAGATAGAGTACATTTTGGTGCATCATGTCAAGTAATGTGAAAATATTGACCCTGCAATTTCCAAACGGAGAAACGAATAAAAAGAAAAAAAGTTTATTGTGACTACTGTGTGCAGACTCTGTGTCACGGTGGGTGCGTGAGTGTGTGTGTCGTAGCAAGGTAAGTTTTGTTCAGGGCCTACTGCCGATGCAGAAGAGAGATCAAGAATAAAACCTCGACAGCTATGAGACTGTTCGAATAAGAGAGGGCTTTGCTTGCAGAGGTGGTGATGATTTATCCCAGTGTGGGTGGTAGAGAGAGCGAGAAGTGTGAAGAGCCGTGCTTGGCAAAGCGCTGGGAGAGATGGAGGTGTGAGGATGATTCTGTGCAAGAAAGAGAAATCAAGCTCTTCCGTCTGTTGCTTGTGGATTTGTAAATGCAAAATAGAGGAGAGGGCTATTACTATGTTGTTTTTGTTGTGTAAAAATGCAACAATTTAGTGGAAAACTACCTATTTGAAGTTGTTCACATTTTATAACATTGCCACTGCAAATTTTGGTGTGGGCAGTTGCTTAATGAAAACGTAGGCAATTAATACTTTAAGTCAGAAATGTTTGGCATCCTGATGCATTCATCCCCCTTTGCTCTGAGTCACAAGCCTTCATAAGTCACTTAATTAGTAAGTTTTAGTTCACTTTTATTATTTCAGGAAACACTATGTTGAGATTTAAAATACCTTTTCAGTAGGGTCATGGAAAAGGGTCAAGGAAAATTTTTAATTCATCATTTTTAATATTGTCAAATGCAATCAAGTTTAGGGTAAACCATAAAACATCTGCATATTTCCATATCTTTAAAACACATTCTGCTTCTAATTCCCAGGAGGACTGAGCTACAAATTAAAGAATATCTTTTTCTATCATGATTCCAGACTTTTGGGATTGTGAGAATGCAGACAGACAATCTGAGATCAGAGACTTTAACATCAGATCATCTTTTTGCTGACATGGCTTAGCAGTCATGCTGAAAGATGTCCAACAATTGCTATATAAATTCTTTAGTAAATAGACTCCACCTGTGTCCATGGTAAGGGCTTGCAGATAATATCAGGACAACCAGTAGTCATGCACTCCACAAATCTGGCCCTTATGAAACAGGGACAACAAGAATGTTTTTGCTGAAAGAGCCATTTGAACTCCAGTTGACAGTTTCCTCAACCCATGTAGGGGGTGCAAGAAAGCGCTCTGGTCAAATTAAACCACGAGTGAACTTATTGACCAAAGTACAAAAACCATTTTGCATCCTAGTGCCAACCCACCCTGTGGCAAAACATGGTGGTGACAGCATCCTGATATGAAGATGCCTTTTTTCCCAAGGGGAGATGGGGAAGATGGATTGAGTCAAACATTGACTTAAAGGTTTAAAGAAACCAGTTAGGAGTCACAACGAGCTGGGTGGAGCTTCACCTTAAAGAATACTTGAAACCTTCAGATAAAAGATTTTAAAGTGTGGGAGATCCAGAACCCTACATCCGAGAGCAAACAGAAAACTGCATCCCCCTAATTGCATTATTTCAATTATTTCTGTCAAATCTTTGCTGCTGCTATGTTAGATGTTCCATTCATGTTTCATTGGTGAGAAATTAATGCCAAACCTGATTAAGCTGGGTTCATTTTTTGTTTGCAAAATTTCAGTTTCTGGTTGTCATCCTATGGGTGTACATGCAATTTTTACAGCACTTATTTTCTTTTTTTTCTTTCTTTCTTCGTTCTTTGTCTTTAAAATATTTCTCAGGTTTGGGACACAATTACCTTCATACATGAGTTTATCTGCCTACATAAATTCCAGTCATATAATCTCAGTCAGGACACATTTTGCATAAAGGATTCATATTAGGATTACTTTCACTGACACTTTCAGTTTGTTGTTCCTAACCTGATGTACATCCACACTGCTCCACACTAAACACGTTCCAGTGCTGATATTGCTTCTGCAATATATCATTATATTTTTGGAGCCAACAATCCCATCTGCAGAAGAAGACTGCCCTCCACTGGACTAGAACAGAACTGAAGACACAAAGTCAAACAAATATTGTGAGGGTTCCAAAAGGATAATTACTTAAAAATATTTCAAAAAATAATTATTATGTACCGATAGTACACATAATAATATAAGGAGAAATCAAAAGTGCTGATAGCGTTATATCAGCAGCTTTGACCCAGAGAGCATTCTGACCTTCAGGCTGCACGGCTGCCGACAGCAAAACGCTCCAGCAGGTCATCACCACAGCCCAGAGGATTACCTGCTGTCCCTGCCATCACTAGAACTGTACGCATGTCACTTCCTGGGGAAGGCAGAAAATATGACCAGAGACCACTCCCACCCTGGACATCATCTGTTTGAGCTTTTGCAGACAGTACAGCACACATAAAACCAAACAAAGATACTAAAGAATGTTTCAGAGCCATACATGCACAAAACTCTGTAGCAACTATGAAGTGTAATGATTGGAGTCATGACTGTTTAATACTTTAGTTATTGCTGCTCTCACTGATTTGTTTTGTTCTGAGCACCTTGAGTTCTGCGATTCAATTTTGTTGCATTTTGGTTGCATTGGCTTGTGCTTTAAATAATTGGATGGAGTCGTTGGAAAGGTTGATTAAGATCTTTTATGCTATTTTTATTTATCTATTCTACAAACAGTTGCAATGAATGTTTGGGATCATCGTCCTGGCAGAGATGTGAAAGATCGGGTTATTGGTCAGCACCCACTCTGTTCATGGTGATGTTAATCTAGTGTGGACGGTGACACTGGCATACCATCTCTCAAGATATAATGAAACTCGAGTCTTTGTGATTCCTGGATTGTTCCTGAACATCATGATCAATGTTCTTTACTCTTTGGGCCAAATGGTTCAAATTTGGGCACAATTGTGCTTCCTAACATGCCTATAATCCCGAACACCTAATCATGCTGCTTTTAGCTGGGACAAAGCTGAACTTTATTCAAAATGTATAAACTATGCGTTAACATCAGCTCTCTGACGAGAACCCAACTGATTTAAACAGGATCCACCTCTTCTACTGAAAGCAGTGATCAGCCATACCAGGAACTTGTTGTTGGTCATGAAAATGTTTATTGAGGTATAATTTGCCAAGGCCTATTTTACCACTTATTAAAGGTGTTTGTATACTTGTGTGTGTCATTTTAAACCCACATAAATATGAAAAAATATATATATATATATAAATACCCTAGTTTTTATATGTTTCACTTTTATAATCTTTTTGTTATATTGAGGGTATCCTTATGGAAATTAAAGAAGAATTTCAGTATTGTCCAGGTCTGGATAAGTATTTGTGATACCAAGTTTTATTTCTTCCCCTGGGTTCAGACACCTTTACAATGTCCATTTTTACCTTCTGTCCCTCTTTTTCGTATTTTTGTTTCTTTCCTTTCTCTTTTTCTTCCTCGTGTCCTTTCTTCCTCTGTTGGCTTTGTTCCATTTTGTGTCTTTCATTTCCTTCTTTCCTTCTTTGATTTCTCTTCTTTGCACATTTAAAAAGCTTAAATATTTGCCAAATTCATAATGCACATTTGTGTTTTGCGATTAATCTCAAACAACTGAGGAAAGTGTGATCCCTTTAACATGAAGGATAGTTTTCTTAGACATTTCGGAATGGATAGAACCGCTGCTTATATACAGCCGATTGATTAGCAGTCTCCGGTTATCATCTGGATTGCTTGACCTCAGTGTCCTCCGATCAAAGGCATAAATGTAAAGTCATTAAGCTGTAATTGGGATGCCTGCATTCATCCATTTCCTGAAAGCCGTGACAAGAGCCTGTGCCTCTGAAGATTAACCACTTATTAACATCGACGGTGACCTCCGAGAAGAAGTTCATGACTCATGGGTAAGTGATGGGAAGTACAGGAACTTGAGGCTGAATGGCAATCCTGAAATTAGATATTTGTCATTGTTACAGTCAAAGTACCCCCATGGATAACTGGAACTGAGTGTCAAAATTAAATGGATTCATTGGATGATGACGAGCACCAGCTTGTGCCATTATTTTGTGATGTAGAACTACAACATTTTTAAGCCTTTATTGCTCCTTAAAATCTATGGGATAAACTAATAAATCACACAAGTGATTAAGAATCCACTTAAAAAGGCGTAAGCACGCCACAGGAAGCAGATCCATAACCCAATCAGCCCTGACTCCTGCAGGCTGTGGAGTGGATGATGGAGCTAATGTGGCTGAAGGAGAGCTGCCAGCTCAGGTTTTCCAGTCCCACCCGTCACTCATCCACGTGTTTACTGACAACTATCACACACACGACCAGGGCAGGAAAAATAATTGCAGGATACGGACAAGTAAAGTGAGTAAAGATTTTGTAGGGAGAGAAAGTAACAAACACATGCTGAGTGATGTGATGACAGTGAGGAAGGCTGAATTGAAAAAATGGTAATTTGTTTCACAGAGTCTCTCCTCTTTTATATATTTCTGTGAACAAGCCAGCTCTTTTTTGTAATTTAAACTTGGTTATGTTTAGTAGAGTAAAACAACACTGATTAGGTTATTGTGTTAGAGTAGAATTACCTAAGGCAATGCAATATCTGATTAAGTTGCTTTTATTTGTTATGCAATTAATGTTGTGTCTTACTTACTTTGGAAACTTATTCCGGTTGAACTTTCTGTTAGAATATCAATGCACTTTCCAATGTGTTGAAAAAAAAAAAATTTTTTCTTGTTTTCCGAAAACGTTAAAATATGACTGACGATATATAAACCTAAACCTCAACTTAACTCTGTATTAATCAAAAGCCAAGAGCAACAAAGGCCAGAGAGTTGTCAAACCGTGAATACATTTGTTTGTACCGTTCTCCTTTCACACCTTCACTGCCTGTCTGTGTCCATGACAAAGAGTTTGACCGGGAAAAGCAGAGAGCAGTTTGTTCAGAAATGCTGACGTCTCTCCTTTAGGTCCTGTCAGCTATACTTACAGTCAGTGTTTACAAAACGGCACAAAGTACCTATAATTTCATTTTAGCCTGAAGGAAGGAAGAGGATTGCAGCCGGCGCTGCAGCCAGGAGGGTTGTTCTGCTTGAATACACGTGCCAGGCTGTCTCTTCTCACGTTTATGGAGGACACGCTCACCTCTCATGATGGCAGTTATGATGTCATGAGATCAGACAGATTTATGTTACAACAGAAAAGTGCTCAGGGGGTTTGCAGACAGTAACTGTATCCTCAGGGCAGCCTGAATACTACAGGAATATGCCGGAGCTTTAGCAGATAGAATATCACGTCAGTTGTTTCATTTTAAAACGCAAAACCTCGTTCTCACGTTTCGAGGTTTAGATACTTGGTTGATGATGTTTTTCATTGCATCTTTCGCCATGACTGTCAAAAGAGAAAAGTAGTCTGAAATGTCAAAGTCATGAAATGTTGGAAAATCTGAAATATTCTTCAGTTTCTTTGTGTTCTGCGTTGCATCACATCTTCAAACTCAAAACTTTGTCCACCCCTGAGAAAAATCCTTGTTTGTGGGATAGAGAAGTGTGAGACCACAATAAATCATTTCTGAGCTTTTTCCAACTTCATTGTTGGAAAACTTGTTGAGTACTCAACTGAAATGAAAACCAAACTAATCTCTAAGATGAAGAAGAAGAAATGTAAAAAAAAATTGTAATCACTCATTAAACGTTGGAAAAATATTTTATACATTATCATGACATATTTTACAAACTTTGCTTCTTCAGTCTTCAGTTTTGTCTAAATTTGTGCTCATAATTCTCTCCTTTGAAAGAGAGAAATGTTTCATTGCTCAGCCAGGACTGAGGACTAATGTAGCAACATATTTAGGATCCAGAGTTGAGCATGTCCAACTCCTTCCTCAGGCCAGAACTGGCCTCATCCCCCATACCAGCGTTTTAAAGTAACTCAATACATCCATTCAAGTACTACACTTAGGAGGTAACTGCACTTGTAAACTATTTTTTCTTCCATTTCAGCATGTATGCCAGGAGGTTTAATGCTATAATGGATTCAAATTATTAAATCGCTTTAGACACCAAAAAAGGGCTACTTTTATTGTCTATTAAGTAGAACTGAAAATGTATATTCTGTTCATTTAAATCAAAACATAAACTCCTTTAGGGCTCTTGGACAAATACGGAAACATTTTCACAAATGTTTTCCATCATATCTGATTTATTTTTTGCAAAGTACTGGCAACATTTTCCATCTGTAGGCAGAAATGTCGGAATGTCAGAGTTACAGCTTGCAGAGAAATGTGTTTACTCACACCATAGCGTCAGAGGGCTTGTAAATAAATACACGCCACACTTTTCAGAGTTTTCTCAATAAAACAAAACAAAAAAAATCCATCCTTTTTCTTTCAGTTCAGTTATCCTCTAGAACGAGTTCATATATTACATGAAAAAAAAAAACAACTGATAAAATGAAAAAAAAAAGGGGAATAAAGTTCAAAGGTGTATTAATACTCCTGCGGAGCATTGTGATCAAATACGACTAGTTTTGAAGCCGAATAATTCGGGTCACCTGTTTGAGTTGATCCTAGACTAGTAAACCTCTGTGAAAGACGAGCAGCCCAACTCTGAACACCAGCAGCAGCAGCAGCAGCAGCAGCAGCAGCACCATCAGCAGCAGCAGCAGCATCAGCAGCAGCAGCAGCACCATCAGCAGCAGCAGCAGCAGCAGCAGCAGCAGCAGCAGCAGCAGCAGCAGCACCATCAGCAGCAGCAGCAGCACCATCAGCAGCAGCAGCAGCAGCAGCACCATCAGCAGCAGCAGCAGCATCAGCAGCAGCAGCAGCACCATCAGCAGCAGCAGCAGCAGCAGCAGCAGCAGCCACAGCAGCACCATCAGCAGCAGCAGCAGCACCATCAGCAGCAGCAGCAGCAGCGCAGCAGCACCATCAGCAGCAGCAGCAGCAGCACCATCAGCAGCAGCAGCAGCAGCAGCAGCAGCAGCAGCACCATCAGCAGCAGCAGCAGCAGCAGCAGCACCATCAGCAGCAGCAGCAGCAGCAGCAGCAGCAGCACCATCAGCAGCAGCAGCAGCAGCAGCAGCAGCACCATGCAGCAGCAGCAGCAGTCAGCAGCAGCAGCACAGCAGCAGCAGCAGCAGCAGCGCAGCAGCAGCACGCAGGCCGCTCTCCGGGGCTCCCCTCTCTCCTCCCCCTGCATGTGATCCGCCCAACCCCTCCTGCCAGCTGCCACTTGCCGTATCGCAGTGATGCTGCTCGCCGCCGTGTGGAGGAGGAGAGAGAGAGGCGGCCCGCTGCCCAATGACAGCGCAGGATGCTGAGAGAGACTGTTGGGCTTGAATGGAGGCGACAAGATGCCGTCCAGAGCGACCAAGGAGACCAATTGACATCTGAAAAGGTAGACCTGTATCTGTTGATATTTTACCGCTAAAAACTAACACGTACTACTGTAACGGTAGAAAGAATGACGCCTGAAATACGTAACGTGTTCGCTCGTGTTTTTTTGTGCGCGTTTTGATGAGCCACACGCCGGGGTAAAAATGAAAAAAAAAAAAAAAAAAAAGGCACAGGCTGTGTCCATTTAACCAAATCTTTTTCCTGCTCGCTTAATTAAGCGAGACAATAAAAGCTAGCCGTTTCATGGAAACTAATTTTACGTTATAGTAGCGAAAAGGCGATGACGGAGCGCCGTTGTTCCTAAAAATAAAGATTTCCCCCACACGACAGGTTAGAGTTATATTTCAGGCGAGCATGTAGGCCCGGCGTGCTGTCAATTGCTCGGTCGTGCCCTGCTAGTCTTCATCAATTCCTTCAGATCAAAGCTGGCAACATATTGTAATGTATAGGAGCTATTTCTGAGCAGCAAAGTCTGCTAACGCTGGCATTTGGTCACATGAGCGCTCGGGCCAATTTGGAGACATTAACATCTCATCCGGTCCACCAAGCGTTTGAGTCTGGAGGAGGCATGGAGGCGTCAGGCTCTGTAGTAGAATCCTTGATGAGGAGGCTGGATGTGTTGCATCTGCTCTGTCATAGAAATATCAACAAGATTCCCCTACATGTTCCCCAGTGCCATATAACTCCACACATGGCGTTATTTGTATGATGGCTTTTTTTTAAAATGTCATCAATGCATCATTGAACAACCGGCTTCTTTCTCCAAAGGCAGTGCCTATGGAAAAAAAAATCTTAGTTTCAGGACATCTGTATCCTCTCTGCCGTTTCTGCACCACTGCACAGCCAGATTCATTTCCGTGTTGCCTTTACTCTGGCATTTGCTGATCAGATGTACATGTATGTGCTGCTGCAGCTCTCCCAACCTCCAACACAGAAAGTGGGGTGCAAAAAAAAAAAAAAAGAACATTGTGATCCAGGTCAGAAAACTTGTCTCGCTCAAAACTGTGCTGTTCAAAGATTCATAAAACTGAAGAAATGAGTCAACAAATGGGCGATTTGGCCCATTACTCTGGGCGCCAGAGTCTTGTGGGTGCACCATGCAAGGTTACAAGGCAATATAGCTCATTGCCCTGGTTGCCGCAGTCTTGTGTGTGCTTCATAGCAATTTACAGGACAATTTAAATCACTATGCAGGGCAGCATAGTCTTGTGGATGTGTTAGAGAGTTTTTAAATCATTATGGCCCTTAACCAAGTGTAGCAGTCTTTTGGGCGTCCCATACAAGTTTAACAGAGGCCTTGTTACAGAATTGGCTGTTTTTTTTTTTTTTAATATGTTCAACTGGAATAGCTGATATTGTTTCATATTTTCAGAGCCGTGTTAGTAGAGTCATCTAATATTTCTTGTCTTATCAACAAGTGGACGCATAAACCAAATCATTCAATCCCCAATTTATTCCACTGCTGTTTTGACAAGCATTTGACAATTTGATAGCCAGCCATTTTATAGCTGTGCGTTTTATATTATGATACAGATACATTTTGAAAGTAATAGCTTGTATTAGACAAATATTTGACAAATAGGTTTACAGCAAATTCAGCCACAATTTCTTAGTTACTGCTTGCAAAGATAATTAAATTCTCTTGTGCAGCTCTATTGCTTGGAATAAGGTAGAAAAACAACAGAATGAAATGCTGAGAAGTCAACGTAAAAGACAATATTGCTACAGATTTCCAATCGAAGCTGTAAATTGGAGAATGAAAACATTATTTTCCAATAGATAATAATCAAATTTGACATGGAGGTAACATTTCTGTTCCCCTCTCTTCTTCACAGGAATACAGAAAAATATTGCATTTAAAGTTAGGCAGATTGTTTTTAAGTCTCATAAATCAAATGGTATCAGAAATTTAGCTAAGTCTCATAAATCAAATGGTATCAGAAATTTAGCTGGAAGGAAGTTTATCTGGTTGCAATGCTCAGTGAAGAGGAAAAACAGTTAATTTAAAGAGATATAAATCAATCAGATTTAAAAAGTTTTAATTTCATATACAAAGGAAACAAAAGGTGTGTTATATAAAATTAAAACAGCAGGTAGGAAAGAGGAACAAATAATTTATTAATGACAATCTAATCTTAGTTCAAGCAACTGTTATAAACATAAATTAATCATAACATTAAAGAAAAAAAGGAGAGTAAATAAAATGACTTTAAATCAACACAAAGTCAGAGTTCATGTGCAATTAAACTACTGACACAATTCAATAAGGTTAAATCGGGACTAAATATTTAATTTGTAAAAGTCTGTTATAGTCCAGGTCCTGAAGATAAGTCCTTTGTTTACTTTCCAAACTTCACAATTTTCATATTCTAACATCTTTTTAGATTTATTGTGGAGGTCCACAAGAAACCCTTTAACTTAATTTACTTTAGGGAATTTTCAAATAAGTGTCAGTAAATGTGGAGCTGCATGTTTCAGGCAAACTGACAGCAGTGCAATATTAATATCAATAGTAGAAAGACGTGCAGTGGAGTAAGAGTGTTAGTGTCGTCATCACATCCCAGATTATTAGCTCAGCAGCCCTGCTCTGCTCACATAATTTCCCCCCTTTAGTTACAGCTTTCCTGAAAATCCTGTTCCTCTTATGTAACTTATAGCCGTAACAAGAAAGCATTAAAAATGTTTGATTTATGGTGTAGTCTGGAATTGACGTCGTTTGCGGTAAGGAAAGGGACGGTTGAAAGGGAATAAGAAAAAAACGAAAAAATGGCGGAGTGACTCCCTTAATCAATGACCCATCAGTGGTGAGGTACACAAAAGCTGACAAACACCGACTCAAAGATGCATCACAGGAGATGCAGCCCAACACATGAACTGGTTTTTCTGCACTACCGGTGGATCAAAGAATCAAACACGTGTTTATCTTCCTCAGAAGTGAGCAGCAAGCTGGCTGGAACTTATGCTGGATGCTGTTTTGTCTGAACCCCTGCTGGATCCTGCTTCCCCCACTGATATATTTACCCACCAGACCTCACTGATCTGATCTGGCTGCTCTTTTTGAACTCTGGTCTACTGTTTGTGATATATGTTTTAAAGGAGAACAAAAATTCTTTGTAAATTCTAGTAATTGTGATTCTAACAGGAAGGGAATATTATCCCCTTGCATCAAAGCAAATGTTGACAGCCTTTATATGATTTTAAAAAAATTAATAAATTAAAACGAATTGGAGAATATTTTTCGAGGTATTTCTAGTATTAAAATACCAATAGTTCTTCATTTTGATGCATTTAGTGGAGACATGGTCAGATATTTCACAAACCGATCACAGAGGAGTACAGATCAAGGTAAATGCCAGTCTGTGGGCCTTTTCTGGTGTATCTCTTCAATATAAAAATCAGAAAATTTTCTCATTGCGAATTAAAATTTGTTGCTCAGCTGACTTATATTTAGCATTTCCATGCCTAAGCTCTTATAACATTATCGTACAGATGGGAATGACTTTCTGAATTTCATGTAAAGCACCTGCGAGATCAGCGATGATGTCATTGGAAATTTTTGTGACTTTTATATATCGAAGGAACCTGCTGACACATGGATTCCTCTTTTTATGAATAACCTGTCCTTTATATTAAAGATATACAGGAATTACTTAAAAGGCAGAAAAAAACAAACCTTCCCCTTGTTACTGTTGCTGTATTCAGCCACAGTTTCTTTGATTGATATTTTGAAAATTTCTTCCACCTTCATGTGATGACGACAGGTGATTTGTCTGCGCTAGCCCAGACAGAAACACCATGGCAACCAAATCCGAGAAGTGTCACCAGGAGGAGAGAAAGATGGAAAAGTCTACACGTATATGATTAACCACCTTTTTCCTAGACATATTGGTGTCTTTCATCCTTTGACAGCTGGGGAAATTAAAAATCCTGGTTAGAGTATTTGTCTTGACATTTGTGTTTAATAGCATTCGGTTTTTACCCTAAAAATATCGACCACAGTAAAATAATGATGTCTTCAGATTGCATAAATCACAGCCCGTGATAAATCTAGAAATGTATTAAAGCCAAAGGACAGCATTAAATAGCCCAGCTATTATTACATGATTAAAAATTAAGTCTCCTCTATCATTTTTTTTCTTGTTACCCAGGAGGAAGAGATTTATTTTAAAACTTGTACATTTTTGCAATTTTATTAATCTTTTGAACATAAAAAGATGAATAGATATTTATCATTAAAAGAGTATTTGGGTAACATATGTGGTGATTTCTGATGTTTTTCTTTCTAGTATCAGCCTCAGATAAAAAGACATGATGGGTCCAGTTCTTACAGTCATACTGTGACTGAGCTGAGCTGCACTCTGTCAGTAAATATTTCTCAGTTAACTTATGAGACAAGACAGTGCTGCAGAAATGTTGCTTTATTTCTCGTCCAGTATGTCTTTGTTTGTCAGAATTATTGGTCTTCCCTACTTTTCTTTCTCGTATTTCTATGTGCAGCACTTTGCACACACACAGAGCACCAGCACCTCTGGGGACTATTTGTTAAAGGCTTAAAAATGTGTTTATTACAGTGGCATAATATCATGCTGTAATTTTAGTTTGAACACATCCTGTCAGTGGGGGAAATACATTATTTTATTTTTATATTCATTTTAGACTTCGTCACCCTTGCTTGGACGCTGACTGTGCATGACAGGAATAGATTTAATCTCACTTTAAAGATTTATATTAGCGCCTGGAATGTCCTTGCAATAAGTTTTTAGACAAAAATGTGTTTCTTTGTAGCCATTTCCTTAAAAATCCTGGATTTCTTCAATTGCATGTTCGATTATCTTTGCAATTTTGAGGGTTGGCCTATAGAAACTGTGTAATATTTATAACCCAGGAAAAAATTTAAGTTATGAGTGACTTATTAAAAAGATTCCACTCACCTCACAATTTTCTTAGATTATGCAACTGCAACAAAAGCGGATTTGTTTTAAAGCTTTCTCCACGTCTTTGCCGGGGGTACCAATAAATTTGCTTGATCACTTATATGATAGCTAATTAACAAAGTGCCTTAAGAAACCACACTTCTCAGAAGACGATGATGAGCTTGATATCACACACTGAACTGCTAATTGGATCCGTTCTGTACGGCATGGTTGTACTAAACCTGCACTTGAAAACAAAGATAACTAATAATCAGAAGTGATTCAAAATGTTGTGATGTTTTGTAGAAAGTGCTCCTTGACACCTAAAAAGCTCTCTATAGTTGTCTCTGTTTACTCTGGTGAAATGATGGCTATCATGATTCAGGTCAGAGAAATGTGAGACTGTAAAGTTATATTTCAATCAGTACTAAGATCTACTATAGATAAATGTTAGTCTGTGAGACATCTGGGATGACGTTGTGAAATTCCTGCAGGCCATTTGAAATTAGAGCCTTGTAAAGTGGGACAGCTTGTCGCCTACGTTGACTAACACAAATCTTAGAGCTAATATAAAATTTCCCTTTCCGTCTATTTTTGACTGGAATGTGCTGTTTTGTTTTCTTTTTTGCCTTTTGAAATGCTGTATGTCTGACAAATCCTTCTCCCCTGTTTCCTCAGATCTGACATTGATGTGACCTAACCCACCCACCCATTCAGACATGAAATAAGTCATCCATGTTTGGTTGAAAAAAGTCAGAGCAGCCTCATTTGAGCACGCCCCTGTTAAAGGACCCTCTGGTGGCTACTCCTCTGAATCACGGGACATGTACGGCAGTGCCAGAGCTGTAGGTCATGTAGAGAGCAGCCCTGTACGGTCCCCGCGCCTTCCAAGGTCCCCCAGACTGGGCCATCGAAGGGCACACAGTGGGAGCGGGGGTGGTGCAGGGGGCAAGACCCTCTCCATGGAGAACATCCAATCACTCAACGCTGCCTATGCTACTTCAGGGCCCATGTACCTGAGTGACCACGAGGGCGTGGGCTCCACTGCCACCTACCCAAAGGGAACCATGACTCTGGGTCGCGCCACCAGCCGGGCCATGTACGGGGGTCGCGTCACAGCCATGGGCAGCAGCCCCAATATTGCTTCAGTGGGGCTGCCTCATGCTGACCTTCTGTCTTACAGTGACCTGGGCTCCCTCTCCATGCTGCACGCCCACCACCACCAGGGGGTGCCCTCGGCTCTGCTCAGGCAGGCCGTGCGGGGCAGTGGTGGCGAGCTGCTGGAGATGCAGGCCCAGCTCAGGGAGATGCAGAGGGAGAATGAGCTGCTGCGGCGAGAGCTTGACCTGAAGGAGAGTAAGTTGGGATCTTCCACCAACAGCATCAAGAGCTTCTGGAGCCCAGAGCTGAAGAAGGAGAGGATCATGAGGAAAGAGGAAGCGGCTCGCACGTCCATTCTGAAAGAGCAGATGAGAGTCACTCACGAGGAGAATCAGGTGAGACCACTCCTCTCTGAGCCGTCATAATCCACTTATTGCTGCAGTGAATTTCACTCGCTGCCTATTTGTCTGCCCATCTTGGTCTGCTTTGATCTCTGCTTTCACCATGCTGTCTTTTATAATAATCACAGCCATCCTCTCTTATGTATGCTGTAGAAAATTAAAGCAGTCAGTTCTGTTTTTTTAACAGATTTGTAAAACCTTTCTGGAAAGATGTTATTTTATTGACATGAATATCTCTTCATCCAGTGAAGAATCAATAAGACTTCAGCCTCTCAGAAAATACAAGCACTTCAACTAAAAAGGAGTAGAGCAGAAATCTGAACATTCAGTTATTTGTGGCTCGGTTAAAAGTATGATGACACTGCCGACAGGTGTATTGAATGCCGTCTGGTCCCGATATCGCTTAATTTTGGTTTATTTTCACAGGTTCAGCAGATTGGCCCCAGGGGAAGGGATGTCAAAAGGTTTTTTTTTCTGCTTACCTTAGTGTGGGGGTGTAGTCATGGCCCAGTTAAATCACTTACTGACAGGAGTAGGCACAGGGCCCAGAGACAAATGTCAAGGACACTTAAACACTCCCCGTCTGTCTTCCTTTGCCTTCTCTTCATATGCTCTGACCTGCATCATCTCACAGTGTTTACTTTGGTTCATATAGTCGTTTCTGCAAAAGATTTGTCATCTTTCTGTCTATTTTAAATGATTGTCTTGGTAAAAAAAAAAGAAAAAAGATAAATAAACAGCTGGAGATCACTTTCTTTAATGTCAGACCTCACCTGGAGGATTATTAATAGCTGTTGGTGCGAGTGAATGCACAGCCTCTGGCTTAGTGAGTTCTGTCAGTTGCAAGTGGAAATATATGACACTCTGATATTGTGTAGATTGTGTATATACACTGAGATTTTCAGTATGAATGCATTTTCAAAAAAACCCTGCTGTGTTCATGATGCAGCATACTGAGCAATGCTTTGAGCAGTTTGAAGGCTGAGTTTGGGCTATAGCTCTTTGTGCAGGGCATTGTGTCTGCTCCAGCTCTGCTTTCATACACTGAAGAGACACGATTAGTCATTACTCTACCCTGCAAGGTAGTACCATCAGTGGGTCTTTCCACACAGGACTTGTTGATCTTCTTATAAATGGTGGGGTTTTGTCTCTGCACATTGCTAATGTATTCATTCCCTTTGAACATTTCAACATTTCCTTAACCTAATAGTATTTTTGTACTTTTTGTGCCATTTTGAGGAGATTTTATGTGATGCAACAACACAAAGCAATGGATAATTGTGAAGTGGAAGGAAAACAATTTGTTTTATGTAGATGAATATATAAAATGTGTGATGTGCATTTTTTTAATCAATCTCATCTCAGTATCAATCCATCCATATCTATATATAAAAATGCAGTAAAAATTGGTGAGTAATAAATTTATGGAGATTTTTTTAAAAATAATTTTTCCTTCTCATTCCAAATTTGTGCTGCTTTGTGTTAGTCTTTGTGGGTATGACTACTTTTACAAGGCACTTTAGTCTAACTATCAGTCAGTTATGCAAGACCAGAAGTATTTCATCATTATGATTTGCAAAAATCGGAGTCTGTGTTAAAGCTGAATCATTTGTGTCACCGACGGAACCAAAGCAACTCAGCTTTTCACATTTCTTTATAAAGAGTCGTTAAATCCTCATTGTGATATTTTTAGTCGGAACTCATAGAGTTTAGGAGCTGAATGTGTCCTGCAGATTACGAAAGCTGTTCGCTGACGGGTTTCCATGGCATCTTCCTTGAATCAAAGAGAGGACTCGGTGCTTGCTCTCCCCTTATGTCGAGTGATATTTATATTTCTCCTGGTAGGATTCATTAATGTAGTGTGGCAGCTAATAAAAGGCAGATGTGCCTTGTTGCTATAATTGGTCTATTCTAACTTGATTTCTGGGCTCCGAGGCGTGCTTACATAAGTGCATATTTACGGTGGGCTGGTTTGGTCACACCCACTGGGCTCACTGAGAGGCTGACTGAGGAGCAAATTGCCTCATTAATAATGGAGAAATTTCAAGCCAGTCATTGCATCTGTCTTCTAGCACCACTTTTTACAATTGCATTAGGTGCCTTAGGCCCCTGGTAAGTTTCAGCAAATACCATGCATCATTTATCATGAGATAATAACAATCAGGGTGTACGGGCCTCTGTTTGCAAAATCTCCTGATATAACATTCACTTTCTGAAGCATGGAAGTTTTTTTAGTTTTTTTTTTTATGTTTAAATACCCACAGCCTGCAGAGCCTCAATCATAAACAGTGGAGGTGATGACTAGCGGTGATGATTAGTGTGAGATCGTTTTGTGTGGTAGATTTTTATTGTGAAGGGCAACTGATTTTGTTTTCATCGAATTGAGCAGAATTTTTGTTGTCATGCCGAAGCTGTACGAGAGCTGCTGGAGGCGAGCGTGTGAGCTAGAGCATACCATATCTGACTGAGTCATGACCACTGCTGCTCAGCTGCCCAGTCAGCCCTGATCAACGGTTCCCACATAAATAGATCCCGCTTTGCGCCTTCTGCACATGCATGCAAGACTTAAGGTAAATCATGCTGTTTCCCACCCAAAAATTCTGGATTTTCTATATTTGGAACATAGACATAACGTAACATCATCAACACGAACCAGCATCTACGCCTGTGTCCGATTGAGTGTTATATAACACATGGTGTGTGACGGGTGAACATTTAATTAGAGGTAATTCCCCTGGTGGATTGTGCAGCCCTGTAATCAAACAGAGCCGCGTCCTGCTCATGTGTGAGAGGCGAACTCACAACTATTTGTTTACATGCATGTTTTATAATTCAGCTGTGCAAACCAGGTACTGCACATCAGTGCAGGATGTTGACTTAACTTGACTTCCAAGCTACAGCAGTCACATGAAGACGCTTTGTCACCTAAGAACCCTAAGCTATTGGTGTCTCTCACAGCCCCTAGAACAAAAACAGTTCACATTTGTCACCTAACAGATGAAACCTTCATGTGCAGTGTTGAGATTGTATGCAATAGATAAAAACAAAATTGTGAGTAGTGGTGAAGTGGAAGAAAAACAATATATGGCGTCTTGCTACTAATAACCTTAAAAAGTGGGTATGCAGCGTGTGCAATGCATAGGGGCGCAGCACCAGAGGGGGCGCCAAAACCCCGTCTGGAGGGGGCGACGCACCGATGATGTTTCCCAAACACTTCAGAGCCTTTGCTCCTTCACCTCGCGCACATAACAAGGTAAAGGTAGCAAATTTTACTTTACACTTCACTTATCGTCGCCCCGGGGGGCGAGGGGGGGTTGAGCAACGCACCTTCACCCTGACGTTCCCTAAGGGGGGGGGTATGTTTTCGCATCTACCTGAAAAATGTATAGATGCGCCACTGGGGACAACTGTTAGTCAAGCACTTCAAATATCTGGCTGCCAGGAGTACCAAAACTGATGAGTTGATGATCTCGCCCCAAAAAAGCCCCCGTGTTGCCACAAACAAAGACGGGGACGCATCTATGACACATCTACACACATGTGTTGGGGGAACAACAGAGATGGTGCAAAGGAAACCTGGCCACTACACATAACCTGGAGCTATAGCTTAACTGTAACTACAACATTAGGAAAGAGAAGTAGGACTACTGCAATGATTTTGTGCCACCAGCACTCACAGTGGTCACCTGTGGTCATGCAGAACCTGGTTTCATCAGCCAGTGTCTACATGTTGCCACTTAATTGAACAACCGCCTGTAACAGAGTTTTGGAGACGCCACCAGTCGAGACGCCGCATGGGAGGACACATGGAGTCGCATCAGGATCAATACCTTTGTAGAATCACAGAATTCTGTATTGATTGTTTCAGGTTATGACAGTCTTCTCTTGGCGTGGTCGTTCATGACAAGCAGAACCCTGGCGAAGTGTGTGGGTGGTATCGAATACAAACTGGTTCCAGCACGGCCCCTGTGACTGCCAAGTGGTTGCGTGAACCATCTGGCCTCATGCTAACCCACAAAGCAACCCCTATCAAGTGCTGCTAAAGCTGCTTAATCACACGATAAACAGCTTCCTCAAGTTCAAGCATCTGAATAAGATTCAATTAAAACAAAATAATATATAAAAAAGTCTTGAAAGATGGCTTATGAAAGTGGAATTTTTTTACCGTCTCAGACTGTTATATGCAGGCGCCCGTCTTGTAACTTTGTGCTAACTGAGGGGAGGTGATGAAACGCAGCATTTGCTTGTGTGGTGTGGGTGTAATTGTGTATTGTCAGCTATCACGACACACTACACAGAGATTAGGAACGGTGTGAACAGTAGGCTGCTGCAGCTCAAGAGCTTTGGAGTTGCTCATTTATTCTCACAAAAACGCAACCTCCCATGTATATAGAGCATTACGTGCAGAGCAGCTGGTTCCTGTGTCACCAGATGGCTCATTCTGGAGCAGGGGTCATCATTTAATTGCTTAAGGGGCCAAAATAATATTTTAAGGTGCGCAGTGGCCTTTTATTAGGCATGTTTGTAACAATGTAACAATGGCCTGTTTGTGTGAAGCATTTAAATTATGGCTGAAATAAGTAGATGGGATGTTCTGTGACATCTAACAGCTTATATTTGTTAAAGAAAATTACACTTTTTCTTCAGTTTGAGCGAGGACCTGGTTGTGACTTTATCTGTGAATAAAAGCAGAAATGGCCAAAATTATGATAAATGCAAAATACGATAAGAAAATAATTTTAAATGGACCTCTGACCTTTGGTGCGTCAGTATTCGCAGCTTCACCTATTTTCACAGTTGTTTCTTTTATTTACTTCTTTTTAGCCCCATCTATCTTGTCATAAACTCTATAATGGTACCTGTTGATTAAAGCACCCCACAGTATCATGCAACCACCATCATGTTTCACTGTAGAGATGGTATGAGAAACACCAAAGCAACCAAAACTGCTGTCAAATGCTCCCCTGTTCTTCAATATATAATTTAAATATTTCAGTGCCCATTTATTCTTTTTGTTTTTAACTTAGATGTTTTTTGCCTCTTCAATCTTCAGTGGCAATTGACTTGGGGGAACTCAGACGCTCACCACTGGCACAGGTAAAACTGCCCCTACAAATCAGACAAAGTAACCCCTGTGCTAAATCACCACAACGCTTTGTTAAGGCATTTACATGGCAGAAGCCAGAACCTGAGTCAGTGGGTAATGTTGCCCTCAAAAGAATTCTCTGTTTCTGCACCACAAGATTTATGACAGCCAGTTACCCCCGCCTGGCTCAAGTGTCATTACGATAAGGAGTCACAGCAGCTCAGCGTCTCTGTCTAGTGCTGGAAAACTCTCTGGGTTTTGACCATCAAGGTTTTCAGTAACAGAAAGAAAAACCCCCCGTGATCACAGCACCAGTATCAGCTGAGTCATGACCCGTTCACACAAACAGCTGCACCTCAGCTGTGGCTGACGTGGAGGAACCGGACGGAAGGCTGTAAAGTGATTATTAGTCACAGTTCAATTACGCAGATGCAGTCACTGGACTGTTTCCTGCATTTTTGGTTTCCAAGGCAGGCAGGAGTTTATTGATCGGTGAGGAGGGAGGATCAGAAACGAGAAGGATAGATCTGAAAAAAGAAGAAAACATTTGGGGTTCCTGCTCAGTGTGGGCACACTTTACTCCAAATTTTGGATTCATGTTTGGAACTCATAATATCTATATATTTTTTAAACTTTAATGTTTTGTCTAGGAATCCTTCCTTTCCACTTTCGTTGTTTACTTTGAGATGAAAGTAAGAGCAGAATATGCTCAATGTTAAAATTAGACTTTAGCATCTTCGTACTGCATCATTTCTGCTGCTGTACCGAAGGCCAATGACTCAGAGAGGGGGTGTCTGACTGAAACAACCTGTCATGGCAGCAGTCAGCAGAAAATTCAGCAGTTTTTACTGGAAATGCAAACACTGCCCCCTGGTGGTCAAACAATCACTTGGGAAACTTGATAATCTTGTGTCTTTAGGTCAAAATTTTACTGGTGTTTATTTTCCTCCTGCTTATTTTCCTGTTGGTTGTAAACTATAGGACCAAATACTTCTAAAGTTAGTCATTAAAAGAATAATGTTAACTTTTTGAATACTGTTAATCTGTAGAGCAAATGTGAATTGTGTTAGAGTTTAATTTTCTGTTAATGTATTTGCTGGATTTTACAGAATCGTACAGCAAAAATAAAGTTCCCAGTTGTTCCTTTTACTTTTAACTTGACTATTAATGCTTCTCAATAAAAATGTTGTGATTAGTAAATATATTTTAACAGTTTATTGGAAAAACACTAAACCCACTTCAACCCATTTTAAAAATGTCTTTCCAGAAAGGTAATCCAGTCTAAGTAAAAATTGGTTTGTACATGAAAAATCTATTTTCAGGCAGATATTTTTACTTGCTATAAAGAAAAAAATGTCTATGTTCAGCTCTATTAAAACTATTAATCTGGCTGTCTCAAAACCAATTGGGCTTATAGTTTCAAAAAGCATAATATTCTGTTCTTTTTCAAGATGAAAAGTTTGCTATCAACAAAGTTTTGTTGTAAATTTGCTTTACTGACGGCAAGAGTGATTAACCAGCAGTTCTCATTTAGGATTTTTCTGCTTTGTGTTGATCATCCGTTTCTGTTGCATCAAGCTCTGACGCTCTGTTTTCACCACACATCTGTTTTTCTGTTCATTCTGTTCATGCTCTGCAGCTGCTGGATGCCAGGAGAACCAAGGTTTGTCCCTATGTTTGCACCGTGTCGTGTGCAGAACATAGAGTCACCTTTCGTGTGCCGTGTATTTTTTTTTCCAGATACCTGGCAATCCCTTTTTCTCCTAACCTTTTAACCTCCGTGGAGAACTGAATGATATCCCCTCAGTCCCCCAGTTCTTCTGTCCTTCTTGTCCCTTGAATCCTGATGTTTCGACACAAAGACCTGGAGAACAGAAAGTCATGTTACTGCTCCACTGTAAGAAGTCAAACCATATATTTGTAGCCTGGGAAGGTGAATGACTTCAGGAGAAAAAGCTGTTTCTGTTCTCTAAGGGCCTAACTAGACCATTTTTAGTACATGGGTGGATCTTTGTTTCTCTTCTACTTTATTGGAGGAAAGTTATATTTCTAGCAAAACTAAACCTTTAATCAGAAACATGGTACAAATATCCTTACAGACAATAATATACATGTGAAAAATGTCATAAAAATGGTAAAAACATGACGTGTCAAAGTTACAATCCTGTAACATTAGTTCAGTGGAGTACAAAATCCACATGAGGAAATAAGTGTTTTAACAAAGTCACTGGTGAACATTTCACATTCATTTTTCCACCCTTCAAAATAGGGCTGGACAACATGGCTGGAAATCGTATCACATGTTTCTTATAAGTCGATATTGATAATTATCAAGTCGTTTTTTTGTTCTAAATATCTGAAGCATTACCAAACTGGTGGTGTGACCTTTCCTCTTTTATCCACAATTTCTCCTCGATTTATTGTCCTCATTTTATCTTTTCACTCCATGCTGTTGTTGTTTATTTTTAAGCACTTATGAGGCATGGTGGCAAAACTTTAAACTGCTGCTAAGTTACTCTACAGGTTGTTGCTAGGTAACAAAAGAGTGAGTTAGTTGCTAGGTAACCGAATAGCGAGTGAATTAGTTGATGCCACCAACCGTGAGAGGTTGAACGACTAAACACTTTCTCTACCTACATTCCCCAGAATGCCGTGCGGTTCTGGATTGGATTTCATAGAAATTATTGAATATTCTTTCCGACATATTATCTATTGATATGGATCATGTGTCTACCACAATATATACTGTTATTGATTTATTGTCCAGCCCTACTTCCAAATAGACAAAAGACAAAAGAACATCTTCTGAATAAAGAACATGTTTTTATTTTTTAGGCAGACAGTATAAAAGATATTCTTCAGCTCTCACTCTTAGGAGAACTGGTTTAATCTAGTTAATCCATTAACCATTAATTAACCCAATGGCTATTTGATAACTTAAGTTGAATAACAAAATAACCGCTTATTAGCTACATACAGGTACATACAGGTTTATAAAAGTAAATCTTTCAGGGTTGGCAGTGGTGACACAGTGGTAAATTGTATATAGAGAAGCCTCAGTGTTGCACAAAACCCCTCTGGATTTTCTCTTTTGCCAGTCAAAGGCAAGAAACTGAGGCTACAATTCCCAGTTCCTATTTTCTATGGTTACTTCTAGCTCGACCTCAACGACCTCCATAATCACCAGATCTCTGTCCAAGACAGAACCACTGGGATATGATGAATATGAGATTCACAACATGAACATGCAGCTGACAAAACTGCAACAACTGCATGGCAATATGATGTCAATGTGAGCTAATCTGCTTGAAGTAACTTGCCTCAGAGAAATAAGCTACATCTAAAGGCAAACGGGGTTAAAATACGAACAAGGTGTATTTAATAAATAGCAGTGAGTAAATATCATGCACTCATTTTACTAGTTATTGGCGCATTTAAATTCAACAAATAATTTTTTTTTCTGTCTTACTGTTTATTAAAAGACTATCTTAGTCACCCTGTAATTATTGTATTAACTGATTATTGTTGGTCAAGATTTTTATCAAAAGAAAACTAACCTCTTTCCCTGAATGTAAATGTTATTCTACATGTTTTACTAGTTGGTTGATTGATCCTGAAGCACCAATACCAATACCGTGTCATTTAAAATGCAAACTACTAAAATCATGACTGAAAATTAATGGATGAATTTTAGCCCTGCATTTGCTCTTGTTATATTCATCCTTTTTTTAAAATTTGTCATCTGTGTTTAGGTATTTTTGTTATCTTTAGTCCCGAACAGACATTTTCACTAAAATTAACACCTAAGACAATTTCAAGACATTGTAACTTATGGGAGTTTATATTTAGTTTTTAGTTCGTCCATATCATGTAACTATCCACAATGGTTTGAACCCAGAACTGAGAGCTGCTTTTACAGGTTAGAGTCACATCCTTTCTGTCACTTAGTGTCTAGTGATAAAACAAGGAATTCTCCCTGGTCCTGGCATTAAAAGAAATAATTAATTGCTGTGTCAAACGGTGCTAATTCTTTGAAATCATTTTTTAAAGGTGCTGCAATGTAAGTTCTGGAGTGCCATGGGTTAGGCCATCTCAGTACAGCACATTTTGTCACTGATGTTAGTTTTGATTGAAATAAATGAAACTGGATTCTGTTTTATCCCTAAACGCGTTGGGTCTTTGTGTGTGTACACGTCCGTGTCTGTCCACGTCTCCTGCAGCATCTCCAAATGACCATCCAGGCTCTGCAGGACGAACTACGTACACAGCGAGACCTCAACCACCTGCTTCAGCAGGAGAGCGGAAACCGATCTGGCTCGGAGCATTTCACCACCATCGAGCTGACAGAGGAGAACTTCCGCCGGCTGCAAGCAGAGCACGACAGGCAGGCCAAGGAGCTCTTCCTGCTTAGAAAAACCCTGGAGGAGATGGAGCTAAGAATAGAGACGCAGAAACAAACACTCGGTGCCAGGGACGAGTCCATTAAGAAGCTGCTGGAGATGCTGCAGAGTAAAGGGCTGCCTCCTGGGCCGGGCAGGGCGACCGAAGAGGAAGAGCAGGAGAGAGCCAGGCGCATTGCTGAGGCCGAGGCCCAACTCGGACACCTGGAAGTAATTCTGGACCAGAAGGAGAAGGAAAACATCCATCTGCGAGAGGTACAATGAAACAAACAGTATTTAAATTTAGTATGTGTCTTTGTCACTAGATGGCAGTGCTGAGCATCATAAACTCAGTGCACTCCTGTCTGCTCCTTGTGATACATTGATTATGGAACATGTACAAAAACTGTGGAGCATTTTTGTAAATGTGACACTATGAACAGAACAGATGGTTTGCATTATATTATTATTTTATTATTATTATTTATCCTTTGCTATTGTGTAGAAAAAGTTATAAATAATTTCTCTTTCCCAAAAGGAACTGCACAGAAGAAATCAGCTTCATCAGGATCCAAGCAAAACCAAGGCCTTGCAGACCATCATAGAGATGAAAGTAAGAACTTGACTACTCACAGCAGCTCCACATTTGTGTGAAAGGAAACGTTGTGTGTTCATACGCTCCCATTCTCAAGCCTTTCATTGCGTTTCCCACTGAGGCTTTTGCTGGTGTGTGTTCTGCTGAATCTATTGTTGTCACTGCAATTTGCTGCAGCTGAGTCAATCACCGGCCTGGCATCACATCCCTCTCTCTCATTCTCACACATGGAACGGTGCTGTATCAGCTTTCAGAGCTTTTGTGCTAACTTGAACGAGAGTCAACATTTGGTTTGTTGAAGAGGTTTGTGTCAAAATGAAACCAGAAAAGGTTTGTGACAGCCAATGTGATTCTTTTACAGTCAACTCCTCACATTGCTGACTGCAAACACAGAGCAGACTTTGATTCTGCAAGAGCTCTGGAGGTTTATATAAAGCTTTCCATCAAGATTTTTTTGGAGGATGCGTAGAGTTTCTTTCACTTGCTTTCTGATCATGCATATGTGAAGCTAAAGATCAGCAATGAACAGTTTGGAAATAATTTTGCTCTATAAGGACTCGTTGAATCACTGGAATTAAAAAAGCTTATATCTGGTGAATATTTCCCTTTTTGTAAGCTTACGGTCAGAAAAAGTATTTTATTGTGACAGATAAACACAGGATACGTTGTGAAGTAAAGCAAAAAGGACAATTGATTGTCAAAAGTTTTTACTAATAACAGTCGACGACCACCTTCCTGCAGAAATCGTCCACTTCATGAATGGAGTCCACCTATGTAAAGTAGGACATTAATGACCAAATATCATGATGAAGACCAAGGAATTTTGCCTATTTGGGAAAAATTACCAAATGAGCAAATTTTAGTTGTCCACTAGCTGGGTCTTGCCTTCTCAAAACAGTGGCAAGATGAAGGTTATAGTTGAAAAAAACATAAATTAGTTGCATTTAATGTCATGCTGCACATGGCCCTGAACACACTTTAGACAGTAAAACACAGTGGTGGCAGCATTATTTTATGAGAACGGTTTTCTTAATAACAAAGGCTACAAAAAAGTTGACACAAGGGCAGAGTTATAACTTGGTAAAATCAGCAACATCTACACTTTGCTTTGCACAAAGGGTCTGGGCTCTTAGCTACTGAGAAACGATGATTGCTTCCTAGAGCTGTGAACTCTGTTAAAGTATTCAATTTTACCCAGTCCCTAACACTTGTCTGTGATGTATATAATGTAGCAGTCTGATGCTATGAAGCTTACCGGAAATTAACTGCACTGTAAGCAACCATCCTCCACTTTAAAGAGAGAAGTGCCAAGCTGAACCGGGTGGCTGTTAATGATAATTCAGTGTTTGGAAGCATGACCAACGTTGACTGAATGTCCTCGTTCACTTCCTCCGCTGCCATTACTGAAACTACAGGCAGATTAAAATGGAGCAGAAAACCGACATCAACAATAACTTCTCCTTCAGTGCTCTTATTGGTCCAGTTGAAATCCATGTGAATGGGAGAAAGCCCAGACTGTGAAGTGAAGTGAGTTTTGAATCAAATATCATGAAAAAAATAAGATTATCCAAGTGAAAATCAAATATCTTGTTCAAAAGCAAAGCAAAAACTGAACATGAGGAATCTGCACTCGAGTTCAAACTCTGTCAGAGTGTCATGTCTCTTTACCCAAGGACAGGACAAGACAAGCAAAAAAAAAAAAAACAAGCTATGAGACAGGCTGTGAGAGCTGGCATGTCAACAGGTTGTTGTGAGACCTGACTGCTCCTTATCTAGAAGTCATATTTGGCAGAAGAGCTTCAGTGGCAAAGAGAAACATATTCAGAAAATAAAGACCTAACAAACATACGTCCATCACAGTCACAATGTGCTGAACACAAGATCCTGACTTTAGTCAAAATGACAACCTATGGCCAAGATTCGAAAACTCCTGTTCACCAGTGCATCCATCCAATCTGGCATCTACAACCAGATGGAGCAAATAGATGTAGATCTACAAAGCCTTAATTTCAGCAAAAAGACTGATGCGGAAAAACTGACTCAGGAGCCCTGAATGTAAAGGTATGCCACACCTTTAGATTATTATTTATTAAAAAATTTGAAACTATGGATCACTTTCCTTTCGCTTTCCAGTTATGTACCACATTGTTTCAGTCAATCAACTAAAATCTAATTAAAAAGAAACTGAACTTTTTGTTTGTAACAAAACAAAATACAATATAGCTCAAGACACTGTAGTAAAGCTTTTAAACTATTTTTAGGTATGAATCTAAACATGTTGTTCAACATCAGAAAACATCAGAGTTTCTCAGGTCTACCCACAACAAATCCTATATTTAAGCTCGTGTTCATACTATTTTGCTAATATGTCTTAGACTGCTAAACACAGATGGAGAAAAGGATAAACAGTAGCTAATAAAAAAGGGCATTCAATATCACAGTGACAGTGGAGAATATCAGGAACATCCAGCTACTGAGCTGCTGTAGACACCCCCAGCCTCACTGCAGAGGCCTGACATCACTTCCTCAAAATAAATCATGACATCATCGCTGAGCTGACACAGCCCCTCTCGCTTGGCTGCACCGGCCCAGCCTCCCACAGCCTGGTCATGTGACTTCAGGGCGCTCTGTACCCTGTTGATTATCATACAGGGCGAGGGAAGTCCCGCCCCCTCCTCCTTCTCCTTTTTGCTGTGGAGGAAGACCCTGCTTCTCTCCTCTCTCCCGTTCTCTGTTGATGCTGATGGAAGCGCAAATAATCCTACCTCCTTCCCTCCCTCCCCCTCGTCTCCGTCCCTCCCGCCTTCTCTTCCTCCTCACTCACCAGAGACGGTGCACCGTATATAGCCTGCCTGCTGCTGCCATGGAAACAGGTGTGGTTGTTTATGACAGTGAGAGGCCAGTATGCAGGGATATGGAGAGACAGAGGGATGTACAGATGCAGGGACAGATAACGAGCACAATTCACTGACCAGGTCCGTGGGATAAAATCACTCTTCTCTGAAGGTACGGCGCCTCATGTCTGTTGCAGAATTGTCACTTCATTGATGTTCTTCTTGTAAGGTGAGATGCAGCAGCTGGGCGAAGTGCATGCACACGAGCGGCGCTCCATGCATTGACGTTAAACTCCCAATCATTCATTTCTCATTACAACTCATCACCCATGTTGTTCAGCAGGCTGTGGCTGACCCTGCTAATGGCTATAAGTTCACAAGTTCACAAAGAGGAAGGAAGGACGATATTAAAAAAGAAAAAAGAGAGAGAAAGGCAGGAAGAAGCAAGGTTGCTCTATGCTCTGCTGGAGAGGGAGATGAACCATGGCTAATCTTAAAGACGTAGTATTATTTATTTAAAAAGCCGTGAAGCTAAAGCTGGTCTCTCAGTCGCAGTCCAGAGACTTGATTCTGCATTTATCTGCAAGCCTCCACAGCTGAAGCTAGAGCTTGTTACTTTTTCCTTTTTATTTTTTGCACGCCTCTCTCTGTTCCTGAAGGATCAGTCTGTGCTGGATGTGCACTCAATATTTCCCAATGGTGATTAATCCTTTGAGCCGCTGCAAAGAGCTGGGTAGAAAGCTTTTGATTTCCCCGACAGATACTGCAGTTGTTCTGAGCCAAACCAGAGAGCTTCTTCCATCTACTCCTCATCTCTCTGCATCTTCCCTTTTTATCTTTCTTCTGTCTCTCTGTCGGTTCAAATCGTTGCAGTCGCTTTCGGTCTTTGCATTTATTCGTGGACTCTTGTCTCTAGTTCTGATTGTTTTTTCAGCACTCGGCTAGTGGAAATGCTGGTGTTGGTTTTGAGGTGTGTCTCTTTCGCATGTTTGTGTGCAGGATACCAAAATTGCCTCTCTGGAGCGCAACATTCGAGATCTGGAGGATGAGATCCAGATGCTGAAGGCAAACAGCTTACTAAACACAGAGGATCGAGAGGAGGAAATCAAACAGATGGAGGTCTACAAGAACCACTCCAAGTTTATGAAGACTAAGGTAGAGGCCATGTGCATGCGGCTTCAGAAACAGGACTGCTCTCTGTGTAGTTTCAGCTGAGATGATGATCCTTATTTGCTCACAAACTTTGCTTTTCTATTGTTCTTTGCTTTTTATGATGGAAACTTTTGTACATGTCATTTGGTTCTTTTTATTTGCAAAACTGAAATCAATATTCGACCTCAACAAATTCATCAGGAAACAAACAAAAGGTGTGAAAACCCCCTAAAGAACTGATTATGACTGTCACCTAACTTCAAAACACATGCTTAATAATACAGGGTCTCTTTAAAACTGCACACATCCCAGTTACAATGCAAGATTTCCATGACGTTTACAAAGAAATCCTTCCGTTTTTCTAAACTTTTTCTAAAGATAAGACATATTCATTCTGCATGATTTAATTGAGGAGGAAACATGTAAGAAATCAAAAAATTACAATGATAGCAAAAATGTGCACAGCCTTAAACTAACATTTTGTTGAAGTTTTGAGAGAATGTGTTATGAAGTGATGAAAAAACCCGAGACCTGCTCTGCAACGATTCCAAATATTTTTAACACAGAAAAAAACCAAAAACATTTCACCAAAAGAAAATCACACCTGGAGTGAAAGAGGATGTTGACACCATTGTGATCTGAACTTTTATTGTTTTTGTTCAAAAGTTTTGACACAATGTTATAAGAAGGTAAGCACACTTTCGATTGCCACTCTATATTGTCAAATCTTGAAAGTGTTTATATGTCAGTTGTGCAGCATAAGAAGCAGTTGCAGGAACCGGTGGTTGCTCCAAATCAATTTATCTTCCTGCCAATTCATGTCCTTGTTTCATTACCACACAGTTACAGTGACATTCCTTTCTACTTGCACTTCATACCTCTGAACAGAAAACATTGTGCTAATATAATTAAATTATCGAGCATGAACTTATTTTTTCTGGTGTTTTCATCAATCATGAAGTTAATCATAAATTTCTCAAATCCATCCGTTAGTGCTTATCTTCCTGCAGTCTTTGGGTGAGAAATGGGGTTCACCCAGTCCATCAGAGGGCAACACAGAAATGTTCACCCACTCACCCCTAAGGTTACTTAAAGAGACCAGCAACCCACCAGTCATGTTTTTCCCTTTTTTTCTTTTGTTTTTTTACTTTGCTTTATCTTTTATTTTATTAAAATTTGTTATGTCATGCTTGATGTTTTTAGACTGTAGGAAGTGGGTGGAGTATCCAAAGAGAGTCTATGCACAAGGACAACATGGAAACTTCTGGCAAAAAACAAGTTGTGATTTAAATTCTTGACTTTCTTGCTGCAAGGCCACCGCACAACCCAGAACTGCCCAAATGCTGTTATTCAATTGTATAGTATTCACTGAAAATTTTTATTTTTCACTGTATTTTTCAGCTATGTTGGTTATTAACCATTCCTAAAATTGCTGACTTTTATTAAATATGACCCCTCATCAAATCAAAATAACTCCCATCAACTTCCAGGTGGTGATGGCTATTTTTCAAGTCTTAAAACCACATTTACATAACAGGTAAAGCATAATAAATTCTACTAAAGGCAGCTTGTTAGTTAAACAAAGGGACCAATTTCAATGTTTTCTAAGCTATACAGGTATAAAATGATGAAGGGAGTTAAATGACCAGATGTGCTGCCCACAGTGCTGGTTTAGAGGATTCAGATTGTGTTTATGCAGAGCTCTCCATATAAAACAGAACTAGTCACAGAGCAGCCACAGTTTTGTTGCTCTATTTTTAAACCTCTTTTCATCAATCATGAATAGGCACAATGTATAATGTATGACAAATGGTGGGGAGTCAGCCCAAAATGCATTTTTATGAGAGAAAACTGTGTTGATGAAGATAGTAGTCCAACTGCAATGTATAGCTCACAGCTCAACCAGATGTTTTTTTTTCTTCTTCTCAGACATGCACACACGTGGTCATTGGTAAAAAAAACAAAAACAAAATAAAACATCATATTCCTGATGTATTGGTTCAGTCTGGAAGTTAAAAGGTTTTTTTTTTTCTTTATTGTGTGTTGAACAGATTGATCAACTGAAGCAGGAGCTGTCAAAGAAAGAGTCTGAGCTGCTGGCTCTGCAAACAAAGCTAGAGACCCTCAACAACCAGAACTCGGACTGCAAACAGCATATTGAAGTGCTCAAAGAGTCTCTCACTGCCAAAGAGCAACGTGCTGCCATCCTCCAAACAGAGGTAGTGTAAAAAAAAAAAAAATCCCTCACTTGTTTGCCAGCTAAATGAAACACAAACTACTCCCATTTCCTCCATGGGAACTTTTAAAATGATACATGGAACATTGCATACAGGTGACGGTTGTTGCACCTTGTACTGTGTCAGGACATGTTACACACAAAAAAAAGCAAAATAACGGTGTCTGTATTAAGACTGGTGTCTTGCTAATACATGTCGTAAAGATGCAGGTCAATGAGGAAGAGTCAAATAAGCAGTTTGAACAAATGGTGTTTTTCTGCTGAGGCTTTAGAACAACCTTTTTTAGCAAACAAGTAACTTGAGTCATCAGATAGAAAGCTGTTTACCCTAAATAGACTCAAGCATTTTACAAGCTCACAAAAAACATTGAATTTAGTTTATTTTCCTCCTCCAAGTAAATCTTGCATCCAGGAACTCTACAAGAAACGCAAATGCAATTTATATACATATATACAAATCAATCTATTATTTTCTGGATTTTATTTATTTATTTCAAACAGGTTTCTAAAAACAAGAGAACAATAAATCAGTAAGACAGAGACAAACATGTGCATATATAACCAGGAACAAAATAAATTGGTTACTACTATTCTGTTTGAAAAGCATTAAGAAGAAGAGAACTCCTATTTAATCCCACCCCTTGTCAACATTTGTCTCTGGAAATACCAGAGACAAATGTTGGAGTCAGAATTAGAGATCGAATGGCTTTCTCACATTTGTCCCTCCATTTCTTTACTGGGGCAGAAAACCAAGACCTGGACTCACTTTGTGCAGCGAGTATGCTTCCACAAAGTGCCAACAGAACCACTGGGTTGATAAGAAAATTTAATTTAGTGCTCAAATATATGGGTTAAAATTAATGTTTTTCACCTGCCCTGTCATTGCACTAAATGTGTGTGAGCAAAATAACTAAATTCATACTCTCAACATTGCAACAGGTGAAGGGAGGAGCACTTGTTATCACTCCATCATGACATCTGTCAGCAGGTTGGATATATTTCAGGAACAGTTTCTCCTCTTTGTCGACGCATGAAGAGGGAAAAACCTGGTAACCACAAGGATTTAAGCAAATTGAACTAGAACCAAGCAGTGATTGGGTGGCAGCATCTCCAAACTGCAGCTCATATCTGCAGTGTTCGTGTCTTCCAGGTCCGCAGCGGTCAGCATCAATCAACACTTGTCCAAGAAAGCAACAATGTGGCCGAGGGTGGGCAAGGTTCAATGATGCATACGGGGCGAGAAGGCTGGCCTGCGTGGTCTGATCCAACAAATAGAAACTCACTTTGCTGGAGACGTTATCGCTGATCCTGGTAGAAAGGCGTCAAAAACATGCAGTGGGTCACAGTTTGCTAGAAAGAGGTTGTTGGGAGATAATTTTTGAGACCAAATGTTTGACTTGAGCATCTTTACTAGCACTACAACCTCAACATTTGATTTAAAGAAATAACCCCAGAGTTGTTTTCTGCATTAACTGACTTCAAGGTGAAATATCTCTACTAGAATCTCTCTATGTACTGTGTCACTTAAAAGCTGGATGAATTGGAACATTCTTCTAAAATATTAACAGCACTGAGAAGCACGTTTGATAAAAACAATGCAGTAATCACTGTGACTTTTTCTAAGCTATTTGAGTGTGTGCCGTTCTTCAGGTTGATGCTCTACGTCTGCGTCTGGAGGAAAAGGAGTCCTTCCTGAACAAGAAAACTAAGCAGCTGCAGGACCTGACGGAGGAGAAGGGAACTCTCGCTGGAGAGATCAGGGACATGAAGGACATGCTGGAGGTTAAAGAAAGGAAGATTAATGTCCTGCAGAAAAAGGTGAGAGGAGCAAAGAAAAGATATCGCTCTGTTTAAAAGTTGAAGTTGAGTAAAAATAGCTGAATCTGTTGTATTATTTTGCTATCGAAATCTCTGGAGCGTGTGGGTGTAACTTGTAGTATCACTCTAGGAGTCATCTGAAATTTCAAACAAACACCGATGCAGTGGGATGTTTTATCAGATCACTGCTTCCTGGACTAAAGCAGTCACTCTGTGATGGAGACCAGGGCTTCCATCCCATATTGATTGATGTTATTTATTTACTGTTTAAATGTGTTTTGTGTTCTTTTTATTTCAGTTACATTGTGACATTTAGTAAATATTCTTTTGGGTAGGGAGACTGGCCATCTTTCCTGTTCAGAGAGTGTGGGGGAAAATGTCAGTTTGTTTCTGATTGGTTTAATTTGAGTTGATTGATTTAATTGTTTGAGTGCTTGCCTTTCTGGGTGTGTCTCAGCCACGTGGAGCTGAGAGGGAGGCAAATGCTCTTGGAGCAAACCATCTTCCACTGAGAGGGGCAATACTCTTAGGATTTATATTTAGTTGCAGTTACTTTTTGATTGACCTTAGATAAGTTTAGTTTTAATCATTTGCATGCATGTAAATATTTGTTGGATCATTTATTGTCTTTTTTGGGTTATGTAAATAGTTTTGTTTCTAGTTTGTCTTGTTTTTGATCACCCCTTACCTGGGGTAAGTGTTGTAACTTGCCTCAGGTACAAATGTAAGCTGTTTGGTTCACTGAAAAAAAAAAGGTGTTGGTGTTCACCATGGGCATGAAATAAAACCCACCTCAAAAGACATCAAGTTGCCTCACTTCTTTCATCAATGCAGTGCCTCCGCCGGTCAAAAGTGACACACTCAATGAAAACACAAAACAGATTGTTTACTCTCTCCAAGATGAGTGGGAGTTTTTCTGAGAGGTCAACAAAAAAGAAAAAGAAAAAAACAAGACATTTACTTCAACTGAATCCTAACAAGATGGAGGCATCAAATCTTTAGGAACATCACACTGTAACTTTTAAGAAGGTATTTTTAAATCCTTAGATGATGAAGATGGTTTAAAAGTGCAGCCATAGAGTGTAAAAAAATGAAAAAAAAAGATTATTTGTTTTAACTGATGACGATAAAGAGAACGGACTGAAATTTATCAGATTTTGGAGTGACTGATGCTGAAAAAATGTCATATTTACTGCTATTGCAAACAGAGTTAATGTAATGCCCTTGTTACATCCAGCAATACATCATTGTTACATAATATCAAACACAAAAGAAAAACTTGTGATGCTTTTCCAATCCATCATTACACCTTGTTACTTTTTTTCTAATGGAGACATAAAAATGATTTTGTTCTGCTCAATAATTCATTTGATTTATGTTTGTTGAAATTTGCAGTGTGTTTGCAATTGAATGTTTTGTTTTTTTGTTTGTTATCTGGATCTATGTGAATTACCCCCAGCTTTCACAAAACACTTCATTTTAAAATATTTTTCACTGTGTATTACCAGCGATCTTTAAGAATCTTACATGTTTCCCTGTAATTTTTCATTTAAATTATCGGGCTAGCTGTGTCATCACAAAGAGCTGCATTGTGGTTGGCAGTGTTGTTTAAACAGTATATCTGTCTTTGTTTGAGTTTTAAGAATCAAATTCGTATGCACCATTTGTCTCATGCTCCTTTAGCAAACAGCCACCAATGTGCCCGTCTGTTTGAGTTCCTCCTGTTTTCTATGTTCACAGTTTCCTATCTAAGAGATTCAGATTAAAAATAAAAAAAATTGTCCATTAAACTGAAATTTAATAAATCAAATAAAAAATTGGAAATTTGATTTGACATGACAACATCACAAATGTTTTAACTAATATCTGAAAAAACGTTGGTTTCCTGTGAAAACACGACATAAGAACGTTGTGATTCTTTCGTTTTCAGTAGATTAGATTACAGAAACAAACAATATCTTGACTGGTCTGACAGCTGCAGCTCATCCAAAATGCTGCGGCCAGAATTTTGTCTGCCACAAGCAAAATCCCTCATATTAGACAAGTTTTTAAATCACAGCACTGGCTTCCTGTTTTCAAAGGCCCTGGCCAAAGACTCTGACTAATGAACTGTTTGCTGGTTCACTGATTATTAAATTAAATTAACCTATTAAACCTGCATTTCAAAATGCTTTTCAGAGCTGGCATACCGTCCTATGTTTGAAGAAAAAACTATTTATTTATATATTTTTTTCTTTTTGTTTTGTTTTGTTGTCCTGCAAAGCACTCTGAATATCCTCACTTAAGAATGGAGCTACATTAAATGAATAAACATGCCTTGCCTATATTTGCAAGAAAATGAAAGATTTTGTTTATTCAAACTGGTTTGTCTCCTCACATCCTGGATGTGGCCAGGATTGTTTAACATAACCTGACGTAACATAGTGATAACTTTGTTTGCACAAGAGAAAAAAAAAAGGTCCCTGCTTTTTGGAAAGACGTTGCGTCACAGACTCTCTCTTTCCAACATCGTTTACTGGAAAATATATTTTCTTTGCATATCAAGAGGCAGTATAAGAATGGAGGCCCATTGAATGTTGAATCCAAAAACATGAAATATAAGATTAATATCAAAGCAGTGTCAAACATATTCTCAAATATAAGCAGAAAGCTCAAACACAAACAATGACCTTGACTAAAAACGTAAAAGCATATTTAGTAATATAACCAGAAAGGGATCAATCAGCATATTGGAAGTTGCAGTAATAGTCGTAATTTAGGACTAAGACCACACCAGCAGCTGTGATTCATTTGGACATTTGGTTCAAATAAAAAATATGGAAACTGAAGGAAAGAAAAAAGGAACTAAAAAATTTTTATAACCTGGAAATAAACTAACCAGCTCAGTAGATATGAAAGTAAAGGCCAAAATTAAAACCCACTGACCACAACAGTTTTATTCCCATTTGAATTTGACATAATTTCACAAACCTCATAAAAAGCATAAAAGAAGCATAAATCCAATGCATACTTGTTTGCAGCATGCTTATATATACCCTTAGACCAAAAATGCTGTATTGCAAAATTCCAGGCTTTTTTTATTGTTTTTCTTTTAATACATATGGCTACTTCAACCTTAAATAATGTTTTGTGCAACTGTGACATTATGGTTTGTTCTCTCTGAATGAAACAGATTGAGAACCTGCAGGAGCAGCTGAGAGACAAAGACAAGCAGCTGGGAAACCTCAAGGACAGGATCAAGTCTCTGCAGACCGACTCCAGTAACACAGACACTGCCCTGGCCACCCTGGAGGAGGCGCTCTCAGAGAAGGTGCAACGTCCAGATCTGATTTGTTGGTTGTGGTTTTTTCGTCTCTTTGTGTTACAGTCTTGCACATCAGTTTGAACATCAGTGTGATCACACAATGTAAACACAGAAATTATGGCAAGAAATGCAATTATTGGGAAACATGAAACTTATGAATAAATCGTTCTAGTTCTACATTTTTGCTTGGCTTTCAGAGACGTGTTGTCAGTATTTCATAGAATAAAAGAACAATGTTCATTTCACTCAAACATAAACCTATAAAAAGTAAAATCAGAGAAACTTCAGAGTTGTATAGTGAATTACTGATGAATCAAGTGTCTTAAATTTGTGAACTCTTCCAACTGTGTTGGGTAATTATTCCAAATTTTTCTTGCACAAAAGAACTTTGATGGTGAAGCTTCAGACTTTCATTGAACACATTTTAATTTTCTTTGTCATTTCAAAGTAAAAAAACCCCAGCTAGGAACATTTCAAGGGCGTTAGGTTGTTTTTAAAGACAATCATTTTGCAATGACATATTTATCAAGATACCACAGATTGTGTTTCAGTCATTTAATTAAAAAAAAGATGTAATTATCTTGTGATCTTTTCAAAGGAATTTCAAAACATAATTTAGACATATTTTTTATATCGTCGCAACATCTACTGCAAACTTTAGTGGTCGAAAAGCTGCATTTACTGATTATTTTATTTTAGAATAACATTAACTAGTGGGTATTTTACGTTTCATTTTGTTAGGAGAGAATTATTGAGCGATTAAAGGACCAAAGAGAGAGAGAAGACAGAGAGCGTCTGGAAGAGGTGGACTCCTATAAGAAGGAGAACAAAGAGCTGAAGGAGAAGGTCAACAACCTGCAGATAGAGTTAACAGAGAAGGAGGTAGGTGTGAGCTCCTCTGTGTGAGGGCGTCGGGGTGAATCCACATGCCTCTCTCTGTGTTTCTCTGTAGAACATCCAGCTCTCCTCTGTAGTGCATCCACTCAGTGTCTCTCTCACCAGCTGTCTCCTCTGATTCTGTGACCTTTTCACACCTGCTGACAAGACAAGGCTGCTGGATTTAAACGTGCTTTCGACGTCTGTGTTGATTGTCTACCTGCAGTCTAGTCTCATCGATCTCAAAGAGCATGCATCATCCCTGGCATCCTCTGGCCTCAAGAAGGACTCAAAGCTCAAGTCCCTGGAAATCGCCATCGAGCAGAAAAAAGAGGAGTGTAGTAAGTTGGAGACGCAGTTGCAAAAGGTAGGTGTTTGTCCTTGTCTTGGTGAAAGCTCACTCATCAACATGTTTTACAGGTGATAACTTTGATCTGATTAATGAAACCAGTAAGCACCTGTTCGTGCACCTGTTCAAAATATTTCATTGTTGGAAGAAAAAACCACCAGATGCACTAATTGAAGCTCCACCATCCTCTGGCACATCCTATTTTGAAGACTTGTACAGAAAGGATTGGCGTGTTTGATGGCTCCGTTGGTAGCGAGAACTCACAGTGTGCAGAAGCTGGAGTCTTCGATTCCTGGTCTCTGAATATTTGCCACATGTCTTTCCTTTTAAACTGGTCAGTGAAGTCCTCTAGCGCCAGAAGATTGGAGGATTAAACATAATCAAATAGATGTATACAGTTAGTTAAATAAAATGAACATTTAAAAAAATGTACTCCTTAATTTTGTCACAAACTTCAATGTGTTTTATTCTACTTTGTGTGATAGATCACCACAAAATAATGAAGCTAAGTAACGACACATGATTTTTACGATTAAAATCTAAATGTAGATAGGATTGGTGGACAGGATCTGTTTCACATGTCAGTATTGACTCAACGCTGAGCTCCCAAAGTTAAGGAAAATGAAGGTGATTTGTTGGTGCTGATTTGTTTGAAAACTTAATAAAAAGTGTTCAGTATCCTCACCTAAACAGACAAACTAGGCAAGAAGAAAACCATTTTTAAAAGATAGTATCAAGAACTCGTTTACATTTTATAGGAAATCTAACATTGCACATTATGATGAAGACACCATGTCTCTACTGTGCCACATGGGTTGGTGATGATGCTTTTTTTTTTTTTTGCAGCTGACCTGAATTTCTAGTAAAATAAATGGAATTAGAGAAAGTGTGAAAAAAAATGTTCTTCAATTATTGGAGAAATGAACAAAATTGAAATAAACCAGGAAAAAGTCATTTGATTTTGTTGTTTCACAAACAGTTGAACAATATAAAACTCTGTCGTTTGATTTGCTAATTCTGTTTTGGGAGTAGGAAGAGGTCACTGAAAGCTTGTCTGAACAAGAGTCTTGATCCAGCGTTACATAAATCACAGCTCTGTAGGATCCTGGCTGCTGTCACTTTCTCTCCTCTGCTGCAAGCTGCTGTACTTTGTCACAGTGCTACGCAGGACAAGGAGTCCCTCCATCTTCTTTGTCTCCATGACCCACAGACCGTCCCAGCGTCTGTCCGTCTGTCATCATCAGTGTTTTGCTGCTGTTAACCTTTAACGACACGTTCAGTGCTGAAACTGTGTTACTCTGCCATCAAACGTGTATTATGTCTGATCCTACTGTTATCTCCTCTGGCTCAATAAGCCCTAACACCTAACTCTCCCTGAACCCTCCCACCCACCCCTCCTTTCTAATGTCCCTTCCTCGACCCCCTCTGTTGGCAATGTAGCAAGCTGAGCAGCTATTCAGTCACATGAACAATCCTGTAAGTCCCTCTCTTGAGGCCTGCGAGGCTCACATTGAAAGCATGAGGACACTGAGAAGCTCTTTGAAATATGCTAGATGGTGATCATGGCGAGTCCCAGCACAGGCACTGCTTTCCCCCATCGACATGCATGTTGCCCATTGCACTGTGCGGATATTACAAGCTTCAGACTGAACAGAGAGTCCTGTGCAATGTCCTCTTACAGTGTTTAATGTCTGTGTGTGTGTGCGTGTGTGAAAATAGTGTTACACAGTCAAAGTTGTTTTTTTTGTTCTGCTGTATTTATTGTCAGGTGAAATAAGCACAATTCCCACATTACTCAATAACATTTCTAAGGATTTATTCCTTTAGATTTTTTTAAAATGCAGGTATTGTTTTAGGTAACGCTAATATTTTAAGATTTCATTGTTCCAGCAACATTAGCCTTGAGCAGAATTATATTTGTACTTATAAAGTTTTCATTGCAGTTTCAATGGATGTTTAAATTATCCAGACAACCATTAAAATATGCAATTTTAAGTCAGAGCAAAAAAATACATGTAATCATTTGTGTTTTTATATATATATAAATATATATATGCAAAATAATGAAAAAGAACAGGTTCCGTATACTAAAGTTTTTAAGAGGGATTTATTATAGCCACGATTTATGAATTCTTTCACCGACTGTCTGCCTTCCTGCAGCTTTAAGTGTCACAAGCTGCATCAGGAAATTATCCACACCATTGAACTTTGAAATTTTTTGTCACATTGCAATCACAACAAAAAAATATTTTGTTGTGACTTTATGTGGTTGACCAGGATGAAGTAGAAAATAATTGCAAAGTGGAGGCAAATTGATACATTTTAGTTTTTATGTGAGTAACACCATCATCATGTGATAACCCATAAACAAAAATGTAGTGCAAACTACTGCCTTCAGAGTTCACCTAAATAGAGCCCATGTAAGTTAATCTGTGTTAAGCTAGCTGTACTACGATGGCATCAGCTCTGGAGGTGCTGCAAAGATTTACAGCTCAGGTGTGTTTAGTGGCAAAAATTATCGTGTTCAAAAGTAATTCTTAATAGGTTTGCAACTTGCCACAATCTGCATAGGAGACCCAGCAAACATTTTAAAGATGTTTTAGCACATGTTTAGTTGGCCTTTGCTGTGCCTAGAAAATAAGTTCAGCAACAACAAATGTGAGACCTGTGGCTGTAATTTCCCTGGTTGTGAAGGTTTTTGAATAATTGATCACAATTAATCTGAGCATCCAAAGACAACCAGATCCTAAACAGTGTGCATAAAGATAGCAAAGTTTACAATGCAGTTTTAACATTTACAATGCTTGTGTAAACTTACCTATCACCTCAGCTTTCATGCACTCTTGCTATGTTCAGATTTACAGTAGGCATTTAATCCACCTGCATATCAACTCTTTACCAATTTTAAACTTTGTAAAGATGTTTTGGATGGATCTTTAAAACTTCTGGTTGATAGGTCACACGTAAGACTTTAACTTTCTGGAAAACTACAACATCCCAATAGTAGCAGCATGGTAGTGGCAGCATCATGCTGTGGGTTTTATCTTTGGGAGGGACTAGGAAGCTGAGGAAAGTAGAAGATGGGTGCATGTAAATACAGACCAATCCTGGAGGAACAACTTGTTAAGACGCCTCAAACAACCGAGACGTGAGACCTTCCAGGAGACGCATAAATCTCCACTGTTTGTGTTGGTTTATTACATAAAATCACACAAAAATGAAATATACTTTGCCATTATAATGAGACAAAATGGGGTTAAATATCAACAATAAATACTTTTGCATAATCTCAATTCACTTAAAGATTCTGACAAATGAGCAATGACATAATTATGTTTTTTTCCCCCCACATGCCAAAAATATTAACAATAAATTGCTCCAACTTCTTTTTCTGCACACAGTCAGTTTACAGATGCAAACACTATTTCAGCTCTGTTGGGTTTGCATGATTCGTTGCATGTCGTTATTGTTGCAGCGCTTCTCGTTTCTCTCAGTGTGGAGCTGGTAGCGTTTGTTCGAGCCGTGGGTGGAGATCGCTGCTGTGTTTTGGCGGATGGCTCTGTAAAACTTTGCACCATACGTGGATCTGTTTGCTTCCCCAAGGGTGATGTGTACCTTTGTAGTAAATTTAATTGAAAATTCAATCATAGTGGTGATGAGATTTGTCGAACGTGACCAAAATTGAGTCTTGGCTTTGGTTATTTGTGATCATCTTGTTTTTTTTCCTGAATATTTAATAGATTTTGTCAGGTTTTGTTTTTTTTTCTGTACACGTAGGACAAACAAGCACACTGTAATGCACTCTGCATACTAACCAAGTGAGAGATGACTGTGAGACTCAGAGGGACATTTAAATTGAGCTAAATAATAGCTCTGTTAAAGCTAATGAGCCAGCACCAGTAATGATGGCCTGGTTCACAATGTTTACTCAACTCTTCACTATATTGCATTCACAGAGACAGATCTACCACAAGACTTTAGAGCACAGTAAAAACATTGTGAGCTGCTCTCAATGACTCCTTTGGCTTGTCAATGTGAACTAACTATGTGCATCTTTCCTTGGTAAACGGATGCAGAAAGCTCACGAGGTGGAGCAGCAGCACTCTGGTCCCCGAGGAAACCCGGAGTACGTGGACCGAGTAAAGCTTCTGGAAAAGGAAGTGGGCTATTATAAAGACGAGGCAAGCAAGGCTCAGTCAGAAGTGGAGAGGCTTCTGGACATCCTGAGAGAGGTGGAGACTGAGAAGAATGACAAGGACAAGAAGATTGCTGAGCTGGAAAGGTGAGTGAAACGAATCTCTTCTACCAGTTATTCAAGATTTAGTAAAAATTATACATATATAAATGTTCTTTTCTGTACCTCTAAATAAATGTCTTATACTAAGAAAAGCAAGCTGTCATCAAAAGTTTACTTAAAGAAAACAAAGCATTTGGTTTCAGCTACGTTTCGTCCTCTTTTACAGTTTTCTGTTTTTCTGCCTGTGTTTTAATATCTTAGTTGCTGTTAGTTACCCATTCTTTCTCAATGCTCTTGTTTATTAGTCTAATTCGGTTGAGTTAGACATTATGGTTACAGCTGTTAGTTGCAACACAATGGTTTCCTTGACACAGACGAGTTTGTTTCTGTTGATGTTGGATCCGTTTTCAACATCAAGTTACAACCTACTTGTTTCCACTTGTCTATGCTTAACTTCCAGACATTTGCTCAAGCATAGCCGTTTAGTCTTGGATGGAGTCTGTGTGGAGTGAGTTTGTTTGAAGGTCTGATAAAGCCGATGGAGTCTTGCATGAATGTCTGAATGTCCTCCAGATAAGCAGTGATAGATGTTTCACCTGCTACGAATTTTAATGCTCTGTCTTAAATTTGAGATATGCCACTTTTGGGACCGATTTTAATTTTGTACATTTCTGACGTAACTATTTTAACCTAAATATCTCTTTCACAGTCGCTGTGTTAAACGTTACTATCTAAAACATTAGTGTCTCTGTTCATTTCCATAAATAGAGCCATACTTTAACCTTAGCGTTAAATCCTTCTGAGAACAGTTCACCTGGAGATTTTCCTCATTAACAACTTCCACACCAAAGAGAGAAGATACAGAAAGTAATTCAAGTGGAACATTCAAAACAACTTCCACTATGCCTAGATATGGCCTATTGAGCTCGTTCGCCCTGAGCACAGACCGAAAGACGCTAAAAGAAACATCTGAAATCCTAAAATGTAATCACTAGATAAACAGGAGGCTCTTCAGTCAAACATAGATGTGCAAGGAGAAAACATGAGCTTTCAACTAAGGAATAAAGAATAATGTCGTAAGTCTAAAAATAAATTCTTATTTTAAAAAACAGAGGTTTGACAAATACCCTCGCACCAACTGTGCAGGACTTGAACAGGATTTTCCTCACAAGCTGCATTTTCTCCCTGCATGATGTTGGAACAGAGTAATTGATTTCTGTAAATGTGCTTCTTTCATTCTTGTATTTATGTGACATTTAATCCAGAAACTCAACTCTGAAATTGTTGTTTAGTTTTGGTTCAGCTGATGAAATGGATTGCTAAACTGACCTAAGCATTGGTTGAATTGTCTGAGGCCATCACAGATCTGCTGCGACTTTTTCTTCTTCTCTCCTGTCACATACTCTCCATGTAGCACAGATACAAGCTAGATGTCAGTGAAAAGTGCCCACTCAGTTGAGTTCCTTGCTTAGTCTTTCACCAAATGTGATTAATTAGGTTTTCTTGTCCTTTTTTGCCATCCTTATCCACTTTTTTCATCCTGTATCCCTTCTGTCTTTTGTCCCCTTCTTTAACCCCGACCATTGACCAACCTTGACCTCTGTTCATTCCCTCTTTATTCTTTCTCAAATTGGATTCTGAACCTTCAATCTGTCCTTCAACTTCTTTGAAACGCTCTTGTGCCCTTCCTTTTGCACTACATTTCAAAAAGCCCCCCATCCACTGCCCCTCGCCATACCCCTCGTTCTGGAGGCAGAGCTCCCCCTGACCCACTCCCTTCTGTGTCTGCCGCCCCTCAGCAGATAGGGGGCATGGTCTGGGATTTCCTGGGAAAGTGAGTGCTCTGCCCTGGCACTTCAGCTCCGCTCGGCTTCCTGATTAAAAATCTTGGACTGCAACTGCTGCAACTGCGTCTGATTTCACCCATGTGCCTGGTTCTGCCTGCTCTCTGTAGGATGCACAGATCTTTGCATCACAGTGGCAGTTTTTGTTTGTTGTCTGTGTTTTCATTACTTACTTCTACACATGATGCAAAGACTGGTGCAGTTTTTGTTTTTCTTTCTCAGTGACTGTCTGCACCTGCTCCATGAATGCATTTCTTTCAGCTTGGGCATTAGTTGGGGAGCATGTGCGTGTGTTTGACGTGTGCATGACATATAAACTGTTGCATGTTAGTTTTCTAACAAATTAATGACTAACATTACATTTATCTGTGCAAAGGTTTTAACCCGTTTCTTATTTATTCATATTTTCCTCTCAAGGACCAGAATTTCTTGTATTTTTTATTTTATTTTATTTTTTTGTAAGTTCTTCATGCTTTAGATGATCTATAAAAGTTTTTCATAGATTCTGGCTACTTTTTTTTAATCAGTTTCAGTTCTGTTTCTCAAACTATGAAATGAGAACAAATGAAAGCATTGTGGCTGGCTGATTCTAACAAAGTGCATAAGGATCCAGTTTGGGTCTTTACATAGTTGTCTGCCATATTTGGACACAACATTAGTTCTTGCCTTGAGCTTTAAGACCCTTGTTAAGCCTGAATACAACAACATTAAAGAGGAAGAATTAAAGGGCTCTTTAATTTAATGAATGGAAAAACAAGCACACTTTCACTAAAAATGTTGTTTGTTATTGGACAGAAAATTATAGACCTTCAGAAAGCCTGAAGAGCTGTTGAACAAAATTTGATCAAATACAGAAAGTCTGTCTCCTTGTGAAACTGATAAAAAGATGGATGACAGAAACCTTTGCACAGGATTGTGTATTTCAAATATTGTGGTGTTCATTTTCTTTACTGAATAACAAATACTTTATATTTCTGTTTCTTTTTTGCTTGTGTATGAAATGATGAAGTGTAAAGTGCAATCGTTCACATCAAGGATACCACATTTTACAATTTATGGCACCAGCAAATATCCAGGTGTTTGTCAAAGATGCTGCTATTTAAATCGAGCCCATCATTGTTGTGCCTTGGAAATATATTGATACACCTTGAACTTTTTCAGATTTTGTCGCTTAGAAACCACAAACTTGAGCGGATTGTATTGACATTTTATCTGCTAAACCAACGCTAAGTTGTGCATGATTGTGAAACGTCCATGGATATATATTTGAATTCAGTGCTCTGGGTTTGAAGCACATAGAGAGGTACATTTTGGTGCCGCTCCATATTTGTTTATGTTCCATTACATAAAACCCAAATGAAAATGTATTGAAGTTTGTGGTGGTAATTTGACAAAATTTGAAGAAGTCATGGCATCTGAATACATTTGAAAGCAAGTGATTTTCTGTGAGACCTTGGTGTGATTCTTTCTGCTCCGTTTTTATTTGTTTTACTGCACACGTTGTTCCTACCAAGTTGAAACAGCGTGGACAGCAGCATATTTTCACTCATTCACACACACACGCACACAGAACATTTCTGATTATATGTTGTTTTATGGGCTGTTTGTTAAAGCTTTTGTTAAAAGTATCAGTCCTCGGTTGTTACATCTCCCTCTCCTATGGGCACATTTCATTCCTTTTCATTCCACCCATCTATCTGCCTCATTTCTTTCTGTCGGTGACACTTGTACTTCTGACTGAGATTTTCTATTTTACATCTTCACCTGGCATCTTCTCTCTTTCCCAGTCTCTCCCTCCCAGTCTGCTCCAGCTGTCTTCCTAGCTAACCCTAACAGACACTGAAGGAAATACTCAGAAAAATGACCTGCATGACTGAAGCTGCTGTGCTCCTAGTCTGTGCGCCATCAGCATCATGATGCTGTATTTTGTCGCATCTGGACTGAGTTCTATCGAGTCTGCTCTATTAATGAATCCCCTGCATTTTCAACTAATGCTCTTCAACCTTTGTCTCCCACTCAATCAAAATGCCGTTAGCTTCCCTTCCTCCTTCCTTGGCCCCGTTCTGCGTCCTCGTCTTTTGCCCTGCTAATTTTTTGCCTGTCTGACTGCATGTCTGCCACTCCCAGGCTTGGCAGCAGATGCACAGCGGTCCATGTTGTTCAGAGAAAGTGCATCCTGCAAAAGCTGCGTCAGACTGTCACAGGCTTGTCTGTAATCTCAAGTGGTGTTGGATGATTATACCCCCAAGGTGTTTTTTTTTTTTACATTTGTTTTACATTTTGATTCGGAAACTTTCTTTACATTTTTATTTTTGCTTTTCTTCTGTGTGTTTTTTCCTGCTTCCAATGTTTTCTTCACGTGTCCTTCATCCTATTGTCTTCTACCTTTAAATCTACCTGTCTGCAGTTTAGCTCCAAGGTAAGACATTTCCCTGCAACTCTCGTAGTCAAACTCTACTGGGGTTGACCCAAACTCCTGCACTGAAATCATTCAGTCCCCCCAATAATGACATGAGGCTCAGTTCAGATGGGGATGCTCATGCTTTGTTACTGAGCTCATGACTGACACAATTTCTTCCATTTGTACTCATTATGGTTCCTCGTCTTTTAATGGGTTTGTAATGTGCCCTCCTCACATCTTAGCTCCTTTAGATTTGACTTAATTACTGTTGTTGTATGGAAAAGTTTTAGAAGTGTGTAATTTTACAGGCAAGGAGGTAAAGATCAGATCAAGAAAGGCTCCAACATCAAACTGGGACTACAAGGGGACAAGAAAGGCTTAGGACAAGATCCTCGCAAGGAAGGCTCTTTAGAAAGTGGTCACCACTTAAAGGTGAGGATTTAACTTATCTTTCATAAATAATATGCTCTGATTATGTATGTTTAAATACCTGAAGTGCCATTTATAAATTTAAATACATTCAGTGTACAATATCAGTCTTCTATTTCTCTAGAGGACCCATATATGGGTCCTCGCCGCTCGCCCCAAAAAGATCAATTAAAAACACATGCTATACATTTATCAATATAGGCATATTGCATATCCACGTAAAGGGAAAAGGCTCTTCTAAATGATAGAAACAATATTTTCTACCTCAACAACACCCAGATTGAACACTAAGCAGATTGATAAAAAGAAACGCAATTAGGCGCTGATGAGGCTAACGAGGCACAGCCGGTAAAAAACGGAACAACAAAAGAGCAACGAGGTCCGATACACAAAAACTACACAGTCCAGTCACATTAATGTGACCACCACGTACTTTCCACTTCAGAGTTAAATAACCAATCACAGAAGGCAGGTGGCAGCACAGTGCAGTTGAGCGTATATAAAGGGTGTGTGTGGGCTTCGGAAAACATTTCAATCGTTGGCGTAATGCAGAAACGAAGCGATTTATCCGACGTCCAAAAGGGCATGATCATTGGCTTTCGGGCCAAGGGTGGAAGCATTTCCGAAACGGCTGAGTTTGTGAACTGTTCGCGTGCCGCCGTGGTAAAAGTGTACCGTGCATGGCAAAATGGGACTGTCCAAAATCAACGACGTGGCAAATGTGGTGCACCACGGGCCATAGATGACAGAGGCGAACGACGGTTGCGGAGATGCGTTCGGGCAGATAGACGGGCTACCGTTGAGCAACTGACCACTAAAATGAACCAAGGGGCTACCACAAGTGTCTCCCAAACCACTATTCAGCGAACATTGCTGCGTCTGGGCCTCCGAAGCAGACGCCTGGTTCGTGCACCTATGCTGACTGGTGTTCATCGACGACGAAGGCTAGAATTTGCACGCCAGTACAGCAGCTGGACGTCCACTGAGTGGCGACAGGTAGCGTTTTCAGATGAATCGCGTTTTATGCTCCATCGGACAGATGGACGTTGGCGTATAAGGCGTGAAACCTCTGAAAGGAACCACCCTGCAACCATTGCAGGAACGGTCCAAGCTGGAGGCGGGAGCATTATGGTCTGGGGAATGTTTTCCTGGCATTCTCTGGGTTCACTGATTATTGTGGAAGGCACGATGGATCAATACAAGTACGCATCTGTCCTTGCGGACCATGTCCACCCCTACATGCGCATTGTTTTTCCTCAGGATGATGGCATCTTCCAGCAGGACAATGCGAGGTGCCATACAGCTGCCAGTGTACGTGCGTGGTTCGAAGAGCACCAGGATGAGTTTACCGTCCTCCCCTGGCCAGCAAACTCACCTGACTTAAACCCAATCGAGCATCTGTGGGACCATCTCGATCGAGTTGTTCGCGCCATGGATCCTCAACCGCGTAATCTAGCGCAGCTGGCCACGGCATTAGAGTCGGCATGGCTCAACATCCCAGAGAAGACCTTCAGGGACCTAAGTGACTCTCTTCCTGCACGTCTCGTAGCAGTTCGCTCTGCGAAAGGTGGTTATTCTGGCTTTTGACAGATGGTCACATTAATGTGACTGGACTGTGTATATATCAGATTAAAGCCGAAGCTCTGCGGTTTCCAACAATACCAGAGTCACCAGGCTACGTGCAAAACTCACTGAACCAGCAGCTAAAGAAGAAAAAAGGAAAAAGCTCATTTCACGAAGCCAAAATCAAAAAATCAGTTCTACCTTTGCTGTTTCGTGGTCATAATCCATATTAGAGTAAATATTTCCACTTGGTTCGATAATCCATTTTCCCTGCGTCCATTTCACATGGTTTCCGGTTCGGCGCAGAGCCTTTTTCGTCAAATCGCTAAGATGAAAACAAAATTCAAAATTCCCGGAAAAAGTACGTCACATACGATTCTCCCCCTGTGATTGGTGAACGACTTTAGATTCGGTCTTGATGTCAACGCCCTCGGATTCTATTGGCTCTGACGGTTCGAACGATATGTCGATCATTAAAATCGGCCAATGGGATCCCGAGAAACTGCCCTGCGTAGTTGTGAATGGCTGAATGCAGAATGCAATGACTTTACGCGCAGAGCGCAGAGCGCATTGTTATTGTAATGTAATTATGATGTATGTGAGTTTTTTCCTGTTATCTTGTCATTTTAACATGAGTTTCAATTGCTATTTGCATTTTCATTGTTATATAATTCTATTTGAAATGTTATTGTGAGTTAATCTGTTCCATTTTCAGTTTATTACAATTTGTCTATTGTTTTCTCTTTTTATGAATGAATGCATGTGGATTTTTCAAAGGAACCCCCCAAAACAATTATTAGATGCAATTACTTATTTATGATAAATAATCATTTATTATATGAAAAAAATAAATGATTGAAACAGAACCTACAGAAATAAAAACTAAGTTCAAATGGCACAAATTGTGCCAAAATGGTTCATTTGGAAGGTCCGCCTAGATTTTTATCAAGTAGTACCTCTCTAAAACTCATATGATTAACTTTTTTTTTCATAAAACTTGGCACAGTAAAAGGTCAGATTGTGAACTGTTGTTTTCTACATGTTTTGGCTTTCAACTGCATGCTTTGAAAGGAACCTTCATAGATTGAAGTGGTTTTTTAGGCGGAAATTGATTTTTTTTTTTAATTTCTGCTGTTTACTATATTAATTCACTTTCCTCAGTAATAGGTAGGGTGGTTTTTAGAGCTGTAACATATTCCCTAGGGTCTTGACTTTGTTTTGATACCAAAACAATTAAAATAAACTCTGTAGTTCATGAGATACATTCAATTCATTTTGGGCACGTTATTTTCAGTCATGTTGCTCAAAAACAGGCCGTGAGCAAAAGAGGTTAAGATGTGATTATGATGTGATAACAACTTGATGATTTTAAATAGTAAAATGAATGTGCACAAGTTTGAATCTATTGTGAAATTACTCTCTAATATTACCCTACTAATATACCCTTAAGAAATTTCAGATAAGTTATATTTTTTAGCATATGTTTATGCAGATAAAACTTTTTTTCTTTTTTTTTCCAGAAAAACCCATCATACATCTTTAATCCAGTCTCCTGGATGCTTAACTGAGCACACTTAAAGATCATTATTTTAAAAAATCCCACTGTTCACTTCAAAGTTTTAAAATTAAGATCCAGTTGCAAATATGTTCATGTGGAATATGAACATATCTGTGTTAAAAAGGTGTGTTAAAACATTTCTCCAAATGTTTTAATGACTGAATATGGTGGGTGTTCCAACTAGATAATGTCCCCAGACACATCCATTAAAAGTATTTTTGAATGATAAACCACTCTAACATTAAGCTTTTGAAATGACCTTTAATTGAGAACCTTAAACATTAACAAACCAGGCTTAAAAGTGAAGTCAACACCAGTTAAAAAACCAATTTAAATAAACTGTGCAAGGAACTAGTTGAGAAAAAAGATATATTTTTTTTGTTTTTTCTCTAAAACTCTATTGGTACATTTGCGTGTTTGTACTGTATATATACATTAGGGATAATATGCATAATTGTGACCCAGTGAGAATTATAGGACTTTCACATTAAGTTCAAAACCAACTTCTAGTTCTAGAAGCTCAAAACTCAGATGACATTTACACCCATGATAAACGTATTTGAACTTCTCAGCAGCACTTCATATGTTTGCACTGAGTCACTGTGTGTTTTCTGCTCTGTCCGATGTGCCGTCTGTCAGCTGGAGGAACTGATGAGCACCCTGGAAAGGACGAGACAGGAGCTGGACGCCACCAAGCAACGTCTCTCCTCCACACAGCAGTCTTTACAGGAGAGGGACACCCATCTCACTAACATGAGACAAGAGCGCAGGAAGCAGCTGGAGGAGATCCTTGAAATGAAGTCAGTATTGTTGCATACTTGACAGTTTCACTTTGTCCAATTCATTTCATATGTAGTATCAATTTTATAATGTTATTTGACAAGATGTTGCAGCAAATGCCACTAAAACAGCCTTTGTATCAAAAAGCAGAAGTCCCAAAGCTTTATTAATAAAGATGTTTATTGTGTATGTTGACCCCTCTTTAGGGTTTAAATTAGGGTTAGGACTACACACAAAGACACTACGCATTGCCATGTGCGCATTAATGTTATTTATTACTTCAAATATTTAGCACATTACATAAACTAGTTGATTTAGGTCAAATCTTTTGAAGTTTGCCAAACTTTACTGAATTCACCCTTGAGCAACAAATTTACCTAGCAGTGCTTTAAAAAGACTTCATCCTTTCTAACTTTAAAGAACTGTTACAGGATTATAGGTAACACTTTATTTGAAGGAGTGTGCATAAGACTGACATAACATTGTCATAAACATGACATAACACCTGTCATGAACATGAAGAAGTCTTTATAAATATTTATGACTGTTGTCATAAAGTGTCATTCGGTAAATAATGACATTTTTAATGCAAAGTTGCTCTAAAAGTTGCATTGAAGTTCCATCAATTTCAATTGATGGAATTGATGCAAATTTAATTTGCATTAAATTATCATAATTTACAAAATCATTCAAAGCTGGCACTTTTAATGCAACCTTTTGAACAACTTTGCATTAAAAGTGTCATTATTTACCAAATGACACTTCATGAAAACTGTCATAAATATTCATAAAGACTTCTTCATGTTCATGACAGATGTTATGTCATGTTTATGACAGTGTCATGTCAGTCATATGCAAACCCCTTCAAACAAAGTGTTACTGGATTATATTCTGCCCACAGGTAGTTGTGAAGTAGAGTTGGATATGAACTGTATTTGGCAGAGATTCAGTGCAGTTTTAGAATTTATAAATGTTCTACAATTTTTATATGTGTGGGTGCTACTTTTTATTTGTTTGTTTTGATTTGCTTTCAGACAACAAGCTCTGCTGGCAGCCATCAGTGAAAAAGACGCTAACATAGCATTACTCGAACTATCTGCCTCCAATAAAAAGAAGACCCAGGAGGAGGTGCTGGCCCTGAAAAGAGAGCGAGACAAACTGATGCACCAACTCAAACAACATGTTAGTACCATTTCAAGCACTGTCAAAAAAAAAAAAAGAAGTAACTTGCCACACAAGTTCTTTTAACCCTCCCGCAGCTCAGGTGGAGTGCAGCAAATGTCAAAGTTGGACACTTTTTTTGTCACTGGGTCAATGTGACAGCCTGCACACAGAGTAAAAAAACTCATTTTGCATCAAAAAGAGATGTGCTTTATATTTTTGAAGAAAAGCCCACAGCTCCTTTTTGTCCTTTATGTTTATCACAAAATGTGCAGTATCCTCATAAAGAGAAAGCAATAACAAAAACATACAACACTGTTTGCTGGATTGACAATAGATTATAGAAAATGTTGCTAAAGAAAAACTTAAAATGAGTGTAAATTTTAATTAATTAGTTGACTAGATGTTAAAAACCTCGGTTTATTCTAAGGTTTTGTGCTTGTTCTCCATTGGCTAGTGTGAAGAGATAGTATCATGATGTAATAACTTTCTTCTCAGACACAAAGCAGAATGAAGCTGATAGCCGACAACTATGAGGATGAGCAGTATCATCCACACGCTCCTCACCACCAGCCGCAGCCTCCACATGCCCAGACTCAGCCACAGCCCCAATACCCCCACCCTCCCCACGCTCAGCAGTCTCCTTATCCACACGCCACACACCCCCAACACCCACAGCACCTGCAGCACCCACAAGCCCCGGCACAGCACCCGCATCCACAGCAACCGCAGCCCCACTATCCTCAACACGCACAACACCCGCAGCATCCTCAGCATCCTCAACCGCTTCCTCAACACCAACAGCATCCACGCCCCCCACAGCCACAGCACCCGCACCAACAGCACCCGCAGCATGTGCCGCAGCACCCACACGGGCATCCGGCTCCACAGCACCCTCACCCCCAACACCCACATGGTCCTCCCCCCCAAGGACCTCACCCGCAGCATCCTCACCCGCAGCATCCTCAGCACCCTCAGCATCCCCAGCATCCACACCACGCCCAGCATCCCCGTCACCCCTCGCCTCACCATCGTGGAGGGCCGGCCCGTGGACCGCCACACGCAGGTCACCGTCCCTCTCCAGACCAGGTCAGTAAACGCCTTCTGTACGAATGACAAAATAACAAGGTTGCACATTTTTCACACAATGACGTGCAACACTTTTTAGATCAAGGGGTTAAAACGCAGGGCCGACGGACATCCCATCACAAAACAATCATTCTGGAAGGTTCTGTACGCAACTAAAATTAATGTGGCGGCAAAACGGCTTAAGTGATGGTGTAATTTGTAGAGTAAAATCAGTCATCAGAACTAACATTGTAGGAAATAAACCTGGTCTCTAAGTGTTTTCTCTTGCACAACAGGATGACGAGGAGGGCATTTGGGCATAGCTGAGACAACCAAGGCTCTAATGTTGTTTTGAGGGGTAAGTTGAGATTTTTCTGAAGCTGTTTACATTGTATAAACCACAAACTGAGCAATGCTATGCTTTTTACTGTCATACCTAATTATTTTTTCTCATGTAGGAGATTCAGTCACTACTGGAGGAGCATGGTCATCCCAAGATGTTGAAACACCACCCAAATAAACATTTATCACCTTCAGTGAATCAGTACTTCTGAGCAGTGGGACCTTTATTTTTATTTTTTGTTTGGTTTTTGTTTTTTTACTTTTGTCTTTTGTTTTGTTATGTTTTGCACATTTCTTTCTGAGGAACAGGAGGAGGTACTCAGGTTTTCAGGTCCTGCATGAAGACTGGCAGCTGAGCAGGTAATTAAAATGTGCTTCTGCACACTTTGAAAATAAAAAGACACAGAGAGGAAACAATAAGTAACTGAACATGTCAACGTTTTGCTCAAAAATATGACCATAAAACCAGAGGTTGGCAGCAACCCAGTTAGATGTGATGGTGACACATACTTTCTCACAACCTCTCTACAAACCCTGAACACTCAAGGAACCATCTTCTATGTACCCTGATCTTCAGTTTCGATCGTAGGTCTTAGCCGTCGCCTGCAGGCTTTATCTCTGTAAATCATCTGACAGCTTTTTTGACAGTGTGGTTGGCATCATTTTCTTGCTGAAAATATTTAGATTCTCATCAAGAATGTTCTAGTCAACTTATCCTAAGTCTACGTCTATGTCTGACTAAATTCAGACATAGACTGTGCTGTACTTCAGTCAAACTTAACCTGTGCTAATATAGGCAAGGAGTTACATTTTTGTCTCATCTGACCATAATATCCAAGTATTTTAGAGGCTAATCTAAATGCTGTGCAGCAACCAAGCCTCATTATGCTTTTTTTCAGCAGTGGAGTGTTGTGCAGTGAGCTTGTTTGGAGGCCAGGAGGCTTAATGCATTGTCTTTTGTTTTCATGTAATCAAATTATTCTGCTAATTCTGGTTCTGTTTATCATAATGACTCATTGTCAGAAATCTTGTGAGGAATGCTGGTTTACATTCCTTACAAAATCATGGCTGGTTTACGGTGAAATTAGGTTTCTTCCACTTCTGGATTGTGATCATAACGGTATTTGCTGAAACATTTAGAAGTTTAGAAATATGGCCTCATCCAAAGGCATCAGAGCATTTTGTAACAATATGGCTGTAAAGGTTCAAGGGCATCTTTGTAATGAGAAACACCTTTGCAGGACTAAACCAGCTGTGAATTATTGAATGGTTGCTGTACATTTTCAGCCATTTCTTGACTTTCTTTGCAATTGTTTCCTTCATGTAACTCCCCAGTGTTCAACCCACACAACTTAATTTAGCGACTAAATCTTATTTTCTTTGTGTGTGACCACCATAGTGTGACAAATACATTGCCATGTTCAGTACTTATCTCTCTTGCTGTGCAAGCATAAACATCACACTTCCAACCGTACTTTGTTCTTATGTTCCTCACAAGGTGAGGTGAAGCCATCGCTTTGCGTGAATAGGAAGACCATCCTCCACAGTGTTCACAAATCATCTAAAATGATGCGCTGATGGAGACACAGAAGATAAATTGCTGCTTTAACAGACACGACTACCACAGGCACCCTGCAGCAGAGGTGTCATAGAAGTCACCTCACCTGTCTGTCACCTGCTGAATAACCTCTCTTCATCCTCACAACAGAGAACTTATGATTCTGCCGGTAAAGATGTTTCATTATTTATTTATTTTTTATCAAACCACATCTTTTGTTTAAAAATGGTTGTTATCTTGTTGACTGTTAAAGTCAAGCTCCGACCGGCTTCTAGGCCTGACGCTCATCCTCACTGCCCTCCTGACTCACCTAGTGACATCTGACCCCTCCATGTATCGCTAACGGCCCTCGGAGTGTCTTCTGCTATCTTTTACGTCCAGACAAGTCGTGTTTATCTTCGAGGTCACGCGTTAGGCATTTCTTCCTAATATGTCTATCTTGACTAGATAGACAAGATGGACACATTGAAGTCACTTTAGGTTTTCTGTTGCCATTTTTGTTGGCACAAAGAAGCACTTTTTTGTTCACCTATGGAGCGCCTTGAGTGACTTTCCTGCAGTGTTTCCTTTGCTGCACAAACCTCTGGTTTTGGGGCCTCGTTTTTTCCTCAAAGTAGTGGCTCTCATCAGCATTTTTTTTCTCCTTCACATTACCTCATTTTAGTCAGAAATAGTAAAAGAAAAAATATCAGTCTATGCAGATATCAACATAGAGATAATGCGTTTTTATTTTTCCATGTATATTTGAATTAATTATAATTGTATTTGACCAATCAGAGCTGCCAAGAGAGTGGTCAGAAGATATTCATTAGATTCTTTTGATTTTCAGCGACTATGCACCTCCTCTGTGTTGGCAGGAACTTTCACTAATGGTGCTTCTACTGGTGCTCAAACTAAATGGTGTCAGAAGATCTAACCAGAGCATCTTTTAGTCCTTTTACAGAGGGACTTGGTCCCACAATGGGCTTCATAAGCAGCAGTACAAGACTGCTTTGTATATATATACATATATATACTACTGGTTAAAATTTGGGGAGGGGAGGGAGATTTGTGATTAAACATTTTCTCTAAAACTATGGCTGCCGTTAGCCTCAGAAGAGACTGTGACGCTAAGTAGACGTTTTCTCTGCAGATCTAAGTGGTTCCAGTGACACCCCAGTCTCTCGATGAGTCCTCGCCCCTCTCCTTCATAATCGTCCAGCAGTAGCCTGTGTGACCTCCCCACACATAGTGACTTGTTTTCTCCTTCTCAACAAGGTGGCCTGTGCCTCGTAAAATCTGTACACAAAAAATAGATATGCATATATTATACATATAGAGAGAAATCTATAGAGTGTGTCTATATGTGGTCAAAAAAGTTTAAAACTAATAAGATATACTATATCATTTTTTTTTCTCTTTTTTTCCGTTTATGATTATTTTTCTAACTGGCTCGAGGTCAGAGATATTTTATTTAAGAGTGCTGATGGGTGAAATTTTCCTCAGATTTGTACGCTGTGATAAAACCCTTCAGCATCTTAACATTCCCTGTCTGAAAATACAGACCAACCCAGAAGAAGAAAAACATAAAATATATTAAACAAGGTTCAGAGCGGCAGTTTATGGGAAAGTGTGTCCAAATTTATCTATCTGTCTAGAAAAGATGCCAATATTACATTCCTTTAAAGGGATAGTTGGGAGTTTTTGAGAAGGGGGTTCTTGCGGGATTTGTATCAGCAGTCGGACATTTTGCTTCAGATGTAGATCACTGAACAATTTTGATTTGGATGAAGGGAAATTATTTCCCACTATAGAGTCAAGATGACAACAGGTCAGATCGGATCCAGTTCCACCAACCTGTTTTGGTCTCATTCTTTGCATTAACATTGCTTTTATTTGGGAAAATAGTTTACATGAAAGTTTGTTGCTATATGTGCAGCGAGGTGAGGTTCATCAATGACGACATATTGCAATTATGTTTGTTAAAATGCAAACAAACATACAAAAACGGCTTAAGAAATTTAGGCAAAACCAATAAGTGGCTCAAGTGAATGCTATTTTATTCATCTTTTTTATGCTGCGTGAGGTTTTTTATGGATGCTCAATGTGAAACTGAAACTAATGTAAACCACAATAAAGATTAGGATAATATACCTGTGCAAGAGCCACTAGAAAAAAGATAGTCACAACCTCAGTACTAAATAGTTTTTACTTCATGTCAGGGAATGTGATGTTTTCAAGAACCAGTGCTACATTTTTTGTTTTAAATAGAGATCAAACTTTTACTGTCTTTTTTTCACTTGTCTGTCAGTACCTTTTCATTCGTTTGGACAGCTTTTCTCGCCTTAGTACATGATCATTTGAAAACAGCATTTTTTATTAATTCAAGTTTTCTTTATTTGTTATTGAGATTTATAAATTATCTAAAACATTAACATGACAGAAAACAAAACTGAAGATAATTTGTAAAAGGAAATGAGCAACTTCCGACTGCTGATAACAAACTCCCAGAATCCCACTTTTTAAAATCCCTAACTCTCTCTTTAACACTAAATCAACTCAGTTGAAGACCACTTAGCCTGTGGTGACAACTTTAAACAGAGAAAAAGTATTTTTTATTTTGTTTTGTAGCTCTCAGAGGTAGCAGTGAGGTTCTTTCTGCTGCAAGCAGAAGCTTGCACTTGTAAATGAGGACTATCACAATATCCTCCAAGGAGAGGTTTCAGTGACTCTGTCTGGATGCATTTCTCCTACGTGTATTTGTTGTTGTCGTCATGTGAACTGAAGTGGTGACGTGTGTGTGACCGTGACAGCTGATTTAGGTAGAAGAACCATCACGTTGTTACAGTATTATGAGAAAATGAAGCTGACTGTTACTAATGCCCTCCTCCTTCCTCGACCCTCCCGGTGTCTGTGTGTCAATTGTTGGTTATTGTAAACAAATGTCTCTCCATCTCACCCAAATCCTCTCAAACCGAGATGATCCACTCTTCATTTGTTTTTTTGGGGTTTTTTTATATGTCATTCCCACAGAAGCAGCTCCCACTGTTGAACAAAAACCAACAGGTTCTATAAGACGTTTGTTTGTTTTTGTTTACAAATCTTGATATAAAGGCCTTTTTTATCGTTAGAGAGACAGCGCAAACAGACAGAGGAGCATAAATCCTCTCACTTCACCATCGGGGGTTAAGAATCCTCCATTTTCAGGTCCTTATCTACTGAATACTTGAAGTAGGGAGTTTTCCTACCATGATATAGCAGACATTATTTAAACGATAGACAACATTTTAATTGTGCCCATGCATGCTGATTTTTACATTATGTGCCAATTGAAGGTGATGGTGTATGGATAATCTACTGTACTCTATGCAGTGATTTCTCTATTGTCGTGTCAAACGGAAAAAAAAAATTATCTAAAAATATAATTGTTGAAAGCTGAGGAGACGCCGAACTCGGAGGTTGGGAGATTGTTTCCTGTGCTCAGACTGAAGACTAACAGGCGATTCTTTATCCGTGCCTAGAAGCAGCTGTGTAGATTCACCAGTCATTTTTTAAAGGCCTTTGAAAGAACTACAAAAAGCCAACCATTTGTTTGTCTTTTCTTTGCTGTAGTAGTCTTTATGTTATTATTTTGTTGGTGAAACTTTTTGATTGAACAAACCACTGTGACCAATGGCAGATTTGTTTATTATTATTATTATTATTATTATTATTATTATTATTATTATTATTATTATTTAGCAAAGCAAATGTTGAGTTTTTTACTTTTTCATTCATTCACTTTTGTATTTAAGTTGAGGTTTATTTTTTCTATAATTTATGCTTACTAAAGTATACCAGTTCGAGACAGTACTCTTTGTAATGGTAAATATTTTGAGCTGTACAGTAACAGACCTAGGAACAAAACTCAATGTGTGTCCAGCATGCTGAATGATCACTCGTGTGAACGTGAGCTGATGCAGCATCAGTCCTCATCCATTTCTTGCATCTGCATTGTGCATTGTGACTGTGTGATGTTGTGTTGGAGAGTGATGTGTGTCTCACTTACTGTGTCCCCTTAGTAGACAGCCTGTGCAGTTTTGTGAGAACGCAGCATGTTTTTTTATTTCTTTTTTTTTCCAGGTGTGGGGGTGTTGCTGGTGTAAATGTATTCAGAAAAAGAGAGCAACGTGTGTGTGTGTGTGTGTGTGTGTGCGTGTGTGAGTGCAGATAACAGAATGTGTGTAAGTGTTATCAATGCAAAAGAGACTAATTTATTTAGAAAAAAAGAGAACTTTATCAGCCAGTCGTTAAAGAAAAGAAGTGGGCAAGTTTTGAATGACGCATGGATACTATGTAATGTTTTGTTTGTTTGCTTTTTTTAACAATAGGAGGCTGTCCTTAGTGCCCCAGTTTGCTATTGTCTGTGCTGTATCAGAATAATACTATTGAGTGTTGGCCAGCTTGTTTATATCCATCAAATAAAGGTGACTTTCTTTCTGTCTTTGTTGGTGATTTAATACTTAAAATCAGCGTGCGTCATTTTGTATGTAGTAATTGCCACCCATAAAAGCAATGGCTGCATATAAACTATTTTACATACCATGGAGATAAAACAGATTTGCATTTCTATAAATACTGCAATAACTGAATAGTGCATTTACATCATTAGAGCGTTAGCCATTTTCTATATCTTCAAACCACTGGCATAAGAATCAATGTACTGAGTGAATTAGTGAATGACAAGTACACCGCATCAAACAGGGCATTTAAAAATGCATAAAATATCTCATCGATCTCAAAGATCTAATGTATATTTTAAGAATGTGTCTCTGAAAAATGTACACACCATGAAGCTGAATCACTGCCTTCAAGATGATTTGAATAAAAAATGTTTAATGTGAATAGTTGTGTACAATAATGTAATGGTGGATCTCAAATAAACAATGCTATTGAAAACATTCTCTAACTGAAACACATTATATAGATTAAGTACGTACAATATTACATTAGACCAATGAAATTATTATTAATCCATAAATCATTTAAAACTGTTTCCTTAAAGCTTGTTTACAAAAGGTGTTTTTAATCTGATTAAAGAGGCTCATCAGAACATTGAAAATTTTTAAGAAAACATAGCAGTCATTTCAACCAACTGGATTTATTTTCATATCTGAGTTTAAATGTGTCCTTTTTGTAATGATTTGGGGGTGTTAGGCCCTCTCAGGATGTTGTTTAGGACACTGTCACCCCTGTCTGAGAGCCAGTAACCTGCCATGGCAGCTGCTGCTCCCATGAATATCGATGTGTAGACCAGATCTCCTTTGGCTGCCAGTGTGGCCAAAGCGCAAAGCACCACCCCGAAAAACATCTGCTGCAGCACCTCCACTTCATCGTCCTGGAGATCCTCAAACAGACCTTTCTCTTGAGCATCTGCAGGAGAGAAAGAGAGTTGTAAACTTCATTTTCTGTTTTCAACCCAAGTGTTTGAGCGTAAAAAAAATAAAATAAAATCAACATTAGACTCACTGGGCAGTTGCTTCCTCAAACAAACACTGTCCTTCCTGATGAAGCCTTTGGCACACTGACAGCGGAAAGAGCCTTCTGTGTTGACACAGATCTCATCCAGGCCAGGACAGGCAAGTACTCTGTCACCACATTCGTCTACATCTGAGCAAACAAAAACATTTTGCTCATTTATTTGCATGGTCTTGTGTTAATCTTGCTACAACTCAAAGTGAGGATGCTGGAAGGGGAGGTATGATAATCATATGATACTGTGGGACTTTTCATTAACATGTTTGCTTTTTTGTCAAATAATAAATCTACTTGATTTGAAGATATGATTCCAGAACATTTTTGCATATTTATCAGAGGCAGTTTCTTCTGTTATTCACACTAACCTAAACACTTGGAGCCCATCAGTCTGTAGCCAGGAGCACATTTTCTGCAGCGAGCTGGTCCACCACCCATACAGCCAACACAGGCCACATCACAGCCTGGGAATACAGACACTTTTCATCCCACTGCATTCTCAGAGGTTACAAACACAGTAAATGAGTGACAACGTTATAAAACATAAATCAATAGGATGAGTTTTGAGGTAAAGACTTTAGAAGCAGTAAAAAGAATATGTGTTGACTACTCTTTTTCTCAAAAACAAAATATTTGTGCAACATATACCTCTAGGACAATTTTATCATGACTGATCTAAATACCGAACCTAATCTGAACTGAAAAAAAATAAATTTTCTGTCAGAAAATTACAAAAAGAAAAACTAAAAACTCCTAAATGGATAAATATCAGCTTTATATTTCATCAGAATCAATACAGATATTTTCATTTTTCACAACCTACAGTATGTTCATTTTCATTTAATTAATTTAATCTCTTGTCAGAATAAAATTACCTTTGAAAATAATCTTTAGCAGATCTCAAAAACAATTATTTTTAAAAATATTTTTTAATGTTCTTATGTAATCTAATTTTAAATATGTTTACATTAGCTGTAAGTAGAAAATCATAATTAAAATAAAAGCTTCCACACATCATGTTTGTAATTTATGTAATATGTTTCACTAAAAACAAAGTTTCAAAATAAACTGGCTTTTCAGTAATATTCTAATTTACTGAATAGATACTTGCACCCTTTCAGTAAATAAAATAATAACCATAATAATGCCTGACCTCTGCACTCAAAGGAGCCTTCCATATTGAAGCAGTAAGTGTTCGGAGAGCAGGAACCCAGCTCAGTGCCACACTCATCGATGTCTGAAACCAACCAAAGCACAAAGACGCTGTACACAGATACTGCACACAGCACACAGATACTGTAAAAAGATGATGCTCATATTTATACAAAGAGCTTGGTATGTATTACCTACACATGTGAAGTTATAGAGAGCCCATCCAGTCTTGCACTCTTTGCAGAGGTCATTTTCTTGCCCTAAACATTTGCTGCAAGCATGCGGGCAGCTGTTGACCTGATGAGCAAGCAGCACGCTGCACAGCCACACAGCCGGCAGCAGCCTTCTCTGTAGCCACTTCTCCTCCATCTGAGCAAGAGATGAAACTGTCAGTGTAACATCTGTTACTGCGAGGAAGGCCCTGACACATCCTGGACTGATCACGTCTCCATCAAGTGGACAGCAGAGCAGAAACTATGTCAAAAGTAAGAAAACGCCTGTCAAAATGTAAAGGTTCACGTAGGATCTTGCAACGATTTTTGTAATAAACTTGATGTTCACATTTATTGTAGAGGAAGGTAGTATTAACGTTTTCCTGCATTTTTTCCCCATCTGTAGTTATTTTTCCATTTCAAAGTTGTATATCCAGTCATGTAAAAAATAAAGTACATTTCTAGGCAATTTCAGCGTAAAAGCCTCAGACTTACCACCCAGCCATCGAGTGCATGCTCATAATGGGCTTCTATGTTTTTAGACTATTTAGGGTAATAATAACCCATATCAGCAAGAAAGATTAGCTTGACAGTCAATGAAGGTAGAAAAATTTGTTGACACTGAGCGACATAGACACAAAAATGTGTTTATGCTTGGGGTCCCACTTTTACCCAGAGATGTGCATAAGCAAATAATCATTAGTGTAAATACAACTGTCACCCATTCTTAGCCCTTTCTATTTGACGCGCTGCTTGTCAGCTTAAAAGTACTTTCTTAAAATAACCTTCACTCTTTATTTTATTAGTCTGATGTAATTATTTGAATCCTAAGTGTCATGTTTCTGTTAGCTTTCAGAAAAGTTAACATAAAACAAAAATAAAGGCTTGACAATAGTCTGTCATTAAGCTTCATCACCTGTTTAAATTACTAATTTGAGTTCTTGAAAAAAAAGTTAAATTTGCAATAATTTTGCAGTTTATTGAATGAGACTGTAAGGCCTGGTCAGAAGTTGAACTGTCTTTTTGATTGTTGATTTTAAAATACAAAAACTTCCATCAGCACCAACACGGAGATATTAAAATACTTCTAGACATTTTGAGCTCCCCGGTTTTATTTAAGAAATATATCTTCAATACAGCAATAGTATTTATAACAAAGTACTTGTAAACAATAGAGTTGCGCAATATAACACAATTGCCTTTGGCTTTTCAGAAATTGCATGAAATATATAAATAAAAAAACAGTGCCTACAATTAAAATTTCAAAATAAAGACAAATATTAACTTTCTGCAAAACTGTTAAACAACACACACCGTCGATAGAGAGTGAGTTTTAGAAAACACTTTAAGCACAACAGAGAGTCTTTTTACCTCCTCGTTACGCAAGTCAAGTATCCAAACGAGACGCTTTTGACCCTCTGACTGTCTGACTGCAAATCACATTCAAACCACCGGAAGGAGCGGAGCTCGTTGTTATGGCTTATATCTTCTAACACCGCCCCCCCTGGATCGTCGTAAAAACTCTTCACAAACGCATCCCTGCTTTGGTAAACTGACACCGCTCTTAACCAATAAGATCATCTGCTTCTGGTAAGCGCTTTTAGGTCGTAAGTTTATTTTTAGCTAAGTGTGACTGGCTCAGATACTGCGCCATGACCAGTAGTTAAGCTAAAAGACGTGCAGCTTTCTGTTTTAGTAATAATAATAATAATAATCTTTATATATCGTTTTAAACACTAACTTTTTGTGTAAACACCTCAATTTCCCCTTTTCAGGACAATAAAGGCTGTTTCTATTATATTCTATTATATAATAATCATTTGATGTTATTCATCTGAAAAATGTACAATTAGATTGTCTTATAGCTTTGTAGTTATTATTCATAGATGAGTAAAAAACCCCTATTTACAATTTATTTACAATAAAAAATAGAAGTCATAAATTACAATCTACCTGTCTACATAAGTATGTGCTTATTGCCCTTCAGATTTATTCATGACGCTGCACGTCACCTGCTTCAGGAACATATTTCAGATTTTCAGCAAAGGACTGAGAGACGACCAAAACACAATCTTTCCATAAAGAAAGACTATTACATTATCACATTATTATAGCACTGGTTGTGTAATTGAAATGAGGTTCTGTGAAAAGGCTGTAAGCAGTTTTTTATACTTGTAGAAAATCATAGTCAATTTAGTATAAATCCAAAATAGTTTGTCCTGGAGGATGAAGTTAGCCTCTTAAAGAGATGCCAGTACCAAAGTACACCATCCTGAAACAAATTGAATCTCTAAGTGTCATAACATTTTGAGGGAACACTATTTTATTAGTTTTAGGCCATCATTCTCTTTGCATTGGTGGATTATTTACGCAAAAGCTGGTTTTTAATTACACAGAAAGTGAAGGTCGGATACAGTGTGCCAAAAATGATTGTCCTGTGTGAAAAGTACACAAAATGGAACATGAAAGTATTTTCAGTCAAAGTAGCTGTCATCTATAAAAGTAGAGTAAAAAGCAAATGAACTGTAGCTGTTTAAGTACTTAAATGTTTACACATTTTGCTTTTTACACAATTAAGAAAGTACTCTGACTGAAAAAAACGTGGTTAGCTTTTTTCTCTGTACTAATTTCACACAGGAACATTATCTGAGGTTCATTGCCTCCAACCTTGACTTTCTGGTTAGATAACCATTACCTTTTCTATAATTTTTTTAATAATAATTTTTTTCTTACATGGGGACAATTTAAAAGATTAATAAAAGATGAAACAGCCTAAATTTATCTGGTGGTTTAAAGATTTTGATTATTTTAAGAAGGCCAAAATCTGCTATGAATCTGGTCAATCAAGCCTTTCGATTTGGTCTATGGAGCAAACTAACCTGGTTTTATACTAAATAAAGAAGCCAAAATAGTTGTCTAATGCAACTCTAAGATATCTGCCTGAAACCTTGTACCAGAACCTCACTTTTAAAATTCAGGGCTACTTCTTTATAAAACCAAAGACTCAGTGTTTACAGCCAACTTCTTCTTCTCTGTCATGTTCAGTCCAGATAAGCATATCCTTCATGTTGATTCTGCAGCAGTATGTTTTTATGTGGCACTTTTTTGTAAAATCGTCCGCAGGTTTTTAAAAGTCCTTTTAACAAAAATGGTTTCGATAACCTCCACTTGCTTCACATATTCCTCCTCCAGCCTGTCCGTGTCGTATCTGCCTCTTCTACGGTCAGCTCTGTTGTGAGCGACTGGCTCTGAGAGGGAAGCAGAAACAGAGGAAGGCCTTGAAGCAGCTCTGGAAGTCTCCTGTCGCTGCTGTGACTCTGTGTTTGGTGGGAGTCGATTTTCACCAGAACAAAGCGCTCGGCCGCCCTGCCCAGCTTCTTGTGGGCCTGAATGATGAACAATGAGGCCATAAACAGATCGGAATAAGGTGACTTTATCTGCTGCTGATCCCGCCCTTCTCCGTCGCTGTTCAAGACGGTCCACTCCTCGGTTTTTTCTATGGCTTTCTGGGTGAGAACCAGCAAAACTCGACCACCCATGCTGTCCAGCTTCTGGAGTTGGGAGTAGAGCCATGGCAGAGGTCCCATTGTGCATTGATCCTTCCTGCACCACTGGTCCACAGACACGCTGAAGCCCTGGCTGCAGAGCTGGGAACCCAGCAGACAAACTGACTCTGAAACAGCGTCATCCAAATCTGGGGGGCTCAGCAGAACCACATGGCCCTTCCTGCCAACTTGAGAGTGAAAAAGAAAACTAAATTCAGAGATGTCCTGCATTATTACAAACGAAAGGATTTTACATAGAAAAAAAAAAACACTTACTCTTTACGAATCCACCGTGCCGCCAGCTCCACACCCATTCTGTAAAAGTCAGAGTAAATAAGATAAATATATCTGAAGATTCTTACATTTGATGCTTCAAAAGAATGACGCAAAGAGGTTTTAAAGTCTAATAAAAAAGGCGTGGTTTATGGGGCAAATGAAATGAGCTTTTGACAGATATACTGGGGGCAAATTCCAACACAAACACTCAGTGCTTTATCATAAAACTATAAATTATACTGTGGGTAAGTTAGACTGTGTGCTCTTTTGTGTGTATTTCTACAAATTGATTTTTAAGCATGTGGATTTAAAAAAATGAATGACCTCAAGAAGTGAATTAGTTTAGATAATTCAAGCTTATAAAGAGAAACTCTGGAAGGTTTACATGAAACATCAAAAACTAAAACTTACTTTTCACATAATCACGCAGGAAATGAACCATTAATGCTGTCAGACAACCAACCACCAAAACACCGACAATCAGGAGAGACCAGCGCCATCTGCGAGCTGCGATAAAAACAGGTTCAAAAAATTACTTTTTTAGAAAATGTTCAAATTAAAAAAGTTGTGGCTGAATTGTAAAATAATGAAAAACACCATCCTGCAATCAGCTAAGCCTTTCAAACTTACTGTCAGACGTGCAAAATGGACCAAATTCCTGATGTGTTCCGTTTATTTTCACCTTCACAAATAATAAAAAAATGGTCCAGTTATTAAACAGCGCTAACTGAGCACGTTTGCTCTATGCAAATAATTGACTGGAGGTCTTGTGTAAATATTTACCATCACACACTGGGAAATGCTTTCATCAACGTTGTCAAATGCTCCTCGTTTTTCCTGAACACGCAGAGGTAAATAATTAGTGATATTTTAGCACTTTGACAATGTTCCAGAGCTTTGTTTACAAAATCACTAGTTATTTCGGATTTGAATTTCCAGGAGGTATGAAACTAATAGCGCTCATGATGTTTGCAATGTTATTGTTAGAATTTTATACAATTATAAGCACTAAAAGTACTTAATGAATTCAATTAAGAAATATGCAAGAATGATACAGAAAAAAAACTTAATTAGAGCAAAAACTGGGGATAATATATTTTGCTTTTCAAAAAAAAAAAAAAAAGACAGAGAAATACAACACTGTTCATGTACTTATGCTGTTCTTACCCAACGTCCCAAACTGTTTTGTTTCCAGTTTGTCCCACCAGCAAGATTTTCGCTGCTGCTCGGTTTGCGACAAAGCGACACTTCACCATCCAGCCTGCAGGGGGCAGTAAGGTTCCATGAAAGGACTGTTCTGTCACCCATTTTGCTCAGGCGCACATTCACAGAGACGTTTTTCCACATGAAGTGTTGTAAATGAGGTGGTAATCCTTTAAACGACATAAAAAGACATTGTTACAGATGATTTACCCTCCTGCTTGATGAGGATGTGAAACATTTCAAAGAGAAAATGTTACCTTTTTTGTCAAAGGGGCATAATTGAGAACGCATAGTTCCCTCATCATCTTTATCCCATACCTAAAGATCACAAAAACACCAAAGCATGTCATTACATTAGTAAAAACAAGAGTAACTATTGATATCTCACGTTTTAGGAAAAATAATAAAAGAACCTGTATGCACATGCAAGGTGCCACAGAATGAATGGGGATGGTGGTCTGGGCCAGACTCTATTCAGGAACAGGGAAATAAACAACAGTGTTAATGAAAGCTGGTGATGTAGTCTGGACTTCACCAAACATCACATTTGCTGATTCATTTCTGCTACTATTCATATTATGTACACACCATTTAGGGGTCTTAAAACAAATCAACGCAGAAGCTGTCCATCCAGTTTGACAGCACCTGAGCTTTCAGGTCTAGACTAGTGATCTAGACTACCAGTCTAGATTACACCCTAGTAGTAGACAAATGCTCTAGAGTCTTTTTAGAGGTTATTTGTAAAAACATAAATAAAAAATAAAAGTTATGCCTGTTTCTTCTTCTATGTCACTACTGCTTTGTTTTGGTCATCAAAAAAATTGGACAAAATGTGAAAAGTTTAGTCTTCAAAAACAGCATGTTTATCAGAACTGACACTCAGTACAAACCTGAAAACCGAATAATAACCAAAGCAATAATTTATTTTCTAATTGCTTTGGTTAAAATGTCAAAAATGTATTATATTTCAGCTATGTTTTTCTGCTCTTTGTTCAACAAGCCTGAATGAATTATGAATGAACAAATCTGACTATTTTATTTTTTGAGTATATTATTACTCATATTTCCTAAACTTTACTTTGACAATTTGTCCTTGAGATGTTTGACATATAGTCCCAGTCCCATCCTGTAGCTGAGCCAACTCATAAGGGTAACACTAACCAGACAGCGTCCGTTCTCCTCGTATTTGATGCAGAGTGAGGGACGGGACTTGTTGCCCACAATCTGCAGCTCAACATCATTTTCCTTGAAAACTGGTTTGATGTGGAACTTTGGCACTGAAACATTGAAAGTAAAAATATTGTCATGTTTTTAAACCATGCTCTGTAAAAAAATTAAGAGGCCTCTTAAAATGATCAGTTTGTCTAAATTCACACTTTTATGTTTGAGTAAAATGAACATTGTTATTTTATTCTATGAACTACTGGCAATATATTTCTGAAATTACAAGCACATGATTAGGAGAAATGGGCAAAGTAACGACAAAGATGCAGTGCTTTCAGACCTCAGATAACGCAAAGAAAACCAAAATATTCATTGAGGAACAACAATATTAATATTTTAGCTCAGGAAAGGTTCAGAAATCAATATTTGGTGGAATAACCAGGAGGTTTTCAGTGGGGTTCAGTGCAGTTTTCTCCAGAGCTGTATATGTTGTACAAAAAATAAAAACTTAATTTCGGTTAATGTTTGATTTTTCTGTCTTGTTTACCTGGACACATGGGGATACGTTTCTGGAGGAATTCCTGTGAACACACTGTGGACAAAGAGAAACATGCATCTTATACTAGCTGAACATGTTTTGACCTGTTGCTCAAAGGAAATCATCCGGTTTCTAGTTATGCAATTGAAACCTGATGGTGAAACAATGCCCTCACAAGTATTGCCACATACCAACTGTTTATTTCAGTTTACATTTTGACATAAATGGAAATAATGAAAAAAAAAAAAAGTATTAAGTGTTTAAACACTGTACCTTTCTCTTCTGAAGGTGCATGGAGTTGCATTTTGGGATAAACGGTTATTAGGCTTCCAAAATGAAACTTGTCTGTGATCACCATGGTTATCTGTCAAGATCACACATGTATGAAAGAAATCTGTGAATGAGGTGCTTAAGTTTAAACTCTTCAGCTGTTCAAACTGCATGGAAATTTACAGTACCTTGCTCTTGTTCTGGTGAGCAAGAGTGGTGTAATTAACTGTAAACTCCACCTTCTTGCATCTGGGCAAGGCACTGGCTGGATCTTGGTAACATGCCGTCACAGAAGCTGTTACAACAGAAAAACCACAGCGAAGGTGAGGCAATGCAGTGACTGAGCCAGCAGTGAAACAACCGATATCTCAGAAAACAACTTCTGCTTTTTGTTTTTCTATTATTTATCTTATATGTGAAAAATGAATAAGAACAAAAGTAAAGTTATATTATTCATTTGCCGACACGCTGTAACTCAGTCATTCTGCATGGGATCGATCATGCAACTGGATTTGAGAAAGCCAGTTGGCAATCAGCAAATGTTTTGCATGTCACTTGGTTCCAGACTAAATAGTCATCTTGCACCTTACGTGTTGTCTTTGGCAATTAGCTGAAAATTGCCTCACTGGAAAGGACAATTACTAGTTTGTTACAGCGATTTGGCGACTGCTTTGTCCTGGTGTTGCAGATCTCTTACAATAAAAGTGGAAGATATTACTAATTAACTTAGATGTGCCAAAGGTCCTCCATGATGTCCTTCATGTTCAGATTTGTCTCTGTTCCAGCGCACCTGATTTAATGATTATATTACGTCCTCAAAATGCCATCTGGCCTGTTAATCATTTTGTAGTGACCTCATTCTCAAACCATCACAGTCCCAGACCGAGACCATCTCGGTTTTAAATTAGTTTTATGTTTTTAATTTACCTGTTTATCCATTTCTAACATTGTTGTACTGTGTGTTGCTTAGTTAACTTGGCTATATCTCTACCTGTATTTTATGTTGATCTGCTATTTCAGATGTATTATATTAGTGTATATTAGTGTTATTCAAGGACAAATGGGCCATATTTGCAGATCAGAATAAGGAGTAACAAAGGGGTTAAATAAAACCTTACATCTCTCAAGCGTCGTGTCCTCATTGTCATCTTCCTCATCGTTGCCAGAGTGGTTGTCGTTCTCCACATCTCTAGCCATGTTGCTGACCTCTGTCTCTAGTACAAGACAAAGTGCACAGTCTCCTGTGGCCTTACAGCAGAGCTTGAAAGATGCTTCAAACTGAACATGGTTGTCCTTTTGTTCATAAAGACTGTTTCTGATGGTGCAGTCAGAAAATGCCTTGAAAAGAGACAATTGAGAGTAAGAGGTGTATCTTTAGTCAATAAAACTAAACAGACAACAAATGTTGTTTGTTCTGTTCATAACACTCCTGTTCTGCAACATGCTAGCAGATGGTCATGTCTCGCTACCGATTTTTGATTACTTTTTCTTTTAATGAAACAGTTTATCTCTGACAAGGGAAATTAAAAGTCAAAAGCGGCTATGCTGACGGAGAAAGGAAATTAAAAAGTGTCATCTTGAGCGTATCCAAGCGCTACTTCACACAATACCTGTGGGCAAATAACTGCATCGCTGTCGTATTCTATGAACTCCAAGCCACAGGCTGATGAGAACAGGCTGAAGATGATGCAGCAGAGGGAAGATTTGAGGAGAAACATTTTGCATCAAAGCTCCATATAGGAGCCCTACAGCATTTTTCTGTGCAGACTGTTTTCCAGCAGCCTAGTCTGGCAGGTACATTGTTGCTCTCCTTGTGATGTTTTTTCTTATTTTTGGTAATAAATTAACTTGCTGTAATCCTGGCAGAAGTTGCTATGGAAGCAGTGAACTGACAAACAGACAGAAGCCGTGTCCTGGGATTCAACTCCGTTTACAGCCTGATAAAGAATAAAGAAGAGACACATATTAGGCTACTTTGTTTCTTTTACTTGAACACACACAGCAATATGTTGAACAGAAAACCTGTGTGTTCTACGACTAAGAGTTTGTCACAAAGTTTACAAGTTACCCATCTAAGTTCATTTATCCACTTAAAACTCATACAGAAAATTCCAGCAAATAATCTATGTGATTTGGGAAAAACAGGAAAAGAAATGAGCAACGAGTCACAGTCAGTTTAACACTGGAAATCAAATCAGGAAAGTTATCTTGTTTACATACAATCTCCTACTTACTTTGTTTAGAAATCCAGGATAAGTGACACCAAGATTTATATTTCCACAGCCTGTCAAACTCCTCACAGCTCCAACAAGAAACCAGCGAGTTAATGACTCATGAGAAATGTCCACCACGGAGCACAACGCTGATCTGACTCAGAGCATGCCCCACCTCTTTTCTCTCTCACCTCTCTTTCTCCCTCTGCTCTCTTTTCATGATCCTGTTTCTGATTAAGCGTCACCTTATCCTGAAACTTCCTGTTTGTCTTTATCCTTATAGAGTCACATGGGTTAAAGTCCACAAGTTAAAAAAGAGGCTTAATTTGTCTGTTTTTTTTTCTGTGTTCTAGTAATCTGCGCCTCATAGGTGGTTTGTGAACAGCGGGTAGTCTGTTTCCTCCTCTTTCTCTCCAGACAAACAAGTTTATCGCCCTCATTCTTGAGAAAGCACATACCTTTGAGCAGAACTATGATGCGGTTTGCTGACTGGGGAGTGTTGCTCAGGAGCACCTGCCTTTCTATAGGAGCTCAACTGGTCTGACCACTTTGAATCAACTGCAAAATAATATTCTCCTCTATGGATATGGCCATGCAAATATTTAATATGTGGTTTTTATGGTGCCTGTTTATGTCGCTTTTAGGAGACGGAGATTTTTTAATACAGCCAGGGTTTGAGGAGGTGCAGATTTTTAAATGACTACTGTAATTTCTAATTTATAGATAAGATATTTACTTTGTTTTAACAACCCTGAGCAAAATATGAAACGTAGCATAACAAGCTCCTCCTCCTTTCTTACTGTTTGCAAAATCTTAACAAACAGCCCTTTTTTCCTCTTTATTCCCTTATTTGCATAACAGTTCGTTCAAGCCACTTCGGTTTTCATGTCAACATATATACAAACTGATATGTGTGGGTTATTTTGTGATTTATTTGCATGTTCTAATTTTACATTTGCTGTGTTTATTTGGATTTAATCAGGTTTGCTGCGATATTTTGAAATTTAATTTTGCTAAGTTATGTTTATTTTTGATTCTTTTGAGTTTGCCGTGTTGCATGTTTTGCTTATTTCTCTTGTGCATTCTCCCAAAATTACCTAGTTTTCATTCCTAGTTTAACTAGACGGCGTTGCTGGTTTATTTCAATTTCTGTCCACTTTGATCATTTGCACTTAATAATGACCAAACAAAGATGACTCAGAGCCCAGTTAGATTTTGGTCTGACATTTCTTGTGAATATACGTTGATCTACATTTACCTTGTAGCAGTGGCTGCAAGCCACAACCACAACAATTAGAAATCTGATTCAGATTTCTGAATCAAAATCTGAATCAGAAATTCAGATTTTGTTTTGCAGCTTCTAAAAGAATCACTGTCCAGTAGGGATTCATTCTGTAGTCAGTAGGTTGCTGGTTTGAACTTTTCCTCCATTCGTCTCAGCCACCATCGTGTCCTTGGGACAGACACTTCCTCCACTTTGCCTGCTGATGATCAAAGGGCCTTCGTGGCTCCGGCGCACGGCAGCAAACCTTTCTGTCTGTCTAAACCAGGGAACCTGTGGATAGATTGCAGCTTACTGCCATCAGTGTATGAATGTGTGCATGAATGGGTGAATGACTGAATGCAGTGTGAAGTGTTTTAGAGACCTCAGAGTGGATTTAGAGATCTATAAGTTTAGGCCATTGTAGCATTTCAGGCTGTGTTAGTTTTCAGCAACATGTTACATGTTTGTCAGAAATTCAGATTTTGGTCTTACACCAAGGCTCTTTTTCCCCACATGTTTACTACATCATTTTTATGTCCACCTGCAAACATGATTTATTTTGCCCTTTTTTCAATAGGAGTGCTTTTTTTGATGCAACTTCTCCATAAGGATCAGATTTATATTCCGCCTCTAGACGATGGATTCAGTGGTGCTGCTTCATTTATTCCAAGCTTGGAAAATTGTTTTATAACCGAATCCCTTAATCTGCCTGCTGTGCTCTTTGGTCTTCATGATGCTGTTTGTTTATTGATATTTATAACGAACCTCTAACACCTTCATAGAACGTTAGTACTAACACCAAGATTAAATCATACATGAGGTCTTTACTTACCAATCAGATTACCCCTTTACTACTTTTTATTTCAGTGCCAGGCTAAAGTGGAAAAATACAACCCATTTCAGTTTGTTTTGTTTAAAAAAACACCTTAAAAACTATGTGTTGTTTTCCTTCACATGCAAAACTAAATGTACATGTAGCTTAGGTCCTATAAGATATAGGTATCTGTTGATCTTTTGCTTAAAATCTCAGACTAATAAGAGTTTAAGTTTGTGAATGAACTTGATTGTGAAAACTGGTTTGGGAGGTATGAGTACTTTTCCAAGTCACTGTATATTTAGGATGTTTTATTACCTTAGAGCTGACAGGGGAGGACAAACTAAAACACTACAGAGAAGCTGCATGAGGTGCTGTTCAAATGTTACGTTGTTTAAATTTCTATTAGACATAAAGATACATGCCTGAAGGGTTTTCCATTCAGAACAAACATCACATTATTCTCAGAAACTTGTCTTTGCTTTCGCTTTTGGTTGTCAACCTGGACTAATAGCTTGTTTGCTGCTCATAGTTCAAGGTTGCATTTCTTGCATTCTTTAAATATTGCGAAGCTCATTAAGTGGGTGATAACCAGTGTAAATTACACAAAAGCCTCAAAGCTACTTGTATGTATGACTTTGTCGAGGTTTGTCCCAGTACCGGTCTTGCTTGAGCTGTTTGTTATGCTGTTTATTCTTCTATGGCTTTAGGTTTCTATATGTTCTTCAGGTAATTCACAAAAAAAGTACTTTGCCACGTGTTATTTTGACATTTCTTGTTTATTTTTATCTATTCAAACAGAGTAAACAGAAAAATGGGGAAATCATACAGATATGTTCTTCCAAGTGACAACAGTGACAGATGAGTCACAGGAGAATGAGGAAAGAGTACATTTACTTTCAATCAACATGCAAAACACTTTTCAAATGTACAAAATATGAATTATGTCAATTGTGGAGAACTCAAGCATGGACAAGAAGAAAAGTTTTACTGAATTGGATATTTAATGATGAATCAGTTGCAAAGTGCAGAGGAAACAAGAAAACTGAAACAAAGCTCATGTGGACTTCAGGCATCATTTTATTAATCAAAAGCATGTAAATGTTGTTCCCATCCTGCTCTCCCCCTTTGAGCTGCAGTAGAGGCAACTATTCTGGAAAGGATTTGTGCTGTAATTTGTAAATGGGATTTTCTGATCATACTTCCTGAAACCGATTTGTGAGGTCAGACACTGACGTTGGAAGCGAAGTCGTGGTGTCACTCTGATCCATTCAAAATTCAACAATATACAGGCCAGTTAAATTTTTCCACCCAAATTTCATGCTTCCACGTGATTGGTAGCATGAATTTGTTCAAAATGACTTGTTATGCTGAAGTGTAAAATTAACTTTTTTGAGCTTTACATTATGCTATAATGTTATGTCCTCATCAAAAAACATACATGGAGTGTTTCCTTGATTCTTTCCTGCATGTTTGAGAAATCCTTTAATCTCCCATTCAGCTTTGTGCAAAATATCTGGGTGGATCAAGCACCGCTTTTGAGATACAGCTCCTTATCTGAGCTGCTCGCTGGCTCCTTCAGACTAGCAGGCAGCAATTGGCAAACTATTGGTAGACCTGCATATCTGCTGAGCTGTTTACATAAGCCACTTCTCAGTGTAAATCTGGTAAAAATGTTGTCAAAAGGTTAATAGAGGAGCGCCGTCATAATGACTTCCTGAAGGTGCAGTTTCACAAAGAGCAGGAGTTTTAAAAGAGACAAAGGCCCAACTTAAGGTGGTAAATCAGGAAGTAACATTTTTTAAGTTATGTTTGACACATATAGCAGTTTTTTAACTATTGAAGGGGAAATAGCTACTGGATTAAAAAATATACTTTCACTGAAACTGAGGGCATAAGCACAATTCCTGAAAGATGCCAAATAAATTCTCCTCATCAAATAATGTTTTTAATATTTCTTACTTGGCATTTCTTCCATAAAATGTATGTAACGAATGTATTCATAAAGATAGATTGATTGCTAAAACAAGAAACAAGGTAGACTATTAGGACACAATTACAGAGGCCTTTCTAGGAAGCACAAAAGCAAAACACAAGGGACACAATGACAAAGCAGAACCTGACTAAGCACAAAAGTAAAGAGAAGTCACACATCTTAGATAAAACAACAACAAACCGATAGATTATCTAAAACTCAAAGTGACAAAAGTAAGCCAAAGCTCAAAGCATCGGAACAAAAATCTTTCTATAGTCTTTAGTTTGGTGCTGATTTTCCTCATTATTTGCCCATTTTAAGTCTGAATCCAGTCCAACAACAACACAAAATGTGAAATTAATATAGTTGTTTAATAGTCATTTACACTCTCGCATAAAAATGAAATAAAAAGTCTATACCAAACATCATAGAAATTACCAGAAAGTACCAAAACAACAACAAAAAAAAGCATTAGTTACTCTTTTTTGATTTCGAGCTAAATAGGACAATGTTAGGGCCCATCTCTCCGTGATATCTGACTGGTATTAAATTTTTTTAAGGTATACAATTCTGGAAAAAATAAAAGACCACTTAAAATGATCAGTTTCTCTGATTTTACTCTTTATCTGTATATTTTTGGGTAAAATGAAAATTGCTCTTTTATTCTATAAACTACCAACAACATATCTTAGAAATTACACGCAAAAAATTTTTATTAATTTGCAGAAAATGAGAAATGGTCCAAACACTGAAAAAGATGCAGTACTTTCAGACCTCAAATAATGCAAAGAAAACAAGTTTATATTAATGTAGAAACAACAATACTGATGTTTTAAGAAGAGTTCAGAAATAGATATTTGGTGGAAAAACCAGGAGGTTTTCAATGAGGCCCAGTTCAGTTGGCTCTTCATTGTTTCCAGAGCTGTATATATTTTTTGTTGTATCCAAATTTTTTGTGGATATCTTGAGTGGGATGAGCCTGTGGCCACCTGTTATAATCCACAGGGTCAAAATGTTCTACTAGCCTGACCAGGTGCCTGAACAACCTCGACTTCATTGTAATGCAGCTTAATAAAAACTGTATTAGCTGGTGCGATGAGAGAACAAAGGTTTCTGTGAGTCAATCCTCTTTGACAGCAATAATCTCTGTGGTGACTGATGTCATTAACACAACTGGGTGTTTCACATTCTCTGAGACTAAATTACAGTTTATTCCTGTGCAGTCAGATTTTACGTAAGAAGCCTTTCTTTGTTGTGCAAGAAAGTCTGTGAAAACTTTTACAAGATTTTGGATTTTTAGAAGAGTTAAAACTGAATCAATAGATATTTTTAAATTAAGACCTTCAGGTATTACAGTTGTTGCTTCTCTATCGTGTCATGTAGTCAGAGCTGCTGCTGAGGGTTGTTTTTGCGTTAAGGAATGCTTGTTGTTCACGTGTCATCTGAGTACCATGACTGATTGACTAAACAATGCTTCACATGAGGATCCTGCACAGTAGTTGGTAAAGTCAAACTGGTTGCCTCCAGGCAGTGAGTGGATGCTGGGTGATAATCTGTCCTATGTGTGACAATCTAAACATGTCAGTAGTTTGCTCTAGCGCGAACTGCAAACTTTTAAACCACTGACTGTTACTAAATCCAGTTCACTGCTGACTAAAACCTCTAGCACCAAAGGACCAAATAAAAGTCAAAGTTCAAATTCACAAATCTGGGCATGAATATGCAAAACTCAAACATGGGCATCAAAGAGGCAAAAATGATGGAACTCTGTTGACCGAAGAGGAAAAAAGGTTTATTTTTTAATCACAGAGATGCTCAGTGTTGATCTCTGCTGGGACGGTGAAGAAGTTTAAGAATGACAGTGAGGAATGTAAGAATAAAGAGCTACACATGGACAGACATCATGTTAAAAATAGAGGTCTTAAAAACAAAACGCATCTATAAGGCCACAAATTAAAGCAGTGGTCTCAAACTGCAGTTCCCAAAGTCCAGAGTTCTGCCGTTTCTAGATGTGTTGTCTCTTGTTCCACACGCGTGAATTAAACGGTGAAAATGCCTCGGTAGGAAACAATCAAGAGCTCTTATGATGAGCTAATGTTGAAGTCAGGTGTGTTGAAGCAGACAAACACCTAAAGGTTGCAGGATATCGGTCGTTGAGTCTACGCTGTTTTTAGCATTGAACAGTTATACAAGATACATTAATCAGTGATCAATAGAGATTGGTGGTTTGTAAACATGGTAAAAAAACAAAACAATTAGTAAAATCAGAAAATGCAATTCTACATAAAAATAAACAGCCAACATGACTCTGAATGCTTGTGCTCAATTGTCTTTAGTTATTTTAATGTTCTGTGTTGTTCGTCGACACCTAATTATTTGACAAAATAGATTATAATTATATCATAATATATATTGCATATAGTAATATCTAGTCATTTTCTCTGCTCTTTATATATACTTTTATAGAATTATATAATTCTTCCATAAAAGCATTATATACTGTGATGTTCAAACAGTCAACACCGACCGTGATGTATAAACAGAGCCATGCTGCCACCCACAGGAGGAGCAGGTAAAGACGAGATGGAAGAAATTCTTTTTGGGACATCAATGCTTTGGTTTCACATTGACTTCACAATTTGACATTTTTCTTATATATAACCATTTTTTCAAACCAAATAATAAATTATTAATAAATTGTATCCTGTGTTCCAGAGGACAAAAGTGGATGAATGTTAAAAGCTCTAATCAGCCATTATTTTAGTTTCTCCATTTCATTCTGTCAGGTCAGCTTTTAGTTTGTCAATAATTTAGTTGAGTGTCTGTTTTATTTGATTAGGCCTGAATGGACGAAAATGAAAATTAAGAATAACCATTGTAATAGAACATTTCGTTTTCAGTCTTATTTCATTTTTGATGTAACTGATATGATACTTTTTTCTCATTTATTTTCAGATTCTATCTGCTTTGTTTTTGTATTTCTTCAAGATGTGTTTGCCCATTAAATAAGTTTTCAGATAATGCTTAGATGTTTCCAAAGATGTGATAGCAGAAGAGACCTGAAGACATCTTGGGTAAAATGCTTGATCTGGTAATTGTCTTAAAGGACTGATGTGTGGAATGTAGTTTGCACCTTATTTGACCTGAACCATGACTAACTGACAAAGAAGAATTGGAAGTTTCTCCTGAAATCCTTATCAGCTCTTTCCTGCCATAAAATCATCCCCTCCAAGAGGTGAGTGATAGTTCATGAGGTCGGGGTCTGGATTGTGTTTGTGGTCCATCTGGTAATAGAGATAAGATCAGACTTTGGGTGGGTCTTTTCCTTGCTGTGACTATATAATAATAATAATAATAATAATAATAATAATAATAATAATAATAATAATAATAATAATAATAATAATAATAATAATAATAATAATAATCAATCCAATTTGTACCGCACTTTTCATTAACAAAAATCTCAAAGTGCTACACAGTGCAAATAAAATCAGAGATAAAATCAACATCATAAAAATCATGTGGAGGCAGAATAGGCTTGCTTAAATAAAAATGTCTTCAAGCCTCTTTTAAAATCAATCAGTGGTTGTGGAGCTCTCAAATGATCTGGGAGAGAGTTCCAGAGACGGGGGGCAGCGACAGCGAAAGCCCAATCTCCCATGGACCTTAATCTGGAGCGAGGAAGGTGAAGGAAGCTGCAGTCTTGTGATCATAGAGATCTGGTGGATGAATGTGGAGTGAGAAGGTCCTTCAGATAATCCGGTGAGGTTCCGTTTAAACACTGATGGGTGATGAGCGCGATTTTGTATTGAATTCTGCAGGTGATGGGAAGCCAGTGAAGGTCATGCAGGATAGGTGTAATATGGGCAGATTTGCGGGCCCTCAAGAGAATCCTGGCTGCACTGTTTTGAATGTATTGGAGCTTCTGAAGATGTTTTT